>CM052324.1:8539562-8621762 GCA_028455615.1 Lasioglossum zephyrum | reverse complement strand
TTTTAAGATCTCTGTACCAATTATTTTTATATAATTGTGATTAATATCCAGTTAGGTTAGGTTAGAAGTAGATTCTTTTTCTACAACTTTTAAGATCTCTGTACCAATTATTTTTATATAATTGTGATAATATCCAGTTTGGTTAGAGTAGAAAAGTTCATTCTCTTTTTCTACAACTTTTAAAATTTCTGTACCAATTATTTTTATATAATTGTGATAATATCCAGTTAAGTTAGGTTAGAAGTTGATTCTTTTTCTACAACTTTTAAGATCTCGGTACCAATTATTTTTCTATAATTGTGATTAATATCCAGTTAGAGTAGAAGTAGATAAAAACAGGGACCAAACTCCAACCAACCAGAAATCGGTGGCCATATCATTCTTTCCTCTAATATGACCGAATGTTTCCGAGATCTATGAAGTTGGGAAAGCACCGTGAATCCCATAACGAGTCCCTACAGGGTAAAATTGATTTTTTGGCGAAACGTCGGGAAATATCTGGATCGCGGGACGAGTCATGAGAAACGTTAGCGGCCACCGTTCGCAGAAAAGTTTCCGGCCGGGCTCGTTACGCGGAGGCCACGGTACGTTCTGCCTTTAGAAAGATTCTGATCGCTCGGCAACTTCTTCGACTTCAGCCGACGGAGATAAATACAGTCGAAGGTGGGACGGGAGCATGCCTCGCTTCTTGTGCCGCGAAAGATTCCCAAGTTTTCACTGATCCGTGCAAGACCCGAAACTTTCCTCGGACGTAAATTTGCCGCACCATCCCGAGTCCGCTTGAATAACCGTAGTTATGTCTTCCGGCGTGACGTATGCGCCGTACCTGTGTACCAGGGACCTTCCACTCGCAATCAATTTGCCACGTAGTCTTGCTGATTTTCTTCGCAATCGAATTCGCTCGATGCTGAGAGAAATTGGGGCCCTGAGAAATCTGTTGCACGTGTCCGTATGGAACTGTATTGGTTCGTTCGCCTTCGACGTTTCACCTGGTAAAAATTGTTTGTCTTTTACTTTTCTGCCACAAAAGGAAAACGTAACAAATTCTTTTCTCTTCGGTGCACTAATTGCAACTATTGTAGCTGTAGAAAGAAATCGTACAGCATTTCTTCGAGACAATTGCATATTTTAATGATCCCATTTAATATTTTCTCCTAGATTCTTTTTAAGAAAAAGGCGATCCTTTTTATTAAGTAATTATGTAGAATGCTTACTCCGATTTTGATAAAATTTTAATATGTTATGCAGCAACATATTCTAAACAACTTTTTTCTTTAGCAATATAGGGGGTTCGCTTTCAGTTTTTCAGATATTTGCAAAAATCTATTGCTAATACTGTATTGAATTTTTCGTATTCCTGCCAGCTACAGTATTAGCGATAGTCTTTTGCAAATATCTCGAAAACTAAAAGCAACCCCCTATATTGCAACAGGAAAAAGTTGTTCAAAATGTCGAAATCTGTAACACATTAAAATTTCATCAAAATCGGAGTACGCAGACCTTTTCTGTATAATTATCAACATTTTCAACGCCAAGCGAGTTATTATAATTGTCCAAAGTTATTACATCGCATCGATGCTCGCTGTTCCGCAGTCTCTTGAATCGTGATTATCCGGTTCAAAGATTCGCGTGAAAAGATTCCGCCACGTCCGGGAAGATTTTCGTCGCCTCCGCGAACAATTTCACCGTGTAGAACAATGGCGAATTATTACAGACCGATAACGAGGCGCGTTGTCGCGGGCCACCGTCACGCGCCGTGAACCGGCCCGTTCCCGAACGTTTAATTAATACTTGGTTATTTTCCCGTTGGCCAGACTCGGGGCCACAATTTCGCCATCCAATTAGTAACCATACACTCCTGACGGAAGGCCGCCATTAACGAGATTCTCGATTCTCGATTCGCTCGACCAATCTCCGACGACGAGTTGTATTAGGTGTACAAATTAATTTGTCACTACTAATCGATTGTTCATTTATTTCCGTGTCTTTCGTCTGACGTGCTCGGCTTTCAGGTTGATGGCCTCCTAATTGAAAATAACAATACTCTATCGAACGCTGCTCAGCTTACTGTTATCGTTAAACTGCGGATTTTATGCAACAAAAAATAAGTACTTAGAAATAGTCCTCCAGGGATTAATGCAACATGTCGTGGTCTGTAAAACATACAAAAGTTGACATTTTTAAACATTATTTATTTTTGAACATCCCCCAATTAAATTCACTGGCAAGTTGAGGAAATAATGCATTCCCTCGGAACAGATGTGAATGCATAAAAATTTGCAGTCTCATTACTAGATTTCTGATCAGATTCGGGCAGATTCATTATTCTTCGTTGAACAATGGTCCTCATTTGTCATGTTTTTTCAGTGCATTCATTAGTGGCGAATAATAATCCGAAGAATAATATTTCGCGTATTGTCAAGCACAATTTTATTCTCGTTCGACTTTTTATGGATGTGCCAAAAGTATCTTACAAAAATCTTTCACAAAATGCAATCCAAATGTAAACATTTTCTTTAAGTTTTGTGAACTTTGAGCTCCCTTGTGATGGGAACTTGAATGTACATTTTTAATGAACTGACCTCAAAAAGGATATCCAGTTGAGTTGTAATAGTTTGACGAATAGAATTATGCTGCTGTCGAAATTCTATATAAAATAACACGAAAATTATCTAAAAATATTCTTAAATTGAAATCAATTAATAATAATGCACGAAGCTCGTCAATTCTCCAAGTCGTTAAGATCAGGAAAACCCTTTTAAAATTTAATTCCAGTAAATATATTTTTACAAGCTATGAGAACTGCGCGATTTCCCTTGAAACTTATAAAATTATTTTCCACTTTCTCCGGTTGAAGTTAAGAACTGCTCAAGGCAGAAAAAAAATCAAGCAACGTGGAGTAATTAGCAGCAATTTATTAATACTGTAGCTACCAAAAGACTACTGCCTGCATAAAAAATGAAGCAAAAATGTACGATTAACAAAATCTCGAAAATTTTATCTGAAGGAAACGGTTCATAAAAAGGAAGTCTCCGGTCGAATTACTAAAACAGAAAGGAATTAACACGGCCGCAGAAATTAACAGAGACGTAATACCGGCTGAGAACTCTTGATCCGCAATCTGTTAATAACAACGCGTTAACTTCGTCAATGTTCCAAGTCGTTAAGGCCGGGAAACCCGTTCAAATTGAATCCAAGTAGCAATATTCTTCAGCAGGAAGGAAAACCGCGCGACTTTCTCTTTTTTTCTCCCGGAGCTCGATAAAATTAGCTCAGCTCTTTCTCTCCGAGAGATTGAAAACCACTTGGGGGGATGAAAGGCGAAGCAACGTGGAATAATTAGCAGCGACTTATTAAGTTCGAAGTATTAGAACCTCGAGAACAGGAGAGGGAAATCTCGAGGCTCTCGGGGTCGGGGTCCGTCTCGACATCGCCATTGAAACACTTTGCCAAGGGCCGGGATCGCGAAAACTTTCGCAAGAACAAGTGTTCTCCCTGGGCTCTCTCCCCCCTCCCTCACTCCTCTTCAGAATGGAACCTTTTTCTAGCAGTGTTTCGCTATCACAGTACGTTTCGTCTAATATGCTTCTTTCTCTCTCTCTGCATTTCGTTTTCTCTTCGGATAATTTCTTAGTGCTCGTAGTTTATTCCCGAAGATAAGGGAAGAAATCCTTTTGGACCGGGGTCTCGATTATTCCGCTCGATAGTCCTTATCGCGAGCATGCATTCCGAGCTCCGCAGGATTAGCCAGGCACACATGCGAACTATATCTTCCGGATCGGCCACGCCGTCTCAACTTCGACTCGGGTTTCGCGATGTATTACGTCACGGTTGTGAGTTTACGCGGTCGCCCCGGATAAGCGAGAACGATTGCTAACATTCGAACCGGGAAACCTGGGGTCAGTAGCATATTATGCACAATGGGCTTTGCTGACGTAAAGACATCAACTAAAATTGTGTAGAGAAACGTCTTTTGAATTGTGGGGTATTCAGATGATTTGACTACGAATTTTATACAATCATGGCGAATGCACTGCGGATCTTATGCATTTATAGTGCATTATTTATAGGCATTATATATAGTGCATTTATATAGCAAATTTTTATTCGGAGTCAAATTACGCAGTCTGAGAAATCACTGTAATACGAAGGAACCCAATAATAATTTTAAAAGAATATTTTGTTATATTGGGTTGCCACAAATAATTTTTGAAAGATGCCATTTTGGTAAATCTTACGTTTATGGAAGGCAGCTCCGATGACCTTGACATATATTGTCTAGGACAATATTCTGAACAACTTTTGTCATTACAACTACCCGGTGCTCGGTTTTAGTTTTCGAGATAATTGCAAAAAAATATTGCTAATACTAAATTGAATTTTTGAAGCATGCTGGAACAATTATCTCCCGGATGGAGGACAGCTTTAACGAACTAGTATAGATTGAAGTATAAATTGAAGAATATTTTGTTATATTGGGTTGCCACAAATAATCTTTGAAAGATTCCTTTTTTACCACAATTATTTCCCGGATGGAGGACAGCTTTAACGAGCTAGTTGAAAGAATGTTTTCTTATATTGGGTTGCCACAAATAATCTTTAAAAGATCCTTTTCTTAACGCATTAATCTGTCGGATGGAGGACAGCTTTAACAAACTTGTGTCTCGTTATTTGCTTGCAGTGAAGCCGTTGAATGTCGAGATCATGGGGAAGGACAAGATCCTATCAGCGGGAAGGGTTTACGAGACGAGATGTCAGAGCAAGGGATCGAAGCCGCCCGCCGATTTAACCTGGTGGAAAGCGTCGAAGCCGCTCAAGGGAACGATCAAAAACGTGAGTAACTGATTAAAATGTAACCGTGAGTCTCTCGGTGAATTGAATCTTGCACATAAAGCGGCTGGCGGGGTGGCTGCGAGGTTATAAGTTCGATTCAATTTTACCTGGTCCTTAATCGTTGCCGTCGTGGGAGTGCTTTGTCGTTTGTTTCCCCGGTTTGTAAGAGGGGCTGGGGAACGCGAGTACCGAAGAAAAGAGAAAATTATGGGCTCAGGAAGAAGAGGGTGGAGAGAAGAGATTCGAACCCACGAGTCACGTTCCCACGACGAAACGAAACGTCTCTGATGATTGGTACTCGGCCTGGAAGCACGGCGTCTTCCGGGCGACGCGACGGGAAGCCGTTCCCGTCGATCTTTAGAAGAAAGAATGACGCGCGCTCGATAACGAACCTCGAACAGAGGTAATAAACCTCGAGTGACAGGGGATTCCGGAAATAAATTTAATTCCGCGAGGGACTCGTTTCTGTATCTGTTCTTGGCTCTTTGATGTATGTGTATTGCGAGCACTGGGATTGGCAACGTAGAATTTCCGTGCCCCCGAGCCCAACTAAATATAACTTTCATGTTGGAAAAAATGGAACAATTGCAAAAACGTATACGTATTTATTGTTGAATAAAAAAGTGAAATAAATTCATCCATGAAAACCTTTTACATGGGAATACAAAATATTTTAATTAAAGAGCAATATAAATCTAATGCACATATGAATGCAATATTTATTTAGGTATTTACTTTTCGGTTTTTCTTTGCAGGAATATTATTAATTAGTCCGTTGAAATCAACACAATTGGTTGCATCAGTTTCAGTAGATAATATGGATTAATTTGAGAGGTTGTCCTGCCCGAAAGTATTTCTTAATTAATTTAAAGACATTGAAAAAACGTTTTGTATTGGAAGCTGGAATTGTTAGGAATATTGTTAAAATTACCTCAACATCCATGTATGTCTTCATTCATTTAATGACATTGAAAGAACGTTCTGCATTGGAAGCTGGAATTGTTAGGAATATTGTTAAAATTACCTCAACATCTGGGAATGTTTAAGTAAGTCCTCTTTGTATGGTTTCATACAAAATTATTTTTTTTTAATATGTAGAATTTGGTTCTTGGATCGTGGTTTGGGCCCCCGGGCATTTGCTCAAGTTGCTCATAGGGTAACACGCCACTAGGGATTAAATGATGCAGAGTGGATCTGGGAGATGGAATGAAGTATATAATTCATGTGGAGATAGAGGTCAATTGTTAGGATACAATTGGCCAGTGGTAAGGGACTAGGAGCCTAGCTAGGGGAATAGTGAAGGGACCAGTATGATGGATCAGTGAAGGATAATGATGGAAAGGAAAAGGATTAAGGAGATCTTCCACCAGAGTTGACCACGAGTCCTCCTAGGTCTCAGGACGTACCGCAAGGTCCATCACTCCCGATGGTTCCGGAGGAACTGACAATTTTGACAGCGCAGCTTTATTTATAAATAACCGTTCGCTGACGCTGTCAAACTATCGAACACTATTGTGCCCGTGAAAATTCCTCTTCCGACAGTTTAAAGCTATTCAGCTAGCTCTCATCTATCTGAAAACAACACGCTGATCAATCTCCAACGTTCAATAGAATCCCCAAAACCACCGATTTTGCACAAGATCGATATTCCACAGCTTGTGACACAAAACTCCATACACAGCGGTTGATCTATATATATACATCCTCTATACACGTGGTTCTACCATCAGTGATTACTCCCGGACAAGCTCAAAATTGTCCGACACAGCTGTTGCACGAGTTTTCCACATTTCCACGGGTAGCTCCTATCGCGAGCATGGACAATCCAAACTTTTTCTTCGCGGGATACACCGAAATATATCAAAACGATCTAGAATATATTCGAATCTACCAGTATACACATACTAGAGTATAAATGAATATATTAGAATATACTGGTATACAGGTTGTTTCATAACTGGCGGTACAAGCGAAAAGGGGGGTGATACCACATGATAACATAAGTCGAAAGTATAGAATAAAATATTTTTTATTCGAGGCTTCGTTTTCGAGAAAATTGACTTTGAATTTTTGCCGGTTACGTGCTTTCGTATATCCAGAAAGTAGAATTGCTTGATCATGGTCAGACGATTCCTATGCAATAGTGTATTCGTTGCATTTTCAAACTCGATTTTCTCGAAAACGAAAAAATATTATTTATTTCTTTTGCGACTTATTTTTTCATCTAGTATAAACCCCTTTTACCAGCAGTTACGAGATACCTTGTATATTCCACATATCAATTAAGAAGTATATAAGGAAAGTAGAATTGGTTGATCATGGTCAGACGATTCCTATGAAATAGTGTATTCGTTGAAAAAATGTTGTTCTTTATTTTGCGACTTATTTTTTCTACATATATAAATTAAGAAATATAACTAAAAATCGATCGTGAAATGTGCCATCATGTTACTCTTATCTATACTCCACGTTCAAAAAAAAAATAAAGTTCTCTGTTTGTTCCGGTGACTCACCGACGCGTAAAATAACTTCGTGCCTGAACGACAACTAGATGGCTTTCCGAAGGAACCTCTCCCGGCCGGAAGTCCCGGATAATAAGATCGATAAAGTCTTCCGGGATGGAAGGAAGAGTGCTACGATCGCCGAACGGGAAAAAATTCGCAATGTGTCGCAGAGATGCGCCCGGAAAGACGTGCCGGAGAGGACATCGACGAGCATGTAGGGACCACCGTGAAGCAGCCGTCTTCGGCCGGCTTCCTGTGGGACACCATTTCCACTGACACGGATGCTTTCCGAAACAGCTTCGCCGAGCCATCGGGAATTCAGTGATGAATCGCAGTCGTGCCGGTCGAAAGCCTACGGGGACCAAAAAATTCAGATTTTCCAGATTTTCCGATGGAATCCCACGACTCGAAAGAACTCGAGTTTCCGAGAGCTTCACGACATTTTGATGAAACCAAACTATAGAGAACGTGGAAATAAAATTTGCTGCAGTAACAAATAGAGATGCTATCATTATTTTTTTATAGAGACAGGATTGTGCTTACGATGAGGACAACGAATTCTCTTTTATTCTCCACAGAAGGGAAAACTGTTTGTCCGATTAGCCGGTCGAACCTACGCTCGTTAATTCACTTTACTCGAGCCTTTGATCCGGCTCCGTTGCGACCGTTTGATCGAATCACAGCTCTCCCTGTCCTGTTTTATTTCGATGGGACGTTGGTTCGTGCGACCATGTTCGACCGCAACCTTTCAACTTCTTCAACCATTCTTCCGGTCCTTCGTCTCTTCCCTTTTGTCACTGAACCATCGATTTGCCTTGTTAAAGTGGTGGAAAGAATGCATTCTTCCCACCCTTTCCCTTTCGAAACCTGACGCGCTTCCGGCATCTTTGACAACACTTTTTGTCATTTCTCTGTGGCTTCTAAAGATATTTAGAACAGTCAAGGTATACTATAATTGTTCTACGATACCAAATAGCGGCATTATTGATGGATGTCAATCAGTGAAATAAACAATTACCGGTACAAATAATCAATGTTCAATATGATTCGACGTTGGACCAAGAACGATTACCAATACAATGAATAAACAAATCAAATGAAATGTAAATATAGTATGTCAACTATAAATAAATGAAATGAAGTCCTTCGAAAAAACTCGACCATAACGATGACTATACAGAGTGTACCAAATGAAGTGTTGGAAGACGTTTTCTTACGAAGTAGGTAAACGGTTGTTTATTAAATACAGTATCTCTGCGTACTCCGATTTTGATGAAATTTTAATATGTTATGGAGCAACACATTCTGAACAACTATTTCCTTTTCCAATATAGGGGGATCGCTTTTGGTTTTCGAGATATTTGCAAAAAACTATCGCGAATACTGTATTGAATTTTTCATATTCCTGCACAGTATTAGCAATAGTCTTTTGCAAATATCTCGGAAACTAAAAGCGATCCCCCTATATTGGAAAAGGAAAAAGTTGTTCAAAATGTCAAAATTTATAACATATTAAAATTTCATAAAAATCGAAGTACGCAGACCTTTTCTATATAATTACCCTGGATTGATTGAACTGGATCAATCTTTTAAATTTAATTGTGTACTGTCCTACAGTTGAGTCACTTAACTGTACCACCTGAAAAGAACAACGTCTGGGTTTCAACGATTGAAATAGTGAACTATTAATTTCACGAATGCTTAATCAAGAGTCCCGTTAACGACACGTTAACCAACGGGTTGTCCGCGTGATCGTTCATGTTCGTTTCATGATTTCACTTGGGTCGATTCCACGGGACGACGGGAGAGGATCGGTGACGTTTACCGATGGACCCGTTATCAATCCGGTTGCTCCCAGATGGTTCGATAGCAATTACATGAACGCACCCGATAAATTATTATCAAGCTGTCTGTCACTCCCGCGAAACTATTAATCCGCTAGCAATGGCAACATCGGCTCGCAGATAAATCATCCCCCTGGAACTCTTGTATTTTCTATGAGGCCACGTCGATATTACCATTCTACTGGACGATATTAATTTATACTGCCTTTTAAATCTTGTTGCAGCTGCGCTCCTATTGCAACCAAAGCAATTAATTCAATGTATCTTGATCCTCATGTAGACCACTGCAGATGATACGCGTTCACAATAGATTTCCAGCTTGAATGTAGATAAACATTTATTTTTCGATTTTTACCGCATAAATATATTGTTTTAAGTTTTTTAAATTTATTTTAATATCTTCACGGGAGATCCTTTTCTCAAAAAATGTCGTAGAGAAGAAAATTTCTATTTTTCGTATGACCACATTTATTTTACTGGTTAAATATTGATTACAAACGAAATGTAATTTCGTCTAAAAAGAAAGGCATAACGTTATCATATTTGTTAGACTTTGTTGAAATCTTCATTACGAGCCTGACTCGTTAAAATACGGCAAGGAGTTAAAGGAATTTTCATTTTCTCCCGGCCGAGTACCTTCCAATTTCTTAATGACCTCGAAGCTTCTTTCTTCCCTCGTTTGATCCGCGAAATTCCTGCTCTCGGTCGAGCTCGCCAGAAGCGGACAGGTTACGGGACTCGCGGAGGTACTTCCTCCGGTGCCGCCACTTAAACGTGGCTCCCACGAGAACCTCTCTCCCTTCCGCAAATATTCCCTCCATCCCTGCGAAAATTTCAGCTCGGTCTCCTCTATCCAAGCTCTACGGACTCGGTTGTGTTCCGTTGAATACGCTTTTATCGTATAAGTTCATTATAATTAATAATTCCCGATGACTTCGCAAACTGCTAACGGCTGAGTGGATCGTTGCCATCATTCTGCTGCTTCGTTCTATTAGAACTGTCAGGATTATATTTGAACATTCCGGTTTAAGCCTGCAAACTCAGTGGTATTCATCCAAATAATAGGATATAACAGTAATCTTTATTAATACGGACATTTCTATAATAATTCCAAGCAGATATTCAATTTTTCCTCTTCACCGATTTTGATGACCTTCAAATATGTTGTCAAGGTCATCATTCTGAACAATTTTTTCCTATACATATTACCGCCGCTCGATTTTACTTTTCGAGATATTTGCAAAAAACTATTGCTAATACTATATTGAATTTTCGTATTTATTATTTGCACCAACTAGAGTTAAATTAATAATTTTTTTTAACCTCTTCACTTATTTCAGGGAGGCAGCAAGAGGATTAATATGTTTACTTGGTTGAAATTAATATAACTAATATAATTAATATTCGTTATCTCGGCATCGATATGAGTCTGCGTTTGAGGACAATTTCTATGTGAAATTGTCAGCGGAGAATCTCGAACGCGATGAAAAGGGACGGGCGATAGGGTATCGCGTTGAATCGCAAACCGTCTCGAACCTGTCTAGGGTGTCGTCGCTGGGAACGATACTACCAGCGACCACGATGCCCGAGTTGGCGCCGCCTAATTTGTAGAATCCATTAGTCGGGACGAGGAACATCGTTCGCGTCGCACTTCCAGTTGCAGTCGGTGACAGCGCGAGTAATAGCGAAACTGCGGTAATAATAGCAACCCGGGGGCGGAAATAGGAAGAGTGGGAGGAAATTGTGTCTTGTCCTTGGGCGACGCTGTTCCCGAATATCGGTCGGAATTGCACAGATGTTCTAGAAAAATATGCAAGATGGTCGGGAGGTCCCAATTTGTTTTTGAATAGATTTTTTTAATTGAAAGCTTACCCTTATATTTGTATCACCCTATATAGAGTGAGACCCTGTTTTCTCTTTCATCCGTACGACGTGTTTACAAAAAGAAAGTAAACGTAGGTTGCAAACTTACGTTGCCAAGAAGCGTGCAAGAATGCAGAAAATTCAATACAGTATTAGCAATAGTATTTTGCAATTATCTCGAAAACTAAAGGCGACCCCTGTATATTGTAAAGGAAAAAGTTGTTAAAAATGTCGAAATCTATAACATATTTAAATTTCATCAAAATCGGAGTACGGCGACCCTTTTGAAATTACGTTTTTCCATTATGAGACATTGAAGAAGTTTACCAGAACGAAGAAGTCGTGAATTCTCCGAGTATAAAGGCTGTGGAGATACTAAAACTTTAATTAAACAATAAATAAATGTGTATAAAATCAATTTGACAATGGTCAAGTAAAATGTGAGATTAAGGATGTCACACATCCTTGATGGTGATCATTGGACTTGCCTTGAATCTTGAAAATTCCATAACTTTTATCACGAACAAATTGAACTTGGCAACTGGAAAATTTCTTATGTTTACACAGCGTCTACGTGCCTCGTCGCGGACGTCCGAAGGGACGTCAAGTTTCCGCGGTTGTTGCGAACACGGGGAAATTACAATCGCGGAGAGACCGACGGGAATGAGGAGAACGTTCGCGCTGGGAAATCTCGAAGATTTTTACAAGGCGGTATAGGCTACCGACGGACTAGCTCCCTCGGTATAATAAATTTCGACGTCGATAGCAATCTTCTCGCATCGATGGACGCAGAATGCACGAAGCTAACAGGAAGGATTCCTCACGGCGAGGAAACAAGTAGTACATATACCTTTCGATAGTAGTTACCGTTTTGTAGTGGGTACGGCGAGAGCTTCGACAATTGGAAGTACGGTTCTTTGCGAGGCTATTGTTTATTACTGTACAATCGTTTTAATAACCTGTCAGTTTTCGATCTGCCAAGAGATATTACAGATAAAGTAAAAAATCACTGAAAGTCATTAAAAAAAATATATAAAAAAACTTTTTAAAAACCACGCTTGTATTAAAATGTACTAAAAAGCTGAAAATCATTTTTTTAATAATCTTCTTATTTACAGTCACTAATATCTAACAAAAATTATTTTCTCCTTTTCAGTACATTTTGATATCAGTGTGGTTTTTGAAATTTTTTTTAGTAAGGCCCAGGTTCTTTTTTATCTCCTAAATGTACAGTTTTAAATAAAAAATTTCAATATCGCATTGTCATTCAGTTATGAGCTATGTTTAAAGTTTCAAGTCATCGGAAAGTGGTTTAAAATTCGATTACAAAATTTCAAAAAAGAGTTAAAATGTACAACTAAAAGTTGGTAGAAAAATGTGCTCAGAAATAATCATTGGGAAAATCGTGCTCGTTCGATCGATTCCGAAAGAAAATTCGCGAAGTTGAATTTTTTCGAAGGGTTTAAAGTCGCGATGAAACTTTCCGGGAAATATGTCGCGCAGCGATCGTAACTTGCCGGGTATTTCCTTAATGAAAATCGATCGTTCGTCGGCACGCACGCAGGGTTATCTATCTATCTGTCTTCCGTTGGAAAGTTTTGCGCGCGGACGACGTCGAATCTTTGCGAACTGATTACTTACCGCGGAGATTCCTTGCGATGTCGGGGTCGAGGAGGACTGGGGCGAGCGCGCGCGCGCGACGATCCCAAAGGAAAATTTACGACGTCGTGTTTTTCCGAAAACGAAACGACGACGTCGCCGGCGACGAGCCGACGTCCCCGTAATTAATTCGACCGGAACGTTTCGCCTCCGTGACGCTTCATCGCGCGGTAATTAATCGAGTAATTAATTTTTGGTAGGTAAAGTTTGTACGGCAGTTTGGATGCACTATTTTCTAGCGGCGTGAATTATTAAATTTGCCGAGCCCCGGCCATGCGAGCGCGCAGTACTGCTCGACGTTTCCATCTCTCCGGTTAACTATGTCGGATACACGGGCATACAACGTCGTTACACTTTTCATCCGAAAATTCATTTACCCCGCTTTAATATCGCGGCCGCTCAACCGTCGAGGGTTTTCGGCTAATTTTATCGGAACGGTTCTATATACTGCTTTACGCTCCGCCTCCGCTTTCGATCCGCTCGGATCCGCTCCGTGGAACGTCCCGCGAGACGCCTAATCTTGCCGGAAGTGCCGGCTACGGATCGAACCAGCTTTCCCTTGTCCTTCTCGTTACGCGTTTGATCCTTCCGGCTCAACGATATCCACCCCTCAATCCCAACCCCCTTCTACCTCTAGTTCTCTGCTCCGAGATGGTAATCGACTCGCTGGTCGAACCACTAGAAACTTCGAAAGAGTGCGAGGGTGTATTGTGTTGTTACTGTCTTTTCTCGAAATTAACAGGCTTCAGTCTACAATATATAATAATAATAATAATAATAGCGATATTTATAAATTTTCTCGTCTCGGAAAGGTGGGTGAAAAATTTCTAATAAAATATATATAGTAAGGTGAGGTCTCTTAGACCCCGACAAATAAATTTCATAAATATCCTTGTTTTTAATAAATTTTGGATAAAGAATTACACAGGATAGAAAACAAACAAACAGATTTAATTTTCTACATATAAAAATTCTTTTCGAAAATCTGAAGTAAGATTGTTAAAAACAAAAGATGTTCAAAGTCGGAAAGCATGTCTTTTTTACAAATTGAAATTTCTCAAAAATTGTAAGAAAAAACTTGCGCGAAAAATCTGTAAGATCCTTCCCAACAGTTATATGGAAACATGAACAAAGTTGAATTTTGTTGAACAGTGTAATCGAAACTCACATTTACAAACGATGCAAAAGAATGAAAATTTCTATTTCGAGTCCTACATTGTGTAATCGACGTTAAACAATTTTTATTTCGCTCAAAGATCCGCTGTGCCGACGTTGCAAGATGCAACGTGACACGAGGAATGTCGGATCGCCCTCGAAAACGAGCAGGAACGTTTCCCCTGGCGTATTTATGGCGACGGGTCTTCCCGAAATTTCGGGATCGTTATTCATGCAGACTCAGGAATGGTAAATACACGCGGATGTGCCGTGTGCCAGCTGATTACCTTCGTTCCTCGTCTTTCTACGTCCACGATATTCTTCGTCCCACTAGCGGCTCGGGAATCAAAATCGAATTATATCAAGGGTATAACGTCGATGTTAACCGGATGTAGGGTAACTGAACGTGCCTGTTTGGTAATATCAACAGGCGAAACATAGTTTGTTTGCTGTTAATCTACAGGGGTCAGTGGTTTCTGGAATAATCCTTAGAAATGCATAGTTTCGTGGTAATTAGCGAAATACGGCACATCGATAGTGTTGATTGGCTCGAGAAATCGACGCATAGCTGCCTTGAATCTGTTAATCCACGCCAAAGAAGCTGCAATTAATCTCTGTTGGTGGAGTAACTTTTTCGAGTAGATTTTTCAAGTACAGGTAGATGTTCTCGTGGGCCAAATCGATGAAAGTTGTGTCAAAATTAAAGAACTTTCGATAGAAATGAGATAGAGTAATGAAAAATTTTTTTAAATTAAAGCTGGAACTTTGCAGAATACGGAATAATTATGAAGATTGTGGTAAGAAGGTTTTTTAACCTTGAAATAATTTGTTAAACTTGCACAATTTCAAGAAAATTGTGCTCTTTCCAAAACCATGCAAGGAACAAATTTTTTAACTGAATCTGTCCCTCGGAGTCAAATTGACACAGTGACACAAAATAAAAAAAACATTATAATATTTTTTAAATCAAATTGGTGAGTTAACATTACATCTTAGATTTTTCATTTATGTGTTCCGAATTAAAAAAAAGGAAAGTCACACAAAGTTTCGAGAATATTTATTTAAAAATAACAGAAGAGTTAACTTATTTCAGGAAAACTGTGTCAAATTGACACAGCGGCACAAAATAAAAAATGGACCAATGTTTTTTTAGTCAAGTTGATGAGTTAACATTTACATCTCAGATTTTTCAGTTACGTATTCCAAATTTAAAAAAAAAGTAAAGTCACACAAAGTTTCGGGAATATTTACTTGAAAAAATAACAGAACAGTATAACTTATTTCGGGAAAACTGTCAAATTGACACGAGGGACGGATGAGGATTAAAATAGGTAGGATGGTGCAGGAGCCATTGAAGCCACACCTACTAGGAGCATTTCACCAAAATGAGAAAGAGAGAGAGATGATCTTCTACCTTTTTCCGTGCTATTATTTGCTAACAGACGTTGCTCTAATGAAGTGGACACACGCCAAGCGAGAAACCATGCCCATAAAGTTCGAGATCAAGGTTCCTGTAGTTCTCTAATGGCGGCGGAGCTGTATCGTAGAGGGTTCCCGGATCGAAATTGACGAGTCACGTCCGATTTACCAATACATCCGAGAACTCGAAGTGCACTGGCCGCGAGAACTCGTCGGGGAGCATAAATTACGCACAAGGTCCTTCTTGTTCCTCGAGTGATTCGGTGATTTCACCGAACCGTGTCGACCCCGGACGTCGACGTATCGGACAACCGCCAAGATATAGCATTTCACTGGACACCGACTAACGCTGGACAACCTCGTAAATTATTCCACGCGATCGCTGCATGTCCGCCACACGAGCTTCTCTCTTTTCAAACTCGTGGTTAGGACACATTCTTACCCGAAACGCTGGCAGCATTATGGCGAAACGTTCTTCTAAACGGGTCGTTCTACATCATGAAACAGAGAAGAATTGGACTATGAATTTCATTTATGAATGATACGAATATGTGAAACGTGCGGTTAAAGAGAATTGAAAATTACTGCCATAATATCCTTTCCCAATCTATCAAGATACAGGTATTTGTATAATACTTGATTGGTATTTAATGATTTGGTATTTGTATTTATATTTGTAATTTGTATAATTTATTCAAACATCACGAGAGAATTGTTCAATTTCTGGATAGGGGCATCATGTTTATTCATAATTTAGCCAGCTGTCCGGAGTAATATAAATTCTCTTTACAATATTGTTTAATAGAAATTTGTTGGGCTTCCTTTTGAATGAAGCACAGTCTTCAGTAAGCTTATCAAAAGGCTTTCCGTATAATAAAAAATTCATAAGAGAGGGAATTATTTTCTATTTGATTCTTAATTATTGGAATTGCTTCAAAGAACGTCGATCCAGCATGAATATCCGCAGTCTAATAATAATATACCTTGAGAGATTTGGAAATAATCTCTACTGTAGATACAGCACTCGAACCACTTAATGGGGCTTGTTTAAGGATGGTGGGGAGATGCTGTAACGCGCATCCCCCTAAGATGAAAGTTGGGGGGTAGTAAAACCCCACCGCCCAAGGGTTCTCACAATGATCGATTCCTCGATTCCAGGTAGACAAAATTCAAATTTTTATGTTGTCTTCTAGTAATAACGCTTTCTATTAAAACCACATGAACTTAAAAGAATTATATCATTTAATATTACATCATAGGTTATATTTCTATAATTTTTTTCGGATCAATAAATGAATGAATTCATTTTAAATCAAGCCAGTCTTCTCATTACAAGATTTTCATTACTGAAATCACAAGATACCTTTCCTGCAATGGTATTAAGCAGATTCATTCGTCGTTCGCCCGCACACTGCAATAAAAATAAACCACTTAAATTCACGCGAGGCGCAACAAATCAGTTTTGGTAATTATTTACGTTATGGGCTTCCTCGCCGATTTTGATGACCTTGAAATATGTTGTCAATAGTTTTTTGCGAATATCTCGAAAACTGAAATCGAGCGGCGGTAACATGTATAGGTAAAAGTTGTTCAGAATGATGACCTTGACAACATATTTCAAGGTCAAATTTATGAGGAAGCCCCTAATGTAAATAATTACCTCGGTTTGGAAAGCTTTTAACGTAAAATCGACGCGCATTGTCGGCCGGAGAGTTATTAGCGACGACGAGGATCACTAAATTCGTCGTTGCGCTATGGAAAAATAAATGTGCAAAGGCGCGTGGAAGGACAAGTGGCGGGTTGGCCGTAATTCACGGTGAAAATATTCCGGGAGTGGCGCGGCAAGAGCACGGTTTGCACGAGAGGCGGCTCGCGAGGAATCTGAGGCAGTCCTTCTTATTTAATATAATTTGCGCAGCGCTGCTGCTGCTGCAGCTCGAACACGTATGTCGTTCGCACGATAAAACTGCGCCGGATAATAACTGTCCGCGCGATAAAGTCCGTGGAACTAATAATACGCGAAACTGCGACAAATTCGAGCTCGAACCCCGGAGATCCGCGGGGAAAAGCCCAGCTGTGTCGCGATATGACTCGAAAATCGGTCCTCGGAGATAAATCTGCAGTTCTCTCCGACGATTCTCTCCCTCTCTCTCTTTATCTCGCTTTCTCCCTCGGCTTCCGGCGAATTTCGAATTCCGAATACCCCGTTCCCGTATTAAAAACTCGGATCCGTTAACCGGGAGCGCAACCCTTTCCCTCGGTTTTTCCGTTCCCGCTTTCTACGAAAATTAGCTGCGCGTTATTTCGCGGAAAACATGTCGCGAAATTTTCCAGCCGTGCTCGCCGACGATCGTGGATTTGTCTACGGGTATAGTCTGCCTGCGGACTTTATGCATTCATCGCACAAAATTAGTAGCTCATTAGAAACAGTTATTAAATTTTGTCAGACAAAAATTACTTGTGAATTTTTACTATGCGTAAAATTTTTTACGGCATTTATGCCGTATATATTCTTCGGTACAGAGATTGTCCTTGTCTATTATTTATTTATGTAACGATGCCGTAAACCATGTTTGGTTTATATAGCATACATTATAACATACACTGTAACACTTTTGAAAAAAAATAAAGTATACAACATAATATAAAGCGAAATTAATATAAATGGTAGGTGAATTGAACAAAGGTTTTTGTAAAGCTTTGACTACGCTTGGCGAATCTGTGAGAATAAGAAAATTGGAATCATTGTACAAAGATTGTTCCTTTTGTTGCTCTTAATTAGGCAGGTTTGTACTTGGAAACGTCTGGGGCAGCGTGCTGTGTTCACGGACTCAAAATTGCAGCCAAGAGAAGGGGATTTCGAAAATGAATTCGTAAGAAACGAAGCGCTTCGAGAGTTACGGGCGACCGTGTCCCTGGCACGCCGACACGCCTGCCGCATTGTGTTCCCCGTGCTCTTTTTTTCTACCCCCTTATTCCTTCACCCCTTTGTGCCTGGTTTCTCGTATTTCGTCGAGATGCGCGCCCCGTGATTTTTAAAGCTCCACGGCCGTCCGCCCATCCCATAGTTTTCCAACGTGGCCGCTAGACAGAGTCACGAAACCTTAAAAAAATTTCTAATTCTGACTATTTCGAATTTCACTTTTTAACATTTAAAAATTCTACAACGTTTTTACTGTATCACCCAGGCATCCTAATTTAGAATTAGTTTAAAATTGATACATCTTTTGTTTTAACAATATCGCGATCGATAATCGGAACACATTAATAATTGATAGTTGGTACTTGCAGTATTAATAAGGGTATTAAATATTTCTCTCGTCCAACATATCAGACAAAATCATACTGAAATTATTCAAATCCTTAAATATCAATTTATTTTGTATAATATTATATTAACGATTAAGCTATTTTTAAATACAAGAAAATCAGGAATTATATTGAAAGTTCGTAATAATCCTTCAATTGGATGCACGGTTGGATCCGCTGCAGCTCTATGCAATTTTAAACTAATAATTATTTCAAACACACTGACGTAACTGTTCGAAGATGTAAGTAAATCCCCCATCGTGCCATTACACGTTTAATATTGTAAAGTATAATGAATTTCGATATAATGATTCTGCAAGCATCGAAGTTGAATAAATTAACTCAGCGTTTGTCATAAAACCCAGTTAGGAAGCCCATTAATTCATCCCGAATGGCCAATTTGGTGAATTGCATTTGCTGATATTTTGTGTCAAAGGTTTTCTGCTCGAAATATTAAACCTGCAACAATGTATGCAACATCTCCTATTAGTTAATAGGGTAATCGTGCGGAAAAGGTTACACCTCGCCCGATTTTGATAAAAATTAAATTTGTTATAAAACTCAAAAATCTGAACAAATTTTTTCCTATACACGTAATCGCCTATCAGCCTTAGTTTCTAGCGACAGCCATTCCACTGTTTCTACAGATAACTGTATCTGTAGTTTTATAACAGATTTATAACAAATTTAATTTTCATCAATATTGATGAGACCTTCTATGCACAATTACCGTTTAATATTTCAATTCGGTGCAAAATTGAGTGAAGAACCAAATGCACGACTTGTATAGAAATGAAATATATATATTGGAATTAACATACTCTAGAATATTCTAGAATCTACTGAAATATAAATAACATTGCTAAAATGACCTGGTAATTAATTCTCGCTACTAATTCATTAATTCTTTAACGTTCATTCGATATGGAGATTCAAAACTATCTGACCACAGCAGCACGATAGCGTTGAAAATAAACGGAAGAAAATAAATAAATAATTTTTTAAAACTTGTCATAGAATAACCTATTAATTAATTCTCGCTCCTAATTCATTAATTCAAAACAAACGGAAGAAAATAAGTAAATCATTTTTTAAAACTTGCCATAGAATAACCTGTTAATTTATTCTCGCTCCTAATTCATTCATTCAAAACAAACGGAAGAAAATAGATAAATCATTTTTTAAAACTTGCTATAAAATAACCTGTTAATTAATTCTCGCTCCTAATTTATTAATTCTTTAACGTTCATTCGATATGGAGATTGAAAACGGTCTGACGACAGCAGCGCGATAGCGTTGAAAACAAACGGAATTCAGTACGAAAACAAAGCGCGTAGATTCGCGAGGACGATATTAGCAAGTACGAGTCGAGGTCGCGCGGAAAGATACGAAAGCGGAGAAGATCGGCGTGTCCCGGTGCTCCCCCGGGTGACGTCAATTGTCATGGAGATTTAGTTCCGGGCTGCTCGTAATTTGAAATTACGTTGCAATTTAATCGCGATTTAATATTTCAGAAATCCTCGCCCCGCGCCGCTATTCCCGTGGCAGTCTTTATGCGCGAATAATTGCGCGGCAGAGACGCCGGGGCGAAAATATCATAATAATTCGTTTAGCCGTGGCTCTTCGATGCGAACGAAAATATAGTGAGCACTGTGAATCCACCGGCCCCGGGAATATCAAGATACTAAACGAAGACATAATAAAAGAAGAATAATTGGGAGAAAGTTTGCATTAGCGGACAATTCAGTGAAGAATAGAGCAAGCAACGTTTTAATACTTCGCCAACGAGAATTATTTCTTCTGTACTTTCTGAAGGATTCAATCAATTAGATCTAGATCTTAATTATTAATTTGCACTAATTAGTTGAAGCACTATTTTCCAGGCTATAAAACGTATTAAAAAACAAATCATTTTATTAAATTTGATTAAACTCATTTTTTATTTCACTCCAATTTGTTGCAATTCAGGTAGAAAATTTTATTTCACATAATAAAAAAATGATTGATCAATATTCACGATACAAAAATATTTTTAAAAAATTCAATATGCAGAGTAAGGTTTACATGCTTCTAGAAATCGATATATTCGAATAATGTAAATTCCGAAAATCAGATTTCATTTTGGAAACACGGTTGTAAATATTACCGAAATTAACATGTAAATATAAATCATTTGCTCAAAAACATTAATATTTCGACTCGAAATCGCCTCGGGCACAGGCACATTATAATAAAAGTAATCTTTATAAATCAGGTTCGTAATGTTTGACATGCAAATCCACGAATGCGTTCTATCACATTATGGTATTCCATGTTGCAGCACACTGATCAATAACGATCGACAGCGGTCACTTTATATTTTTCGAACTAGTATTTCCTGTGTAAAATATCAAATTTATATTTCATACAGAATTTAATTGGTTCTATTTTGTTTCGTGTAGAATGTAGTTTGTTTTATTACATTATCGTGTGTACCACTGTAAATATTTAATAAACTGTAATACGAATTTCAGTTATTCCCGCTTTGATATTATTGATTTGCTTCTCTATAAAGTATATTTTATTGGTGTGGTATTTTTGTAATTCTATACGTACTGAATGAACTAAACAGCTTCTACAATTGTACTCGAATTGTTTCGTACAAATTTATCAACCGGTTTGTCTGGTATAAATATTAAATGAATATAGTTTCCAATGTGTTTTTCTCTTATCTTTACTATTTGTCAGAATAATACATTAATAGATTCAACAATGCGTAATTTCCACGTAAATAAAAGATCCACGAGAATTAAACGTTTGCGTCGCAAAGTTAAATATTTTCGAAATTACAGCGACGATAAATTATGATAAAATATTGACGAATAGCTTATTCCACAAGAAAGTAATTAATTACATAAAATTCTTCAGTTATTTAAACTTTCGAGTCTGAAAAGGACTTACACTAAAAAATGGCCACACGAACGTGTGATCTGGATTGTTTATCCGACATTCGAGAAATTCACGCTTGCCATAAATACACAAAAAGGTGTCAGACTAGTAGTAGAGTGGTGGTGGGGACAAATTCGTAGATAGATCACTGTACGAGCACATTTCGGTCAGTTGCAGGAGGAAGGGACTAGCGTGAGCGTGTTGGAATGGAAACCATCGACCGAAGACGAAGGAAAGTTCCTAGTATGTCGGGCGACGAATCCGAAGTTACAGGAGGCAGGCATCGAGGATCGATGGCAGCTGAAAGTTCACTGTGAGTTACCAAATACTACTCCTTGCTAATGGCAAGTCTGTAAGGCCACTGGAAATTTTTACTCGCTCCTATTTTCTTTCTGTATACTCTTCAATTGGAATTGACACTTTAAATGCCACATCAATTACATATGACAATTTTTTTAATGAAAACTTAGGTAATTATATAGAAAAGGTCTGCGCACTCCGATTTTGATGAAATTTTAATATGTTATGCAGCAACACATTCTGAACAACTTTTTCCTTTTGCAATATACCGGGGTCGCTTTTAGTTTTTCAGATATTTGCAAAAAACTATCGCGAATACTGTATTGAATTTTTCGTATTCCTGCACAGTATTAGCAATAATCTTTTGCAAATATCTCGAAAACTAAAAGCAACCCCTCTATATTGAAACAGGAAAAAGTTGTTCAAAATGTCGAAATCTATAACATATTAAAATTTCATCAAAATCGGAGTACGCAGACCTTTTCTGTATAATTACCAAAACTTCTATAGGCGCACCACCTAAGTACACAATTTCTGGGCAGTGAATGAGTCTGATCCGACACCCTCCAAGATGAAACTTGCGATTCAAAAATTCATAAATTGTATATGTTACAGGCAATGTGTAGAATGCCTAATTTTTTTAGCAATGTATACACGGTGTCTCAAAATTCCTTCAACATCCGGAAATGAGAGGTCATTCTACACAATACCCGGTCATTTTACAAAATGTCCAATTAAACACATTGCCCGTAACATATACAAAATTCGTTTCAAAGTTGGTACAGATTCACACGTCAAATGTTTCGATTTTTAATTAGGTTTTTTCACTGATCCTTATATTGTTCACTAATGAAAATACTTATTCGGTGGGGCATCAGAAACCCTTGTATACGAAGTATTTCATTTCCACCTATCAATGTGCAATGACAGAATTCGTCAGTTTCCATTTTTCGATCTTTTGTGACACAACTTTTTGCCGTCATTTATATGTAGGTTCCAGTGACTGTAAATGAACAAAATACTTTTTTCGATCTTTTAGCACAGATATTCGCGCACTGTACGCTGTGTGTCGATGTTCGGTTTCATTTGAATTCGCTAAATGGCCATTTTCGAAAAAAAAAATTTGAAAGATAGAGCAGTGAACTAAAATACTGTCCCCTATACAACATAGTTCACATCAACGAGTCTATGTTATTGGTTAAGTGTTAACCGTTCGGTTACTCTGTTCGCAATTAAACCGGCGCGACGGCACCGGGAGAAAGGCCTTTCAAATATTTTCATATAAAAATATCAAGGGGATATTTCGCGTGCAGTTTACGGAATTTGCTAGCCACCTTTTATAACGCTTTTAGTTCAATTATTCAGAGTCTATCAAGCTCGAATAAACTCGCTCTCCACGAAAACGCGAAACACGAGTGGAACGTTTTGGTTTCAGCGAAAACTGAAACAGCCTCTCCCCCGAAAACGGACAAGTGGGTATCGGTATTATCAGTTTGTTGTGTACGCTGCAGGAAAAAAAAGAATCCTATTAAAAACAGGAATCTGACCGAGCACAATTCACTTTAAAAATTGATTTCGTTACAATTAATTCGAAACGGTCACCGCTCGAATGGAAATCTGATTAATAATTCGAGCGAATGTAATGCCTGGAAGGGCGAAGCCGAACAACACAAATTATTATTTAGTTAGCTCCGCGAAACGGAAATATTTGACAGATATAAAAATATCGCGGCTGCAGATTTTTATGCGTTCCCAACCACAGCTAGAGGGTGCAGTTTTTATTCTCGATTGTGGTATTTGGAAATTGGATGATGCAGATCTGGATCTGGTTCGAGAGACTCGCAATCTAATTTATTGGATTTCATGGATTTGTGATGAATGTTTTATTAATTACCTAAAGAAAGAGAAATACCAATTAAAGTCTATTCTCCTCGATTACTCCTAGATCTATTATCTTGTTTTATTTTATTTATCAGATTAATCCTTGCACATGTGTTATCTCCCTCGTTTGAGCATCGATAAATATCGATTAGAGGGCGCGTTGAGCTAATAAAGCGTGGCTAATTTGAATTAAACAAAGTATCCTTTCTTTACATCTCCCCACCCGAGATGAAAGTTCTTAATATTATCTATTTCAATTTTCCTACGTCTGTATCTTCTTTATCTGTTTCATATACAGAAGTTTATATAGAAAATTCAATATTATTGAGGTTTATATTGAATTTTTAATATCCATTGTGGTTGGTATTAGTTTAGTTAGGTGAAATATATCTGTTATTTTCCTGCCTGTTTTTAGTTTGTAAATGAAATCTGAAATTTTGTCAATTATTTCAAATTTCCTGATTCTCAGTTTATCCATTTTCTTTCTATTTAATCTATTTCCATTTTCTACATATATCTCCGATAATGCGTATTGAACTTAGCCGACAGACATGTGGCGGAGTGTGTCAGGTCAGAGGAGAGTTATCGGTAGCAAATAACCAGACATTGATTGGAAGCTTCCGATCGGTTGTAACGTAAGATAGTGCAATTTAGCGGCACATTTGCATGTTGCGCGGCGCGGCGCGTCGGGCCGAATCGGGCCGAGTCGAGCCGGGTCGGTCCGCGGCGCGTTCAATTGGAGTCTATCCATTGTTAATCAACTCCTGTACAGGTCTGGGTGCATCCGTTGAGCCAAAGACGCGATACGGTTTCATTGTGGATCCTAACGTAGTAATTCGACTCGCGACGAGAATCCTATGATTCCGGCACTAATTCGATTCGATGGATTCCCTTGACGTACGACACCGTGTCCCTTCCTCTCTCTCTGTGCGTATCTATCGCAGCAGCGTTTTCCCTGGACGACACACATAGGCAACCTTAGCACGAAATTACGCGGCGGCCAATCTGTCCTGGCAACGTTTACCTGCATAACGTAAGCCAGAAACGTCTGCTCGCCGGATACAGATACGAGCTATCGTTATCCGTTTATTTACGACCGCGTGTCTGATCGGCCACTCGATGCATCCGCTATTATCCTCGTTTCCCAGACCTCCAGCTCGCGCGCGCGCGTGCGGGTCGTGGATGTGGGAATTTGGCATTAGTCCGACGGATAATCCCGTCCCGATGCTCTCTACAGCTTCCACGACAATCTCCGCAGAACCAACAACTTGCGCCGTTACGCTGCCGAATCGATTTCGTTTCCTAAGCAATGCGCCTCTACTGAAAAAATAATCTGGACGAAACGTGACGGTGTAACCGGTACCGAATCATCATCTTATATCGAAAATAATTGTTGGAGAGAGTGTTGTACCTTTTTAACATTTTTTTTAAATTTTGCTTTCACTGAAAAGTAACGATAATTAATATAGAAAAGGTCTGCGTATTCCGATTTTGATGAAATTTTAATATGTTATAGATTTCGACATTTCGAACAACTTTTTCCTGTTTCAATATAGAGGGGTTGCTTTTAGTTTTCGAGATATTTGCAAAAGATTATTGCTAATACAGTATTGAATTTTTCGTATTCTTGCATGAATCACGGCAACGTAAATCTGTTCTGGGACGGCATCTGTTTATTTTTTGTTTGTAAACATATTGTGGAGATGAGACACACAATACCACACACACTCACCCAGTGTTTCTAACTTGTTTAATTGTTTAAAATATAGGGATGTACTAATGCATAAGCGTGGTGTCTCTCCTACGTTCACTCTAATTCATAGTGTAAAGTTTAAGAAACTGCTACATAAAAAACTAAATATATTTGACATGTTCATACGAGAGTAACATCTCAGTGTTATATTTAAACAAAATTATTTTCATACTTGTGACAGGAAGAAAGTAGATTATCATGAATTTAGAGTCATAACAGTGCAATCTATCCCAATAAGTTACCCTAGGTATAAAAGTATTAGTTTTGGCCAGGATTTCGGCGAGAGGCTCTCTCTATTACGGTTTTGGCAGACCGGTAAATAAAAGACGACAGATGGAATCCCGGAGCCAGTTAAATCGTGCCCGCGAAATATGGATACCTATGCGCGCACACGAAATCGGCCAGATTAAGCTCACGGTTTCATACTAAAAAGTCGGTGGCCGCGGTTTTTCCGACGGCGATAAACTTAAACCGATATACACCGTCCTAGTTTGCGGAAATAATGGCCAATATTGGTATCGGTGCAACATCTTTTTGTGTGTACGTGTGTTTCATTGGCATACGGAATTTGTGTGTGCTCCACATTTCTTTCTGGGTTTAAAAGATAAGCTGCGGATGTACAATAGCGGGTTTTCGAATGAGCACGGCGTTCTGAGAGTAAGTCAATTTGAATGAAAATCACGACGATATTCGAGCTGCTATCGACTGGCTAAAAATATTCCGGAAAAAACATTGCCCGTTTTAGTTATACAGGGTGTAACAAAATTCTTGAGATGATTTGAAGCAACATTTTCCTTTGCAAAAATAGCGTCCGCGGCTTTGTTAAGGAGTTATTAACGAAAAACACGATTGTGCCAATACGCGTCTAGGTCGCACTCTGATTGGTTGGTGTTTTTCGTTAATAACTCCTTAACAAAGCCGCGGACGCTATTTTTGCAAAGGAAAATGTTGCTTCAAATGATCCCAAGAACCTCCAATTTCCGGATGTTGAAGGAATTTTGTGACACCCTGTATTTGATTAGGCGCAGTGTGTCATTTAGCGGTTCCTTGGACTATTTCATCGACTTTGATCGTTCCTAAGAAGCTGCAACAATTTCATTTCATAACTTAAATCACCATAAATCTCAAGATTGATGTTTCCTCTTTGCAGCGACCCTTAAAAATCGACGTGCGATTTTTTATTGCCGGTTTTATCGCGATCCGAACGAAATGTGTGCCACGTGGTAATCCTGTTAACCATTTGATCGACTTTCAACGATTCTACGAAGCTTGAAAAATTTTTTCCCTGATCCGATTCAACATGAATTCCAAGATTGAAGTGTCGCCATTTTAATAGCCCTATAAAATTGAAGTATGATATTTTTCTGCTATCTTATCATACTTCAGACTAAAAGTATGTCATCCAATGGTCCTTTTGATCCTTCGGTCGATTTCGAACGGCTTTTACGAAGCTGAAATATCATTTTCGCAATTCAAATTACCTTCGAGTTGCAGATTAAAGTATTCTCTTTACAAAGTCGTCTTAAGACTTAATGTAAATTTATTTATCGCCGTTCGAACACATTTGAAGAAAACATGTGTCGTCTTTTATCGTTTTCCTGAAACCTAAAAAATTTCTTTCGCAACTAAAAAATCGCAGTAAACTTAAAGAACAACGTTCCTCTTTACAAAAGAACCATCGGCACTGCATGTAGGATTTTTTGTGGCCGTTCACTTCGGACGAAATTTGTGCCGTGCAGTGGTTCGTTCAAACCATCAACTACAATCTTTTGTGCGGAGCAGCAAAAATAAATTTGCCCATCTAACTTAATATTCATTTAAAAATTTATGTCTCCTTTCCGTAGCGAACCCCATAAAACTGAACACACACCTCTCTCCCTCCTACCATTTCAGAGTACTTTAAATGAAAAAGTAGCATTAAACCAACCCCTTTGAACAAAGCCCATGCAGAACGAAACATCATCCATCCAACATCTATTGAATTCATAACGCGAATACATCTACAGTATTCAACAACACTCGCGTCTCGCACACAGTCCCAGATATTTATGAACGACAATGTCTACGTATACTGCACAAAAAAATCTACACAATCGTTGGGTTCGAGAATGCACGGGATATCATAATCCCGGTCGTTCAAAATGTGTCCGTATCTTTTTCCCCGGGATTGTCCTTTGTCGGCATAATCCTCGAGCAGATCCTGCGATCGTTATACTCGGCGCGGAAACCGAGCTGAGCAAAGCGGAGAGGAGAGTGTGGAATCGGGAGTGTAACGAGCCGTGCGCGGAACGCTGGTACGAGCCGTGTCTGATGAAGCACGTATCGTTACCACTGACAGCAAGAGGCCGACGTTGATGGATACGTGCCTGTATCGTTAGCTACGGTAAACTGTACAGTTATGGGCCGCTTTATAACAATAATGGTCGACCGTTCTCACGGTGTGCGTTGGGGAGATCGCACTCGATCGCCCAAGGAATGAATTACGCTCGCCTCGATCGTGTACCATCTGCGCATCATGCTTAACACTAGGCTTATGCACCACTACAGCCGACTGTCTAGGTGCACTACCGTGCATCAGCTAAGTTCTCGCTCACTACCTTTTTTTACACGAAACAACTTAGCCGTTTTTTTAGAGGTTTATAACTCGACACTGGAGGCAGATATAGATGTTAAGGAATATGATATTCAGTGGAATAAATCAGTTTAGTAAAATAGGTAACTTTTGAAAAATTAGCTTTATTGTAAAACAACTAGGTAGTTATTTACTTTAGGGGCTTCCTCGCCGATTTACTTATACTGTTACCGTCGCTCGATTTTAGTTTTCGAGATACTCGCAAAAAACTGTTGCTAATGCTGTATTGAATTTTTCGTATTTCTGCACGCTTCGTGTCTGGAATTTAGAAGTTGAGTGATGATGAATTGACTACAAATGTATGTATCCAATTTTTTTAACAATTTACAGGTTGTCATTATTATTATTCGTAGCGAAAAATGTCAAGGACTTGTGAAGGTCAACTTCAATTTGAACGTCTTCCGTATTACACGATCGTTTCTCGCACGCAACTTTGACCCCATTGCTTTTACGATTCTCGCCGTAGTAGTAATTTCCGCAACAGAGAAGTAGAAGCCGGACGACAATTCTATGCGGTTTTTTCCCGTCGAGCCGAAGAAGGCGGCCCATACTAACGATATTTACATATGCGCGCGAATTCCCGCCGGTATTTACGAGCGACGGCCACCGTTTATTCTGCGGCGCTGGGAACGCGACATTTTATTGGAGTGTTTACGTGGTTTAGAAGAACACGGAGCTCGTGAGCCTGCAACAACGAGTAGGAAATAGGGACCACCGTGGAACCATCGTGGTACCAACGGCGAACCCGACGGTGAACCACCGGCACACCGGTGAACTATGGCACGCGTAAATAACTCCGAAGCTATTTACAGGCTTGCTTCCACCCCCCCAGGGTTATGACCGGTATACACGCTGGAACCCAGCTAAAACGTAACGGAATACGGTGTGACCAGGTGTCTGGAATTCACCCAGAATTATTATCAACGTTCCAGACCTTTTCTGCTATTAGCCATTCGGTGGAACGCGCGGCGCGCGCCTGTGTTTAATGGGGGGCATTTGAATTTTAGCCCACCGTTAGCCTACACCGTTATTACAAGATTATTCCGATATCCCGGTTACCATCCACGCTTTGTAGCACCCTCTCCGACCATGCAACTTGTGCCCTGCCACTCGTTTAACCTATCCATGAATTGATTCTTCGCCGCCATGGGAAAACCCCTACCGTAACCGGAACACGCGCCACGGAAACTTAAAGCTCCAAAAACGTTGGCTACGAACAGAATTCCGGACGAGATTAGGCTACTGCTGACCCGGGTAATTCCTTCCTCCACCCCTCACGACTCCCACTACCAGTGAAACGGTTACCCCGCT
Source organism: Lasioglossum zephyrum (assembly GCA_028455615.1). Classification (NCBI taxonomy): domain Eukaryota; kingdom Metazoa; phylum Arthropoda; class Insecta; order Hymenoptera; family Halictidae; genus Lasioglossum; species Lasioglossum zephyrum. Next base: position 8,592,371 of record CM052324.1, on the reverse strand, counting down.
ATCAACTATTTCATATTACCCTTAAGGCTCACAATGGGCCGGATTGAAAAATTTAGGGACATTTGTGTATCACTTTTGTACCGTTTGAAATATTAACATGAGGTTTGAAGTAAAATCTATATACAGGGTGAGTCACCTAACGTTTGCACCTCAAATATCTTTGTTGTTTCTAAAGATACGTAAACTATGGCAAGGACAAAGTTGAATGGTACAATGTGGCTGACGCGATGCCAAAAAAAATTTTGTTTTTATGTCATTTTTTTTTAGAGATGTCAAGGTCACCTCGACTTTTTTAAAAATGAAACCATCCTTTTTAAACACCTACAATGATAGTCCCTTTCATTAAGAATTCAGTGACTATAATTATTCCAAGGTCACAGACAGAGAGGTGTTGGTGACCTTGATGTCTTTAAAAATAAATAATTTAAAACAAATTTTTTTTGGCATCGTGTCAGCCCCATATTTTTAAAGCCTCCTATATTCCACAGGAGGTTCATATCTCCATGAAAAAGAAAAGGTAACAAAAAACAGATTGCACCACTATATGCCTACCAGACAACCATGTAACATTTGTTTGAAAAATTTATTCATTCAACGAATAATTTACGAGTTATTCGTTGTCATCATGTTACGAGACCCATCCTATATATTACGAAAAAAACTTAAAAAACGTAAGTATCAGTCGGTGCAACGTCCCGCGGTTATGTGATTTCCGTGTGCGCGATAACGACCGTAAATCTGCGGTTTTCGGACAGAACGACCGGAGGCAGATTTTAGAAAACACGCTATTTACGCTGAGGGTGAAAACAGTGTTTGTGCTCATAACAGGATATTTTTTAAGGTAAACAACGTATTTTTATTACTTTCGTGGAATTGCTTTCGCGAGGAAACTATAACAGATTCCGTGGTCTAAATTTGTAGAACATATTTTTGCACGTTTTTCAATAACGCGTAGAGGATTTTGTTTTACCGAAACAAATAGAAATTATCAAAGCTACGCAAACACTCGTACACAATTGCTTTTGAAAACAGTCGATGATTTGAAACAGTGACGGCGCTCGCGGCGTTCGGAAATGTAATACCATTGACTTTCCGGTGTTTTTTTAACCTTCCGGAACTTAAAAGATCGAGAGAAAATAACGGTTCAAATTAAATGTGGCTCAAGTTACAGATATATTAGCCATTCCTTTGCCCCATTTGTCTATTTCAATAAACCTTAAAACCTGTAAGATCCTGTGAGTTAAATATTTAAGAAAATTATATAATTTATTTTTTAAAAAACTATTTTGTGTACCATCCAACGATTATTTATATGTAATTTGTATTGTATTATATAAAGTATAATAATGTATAGAAAAATAATGTATGGCAAAATAATTTCTATTTTGAGATTCTAATTGCATTAAATAAAAAAAATCTACGATTTTTTCTTACCATTTTTTTTAATTTTGAACAAAGCAGATGCCATACAATGGTCCTTATGGATCGATCGATCGTTTCTTGGAGGCTTAAAAGGATGCCGCTCAACGATATTGCTAAAAGAATCTGGCAAACAGAATTTGTTGATACCGTACACAAAACTGTTCGTGTAATATTACATTGCAAATAAAATAAATAAGCGACCGGTGTTCGAGAAGTTTCCCAAGAACGAAATCTTTAATGGAACTTGAATATTTTCCAGTGAAAGCCGGGAGAGGGAAATCGGGTCGACGGGATTAAAGATCCGCTGGATTGTCGTTAATCGCAGCTTCCGACGCTGCGAAAGCCGCTTTATACCGGAAGTACTTGCCGGCGTGGCGCGCGCGCGCGCTTCCCCGCATCGCAATTTTCCCGTGGCAATCCCCGGATCGCCGTCGTCGTCGCCGGTCCAAGAAAAAGAAAATCCACCGACAACGACGCTGGGGCGGAAAAGCGTCAAGCGATGTAACGAAGAAACAGCCAGGAAATGAAATGATTTCTCGACGACGAACACCCGCGAAATCGGTAGACCCTCCCCCTCCTCCTCACCGTCAGAGGTTCTGCCGCTCCAACAAATCACTGTTCGCGATAAACGTTCACCGTCGGTTTTACCCGGTTATTTATCGCGGACTGCGGCTAAAGGCCAGGAGCAGTTACCAAACCGAGCCGTAACGTTCTACCCACGATAGCACCCCGATCCTCGAGAGCCTTGAAATGAAACCCTTCTCCAGAAAATAACCGTTTCCAAACTGTTCCAAAAGTCTCTGATTAACCCATTTGCATCGCAAGGAAGAATTAAAAATACAATGCTCTATTATTGATTCTTTAATGACATTTAAAAAGAATAAAATTAATAATTCACTTATTTTTCGCTGGTAAATTATTAGTGGACGTACAATTAAGCGAACCAACGTCCACGAATTTACTCCGAATAAATATTAATATCAATCGATATTATATTAAAATTATTACTCGAATAAATTCCCGTCGGTTAAATATTTTATTCGAGGAATTTAACATTCGTTACAAAAGTTATTCTCTGTATTTGATGAATTCGTTATTATTTACGTTCTGTCAGGTTTTTCGGTGAATTGACTCCCAATAACATATCGGTAATAATGTGGAAATGCTTTTCAGCTACAACCGGATACATATGGCGACGTGTCGACTCCTTATATGTATTGCATATCCGTTCGTCGCCCTTTGTTTATATTAATTCTGTGAGGGTCGTTACAACACTCGTTGTGGCCGTGTCTTGCAATTAGTGCAAACATGTTTTGCATAACGTTTGCGAACGTGTTAATTGCACCAGAGGTGGGCATTATTTGGCGAAACAAATATTTCCAATACCATGTAATATTTTAGATTTTATTTTGCTTAAAGGGAATAGTACGTTAAAAACGATATACAATTTCGAAAATTAAAATATATTTCTATTTCAATAATCTGTGCCTCAAAATAAAATATTTCAATCATTTTTTTTATGAAATGGAACAATATTGGGGAGAGGCATACCCAAACTTTCATGATCGAAAAATAGGAACCACCTCTAGTGTTTCCACATTCAAACATTGTATTCATTGCATGAAGATCAAAACGCTGATCTCCGAACAATTATTCACTTCGTATTAAAGCAATTATTTTCTCAAATAAGACATGTATTCCTGTTGAAGCCATATTACCGAACAAACTCCAAGAGGAACTGTGGAAAAACTGAAGGGAGTAAGTGAAAATTGAAACCAACATTTTTACAGTATTCGTACCATGCTTACAATATTGAGTTCCCAAAAAACAAAGTCCACGAACATACCACGCGAGGAAGCCACAACGGAACATTCGACTGTTCCAATACTTCCAATTGCCAAACGGAATCCCAGTTGCATGGCGTAGCGAATATTGGCAAATAGATAATGACGTTCCTGGCCCGTAGCACAGACTCCATGGAAACACCGTGGCCAATTGTTCTCGCAGAAAATAAACAAATCTTCGGAGCACGTCTCTCTCTCTCTCACGGATATTGTGCATTTAGGCGAATCTCTGAATCGGCTCGAGCGGCGAATCGTCTGGCAACGACAAAGAGAAACAAGCCGTGTTTCATCTAATTAATGTATACGGCAAAACTGTGTGACGAAGCCAAACAAGGCACGCGGCAGGATTGAATGCGCGTTTCGAGAAGCATCTCTCGTTTCAAACGAGAATGGCTTCGTCCCGTTTCCCGCGACGTTTTCTTCGCCGTCGAACCTGTAAAGCAGATTACATTCCGAGATTTGCCATTCAAGGACATTTACCCTTTGTAGTCGGAGCTATTTTAACTTCTTCAAACGTACAATAATTCCATTGTATGTGATTCTTTTCATTTCATGGATATGAAATTAATATAATAACCCATACAATGCTTAAATGTGTTGCGATTGATTAGACATCAACATATTGAATTATAAATGAATTTTTCTATTGATCGTATTTGTTGTTAATATACAATGGTTAATGTTTCCGGCGCAAGATTCGATCGTTTGTTACTTTATTCCTATAAAGTAATTTTGTAAATTACCAAGTTAAATACACGACGTTTCGATCTTCGTTTAGATCATTTTCAAGATTAATTAGAATTGCGTTTGCTTTGTGATGAAAATTCGGTCCTTTGCAACTTTATTTTATAAAGCAATTTTCGAAATTACCAAGTTAAATGCACGATCTTCATTTAGATCATTTTCAAGATTAATTAGAATTGCGTTTGCTTTGTGACGAAATTGAATAAATCCTTTAATACCGTGGAGCACATATTAAACACATGTCAGCTTGGTAATTTGCAAAATTGCTTTATAGAATAAAGTAACAAAGGATTGAACCTTGCGTCGAAAACATTAACCATTCAATAATATTGAATTATATAAATAATATTGTCAATATTGGTACAGTAAATTTTAGTGGTGACTCACCCCTAGACTGCGAGGGGTTAAGTAATACGAATTTCCTTCTTCCCTTATTCTTCGCATTAACTTGCTGAGTTTACGCACATCTAAAAGTGATTATTTCATCTTACTTTATCAAAATATGTGTAACGGTATTTTTTTATTCGCGGATCTATTATGTAGGTCATTCAAGTGCATTAACTTTTATTAGTATATATAGAATTTTATTGATTCCCCTTAGGGTTACAATCCTTATACAAATTTATCTCCTTACCTATATACACACACACATATACATATACACATATATACATATATCTACACACATCATACTTATAAACATATACATAAACATAGACATAAACATAAATATAAACAATCACATGCACCTATCGAGAGAGAGAGAGAATCCGCATTTACATTTTTACATTTTTTACATTTTCTTATATTCTAACCTTACCATCTACCCCTCCATTCTCCTCACCCCTCCCCCTCTTTACCCCCTTCCCCTATCCTTGGACCTCCTCTTCCGGTCGAACTTTTATTAGTATATATCATTCGCCATAAAAATTTGATTTTTATATTAGTAATACTGATAGTATTAATCGTGCGGAAATCTTAAAACGAAGAATGCTGTACTTTCGACGAGAAACGATGGAGGAGAACCATAACCGGATTGACGGTGGTCAGACCACGGAATTTCCATGGGATAGGGATGTAAGGCCTGCAAGGGATGGTCTCCGTAGTTCGTTATACTGTTCCGTAACACGACCAGGTCGTTGGAACATGCTTAACGACGTCGTGCAACTTTGATTGGCCACGCGGACTTCGACGGGCCGCAACTTCCGGTTCGTCCGGAGGCTGGACTCGCGCTCGTCGCCCAAACAAAGGGGCTTCTCGCCATAATTCTCGTTCGAGTCGACTCATTGTCAGCGTATCAGCCAAGAACGAAACGCTCACGGGTTCGTTCATATCCTGTTTGCCGAAGTTTCATGCTCCTTTGTCGACCACGCGATTATTATGAACCGCTATGTACAGTTCAGACCAGGAAAAATAAACATTTCAATTACGACGATGTCGTTCATTCAAAATTATGCAGCGGCATAAAACGTGAACGAATTTGAAGAATAAAAAAAAAGTCTACATTGCTATCATAGATATATTCATTTATCTATCTTCAAAACATTTATTTATCTGTTCATAGATTTATATATTTATCCATACAATTGTTTTCTCTTTGTATATATGTCTAATTACGTTTTTTTCTTCGGTGAAAAACATTTCCGCCCTTTCAATCAACTTCTTCCGAAAAAAATAAAAAAACTACTGGACCAAGTTGGATCAAAATCTAATCAGCTCTTATTTTGATCGTTTTGTTATTTTTTCAGAAAACGTTAACGAAAAATTTGATTTTATTTTGCAGAAATAGGCTAAAATGACCCCGATGACCTTGAAATGTGAAGATCTGCTAAAAAATCGATTTTCGATTTTCCAGATGATCACAATAATGTCCCTATAAACAAAATTAATTTGATTCGACAAAATCACAGAAGAATAAATGCCACACACACTCGGTCTCGTAACAAAAGAAACCCGAACGAGATCCCGACATCAAAAATATATGTATATAGCCGAGATATTAGACCCGCTATATAAAATCGTTTTTTATCGGGACAGCTCGGTAAAAGGGTACTTCAGTCGCATTTAGGCAGTTTCTTCAGCGGAAGTTTCCGCGTAAACCGTAAGAACGTCGCGAGGGGAGTAAAAGTTTCGCGATTCCGGGCGCGGAATCCGTTTCGAAAAGTTTCGCCTGGGAAAACGGTTGGTCCGATCATCGTGCCGCCCTCGCCGGCGAGCATACGGACGATGAACAGCGTCACCTTATAATCGAAACGCATACGAAGAGAACGCGCAGCTCGTCCGCCCGTAAAATTGCAGGCCCGCTTTTCTAGACTTACTAGACGCGAGACGAGACGCGTCTCCGATTCCTCCCGTGAGACCGACCACCTGGCGAACCTCGTGAACCTTACGAAACCCTGCGAAAACCTGTCCGTTTCCAGAACGACTTTCCCGACAACTTTCGAGTTCAGCTTTACGATTTCTCGCGATTTCTGGCAAGGTTCTCGCCGGTTTTGCTTGCGACTCCTGGGGCTACTCTGGGAAACAAAAAAGTTTATTGAAAATTGATTATGCAACGTGTACAACGTGTATCTCATTTTCCAGTGCTTTTACACTTTTATCTTCTGTACCAAACGGCTGCTTTACAGCTGTTTTACAGTGGCCGTCGTTAAAGTGCGTTTTATGACGCTAATTAAGGAAGTACGTAGAAGCCTTTTAAAATTTTCATCTTCGTGTAATCTCCCGAGTGTGTACGCTACCCTAATGGTCCAGAAACATCAAATTTTCTTCCATTGAATTTTGTTACAATATTTTCTTCATCACCGATTTTGATGACTTTGAAATATGTTGTGAAGGTCATCATTCTGAACAACTTTTCCCTATATATGTTACCGCCGCTCGGTTTTAGTTTTCGAGATATTTGCAAAAAACTATTGCTCAAAACTATTCATCAAAATCGATGAGGAATCCCCTAAAGTAAATAAACCCCTATTATACATACGATATTGAAGGGAAAATCATGTAAATCCAGGTTTGAAAAATTCTTCAATTCTTTTGAAATAAGCAATGATGAATGTGGAACTTTATACTGGAAAGAATTTCTCGAGAATCTTCTTACAATTTTCCTCGATCTCTCACTCTAATTTTCCTGCTTGAAATATTCAAGACAATTTAACATCAACAGTTTGCGCACGATACACGCTAGCTAACGTATAATTTCCTGCCAGCCGGTATAAATACATTTTCAATCCACCACGCTGATAAAGAGGACACTATATTTTCGATCTGGCCGACCGTATTCGAGCATCAATTACAATATTCGCATCTGGAGAAACGTGGTATCGAATCAAGCCGGTAGCATTGCGAGAAGAAAACGCGTTCTTTATGCGACGAAGTACACATTTAAATTTGATGGGATCCCAACGCGCTTTGCTCCAGAGACGTTCTCAGCGTTCCGTGGATTTTTCTATACATTGCACGCGAGATATCTCGATCCACTCTCGAGTAATAAAAATTTATCGAAAATTTATACGATCGTTGTAGAGAGAGGGAGAAAGAGATAGAGAAAAAGAGACACTCCGCCATCTTGCTAATAGTCGACGGGGCATATCCACCGTTGCCGATAAATCGCGGCCTAAGCCGGGAGGTGTATTTAATTGTACAGTGTCTCGGTCGGGCCGAAAGAAAAGCTAGGATGCGTCGCTTCCTCGCCGGTGGTTTTACTTGCAGGCTCGCATGTTAATTGCCTTAATTACCGGCCCAGGGAAACTGCAACTCCCTGTCGACGAAACCATACCCGGAATCCCGGGAAAAGTCTTATGAATATTTACGAACGGTTTATTTGTGGACGTACAGTTTCGATCCTCGCTAATGCAGTCCTCTCTCTCTCTCTCTTTTCGTAGCAACTCGTGTGATATGTTTCCACATAAATTCGTACGAGTTGTTGCTGGTCGTCGAGCAATCGATACCTCGCTCGTTACGATTCCAGCATTAAGAAGCTTCCGAAAATATCATGTATAATTACAGCGAATATTTTCGCAGCTGATTACCGAACATCAGGCTTGTGCGAGAACCCGAAATCTCGGGAAACCCGACACTCGGGTCGGGTCGGGAATTTTCGGTCGAGAATAGTCGGGTTCCCGAAAGTGAGATACGTTTCGGGTCCCGAAAGTATCCGGCTCTGCCTATGTCTCTTCGGGACCCCGATGATTTCCGACTACACACGAATCGACACGAAGTTCGTATTACGAATGTACCGAGTATCGAGTATCGAGAAAGCGTCGGGGTCCCGAAGAGACATATGTAGGCAGCCGGATACTTTCGGGACCCGAAACGTATCTCACTTTCGGGAATCCGACTATTCTCGACCGAAAATTCCCGACCCGAACCCGAACATTTCACCAGAAATACATTTCAAATCATCTGAAAAAGAATCGTCGAGCAAGATCCATGAATATTAACCGTACCGATTTTCCATGGAAACAATATCACCGGAATTACGTAAACGAGTCGTTCATTCACCCCGGTTCTCGTACGGCAGTATAAAAAGAAAATTCCGTAGTGAAAACATTGCTGTACAATGTTGATTTGTACACCTATAGTTTTTGCAAAAATCCTCGTTCGCGCGATTTATTCGCGAGAGTCGCCAACGGAACACGCCCCCGTTTCCCGGGTCAGCCTCCCCTAATTGATTATGCGCCTCGTGTTTTTTCAACGAAGGCGGAACGCCGCGCATTATATTCCTGTATTTTCCTATTGTTTGCCCGGGCTCTCCACCATTCCGTTCACGTTTTTCTTTCTTACTCGGAACGTTTATTTTTCCGCGGGACTGTTTGCCTCCCCTTTTTTCGCAGGGAATTATCGATGCGGCCCCCTGCTCTCTCCACGATCATGCCTCGCCACCTCGAAACCTCGGACCTCGAACCGCCGATATCGATTCGCGCGCAGCTCGAACCCGAATTTATTTGCCGTCGATGTCCGACGGTAATCAGGTATTACGGATTAGGTTATTGGCCGACGCATAAGTACGTCGGTCAAGAGGGACCAAAATAGAAATATTTTTTTTTAAATACCACGTTTTTAAAACTGGACTAAAAAGTATAAAATAATTTTTCCTAGTCCCATACAGATAGTCCTGAAAATATTTGTGATTGTGAATTTTTAATAGCTATGAAAATAATTGTAAGATTTCAAATGAAAAACGTGGGCCGCAATCTTGACAACGATTTTTGCAAAAATAATGTTTTTGTAGTGTTTTAAAAATGCTTTAACCTCACCTGTTAGAATACATGATTGGAAAAATGTTGAATTGGAAAAATTTGTCGCGCTGAAAGTGTTTATAGAAACCCGAGCCACGTTCGTCACCGGACAGAGCAGAACGACGGCTGTCAAACCGCGAATTCCTTCGACATTTCTACACCCTATTGCAGAAACCACCTTCCACCCCTTACCCCCAGCAGTTTCAATGTCCCTCTTTCGCTAAAAGCTCGGGCTCCTCGGTTTTCTCTAAGAGGCTGATTCGGCATTCGGGACTGGAATGTCCTCGCTTGGAATTCGACACCGGCCAGACCAATCCGCGTCGAACGATTCTAAATATTCGATATCGCGTCCGCAACCGAGGTTCCAAACCTCTTCCGCAAAGATTCGACTTCCGCTCGACTTTGGGCTTCCGGCGATTGCCAACGCGGGGAACCGCGATCCGGTTTGTCCGAGGTACTGGCAGAATCAATTGGTAACGGGTCGGGAGTTGATTGCGGAATTACCATTTCGAAAAATCCAAGATCTGCGAATATTCCAACAGAGTCTGCACACAATACGCTATGCAAAATCGTGCACCAAGTTTTAAGGGATTGTTACAATGAGGATTTAGAATCCTATTTATCTCATATTTAGAATCTATAATTCAACTTTCGGTATATATATGTATATTAAGGTCTGCGTACTCCGATTTTGATGAAATTTTAATATGTTCTAGATTTCGACATTTTGAACAACTTTTTCCTGTTGCAATATAGAGGGATCCCTTTTGGTTTTCGAGATATTTGCAAAAGACTGCATGGCTTACGTTGCCATGGAGCGTGCAGGAATACGAAAAATTCAATTCAGTATTCGCTATAGATTTTTGCAAATATCTCATAAACTAAAAGCGACCCCCCTATATTGGAAAAGAAAAAAGTTGTTCAGAATGCGTTGCTGCATAACATATTAAAATTTCATCAAAATCGGAGTACGCACTACTCTAATTTTCAGCCAAATTCAAATCTAAAGAAATATAGTTTCTTTACACTTATTAATGGCGTAATTTCATGTGTTTTTGAATATTTAACCATGTTACACTAAATCACAGAATGGCGCAAGATCAAAATTTCGAACTAATTCTGATTAACTCCAGCTATCTTATGGAAATAGCCGACTGCAAGCTGGAATATCTCAAGAGACATTTCTCGCCCACCACCTTACAAGCCTCTCGATTCGGAAGCCAGCGTTCCGTCTCGTGTAGAAACTCCGTTTCCTCATTCATCATCGCTATTCGCAATCTCTCCTGCGCGTTTCGCTCCTACACGCGAATTCTGTTGCCTGCTAGTCGCGATTCGCGAGTCGCAAACACGTGTTCCCGATGCATATGCATGAGAATAGCAAGACCTATATTGCTAGACCGTGTACAGGACGCGTGCGACACGCGCCGTTTACCTTCAGACGTTTAACGACGCGCTGACCGTGTCGCTGACTGTCAGAACACTCAAAGATTGCTTCCTGCTTAGCATTCTCAGAGGCAACGCTGGCAAATCTTCCTCGATGAATCTCGGAAATTATGTACGATCTTCTGGGAAACCCGTCAGATTTCCCTAGGTATTTAATAAAATTATTTCCCGCACAGTTTCTCCATTTTTTCTAGCTCTTTAATGTTAGCGAAGGTTGGCTTCCATGGTTTTCGAAATTGTATCCTCCGTTATCGAATATGAAAATACTCCCAACAATATTATACATGTAGAAAGTGTAATAAAGCACCATGGTTGCGTTCCGCAGACCATGACTGTCAATTTTGTCAGTTTTCCACTGGTTTTTTCCAGGCCAGCCATCTTCCGCGAGGAATGTATGCTGTCGCTCCAGTGTGCCGAGTTATTCGTTACCGTTAACATTCGCATTCCGACACGTAAGTCACCGAGACAGAACTAACGACCGCGAATGGGATCTCCCTTTTCCTAAAAGGAAGGGTCGTCTTTTTGCCAGTCTCTACCTTTCTACGTTGTTCCACAACTATTCTTCCCATTGTTAAGTCTATTAAACCGAAGAACATCCTTCGACATTTCCACAGAAATTTATAAAATCGTCATGGTTTACAGTATTTTCTATAGATTTTTGCAAATATCTCAAAAACTAAAAGCAACCCCCCTATATTGAAACAGGAAAAAGTTGTTCAGAATGTGTTGCTGCATAACGTATTAAAATTTTTTTACTGCATTGTTATCCAGTTCCGAGCTATGTGAAAAATTCGATTTCAAGATTTGACGAATACAACAACAACTCGACAAGCTGATACAATCGTGGTAAAAATGCAATAATAAGTATAAATGTATAGAATAAAAAATCTCGTTAGCCGAATATTTCACGCATAATTTCTCAGTGTCATTTAGAACGTGACTTCAGTTCTCCTAATTGCTGTTAGTTTTCCGTCGCGAGGAAATTCACGAACATTGGTAAACATGCTTGCTGGTGTCTCTGCGGCCGCCTCGAATATATTATTGCTCGCAGACGCCCCCGTTCGTTCGCTTATCGATTTCTTGTCGTTCGATGTTTGTTCGACGCGTCGCGTCCCGTCGCGTCGTTGTCAACAAGAAATGAAAAACCGGCCGTACGAAAGAAAAATCAGAGAGAGAGAGAGAACCGTGATAAACGTGATTGATGAGCGACGGTAGCGATCGGTTCGAATTTCGGTGCAATATTTCCACGGGAAATCTCTCTCGCGCGCGCGCGAACTCTCGCAATCACGGATACTCTTGCAGTTTCGCCAATTTACATATATGATTTCGCAATTAACGACTTCTCCGCGGACTTTCGATAGCGGAGACATTTGTCGAATTCATTATCTCCGTTTGCAAGATCAGACTAAAACTGCCAAGAGATTCCATTCTGTGGAACCTCGACGGTACAAGTTTTGAAGAAAATTCACTAAATATTAGATTTCCATTCTATAAAACGTTCTGTCACAGTCTCCAAATTTATTATATTTTGTTCATTGCGTTTTTAAATTAAAATTCGTAGATTTTGCCGATAACATATTTCCCATTCTGTTAAAATTCGCAGATTTATTCGATAACATATTTCGCTTTCTGTTCTAATACATTTCGGCGTTTTTGAGGTAATTCAATAATCCCAAGTGTCAGGAAACATAACCGTGCATCGCAGCGAAAAGAATTATTCGCACAAACAGAATTTCCAACACAAATTACTGGCAAGCTGAAATCGTGAATTATTCAACAGGACGCTAACATAAATGAAACATTTTTGAAATCAGTATATCCTGGTCGTATCTTTAAATGCGAGAATTTTAAACTAGCAATTGTAGATCGTATAAAACGGAGCAAAACACAAGTATCCAACAATATTAATGCATTAAAGTGTCGTGGAACACAACTCAGCGCAACAGTGAGAAGAATAATCCACATAGACAGAATTTCCAACTGAAATTACTGCCAACCCGAAATCTTGAATTATTCAACAGGAAGCTGGGAAAGGATGCATTTTTGAAATCAGTATATCGTTGCCTCACGCTATAAGAGTTCAGCCAACGATTGTGTTGCTAAAGTTTTCTTACGGAAAAATAATTTTCTGTTCGAAACATGTGGCTGGCTCTGATACACGAGATGACAGGACGACGAACAAAATGAAAAAAGGATAGGGTTTTATTAAATTTTTATTATGCCCGCTATGAGGATGCCGTCCCAAGCTGGAAACTCGCGATTACGCGACGCGACGGGACGCGTCACACTATTCGCAACATTCTTCCCCAACTTTGCCGGATGTTTCTCGCTGCTCGAAATCACGATTTACTTTGGTGTCCGCTCGACTGCCCTCCACGCGACACAAATAACGTCAGCCGCAGCCGAAAACTTGACCGTTGCGCTCGCTGCACCACGCGGTGCTTGCATAAATTCTCCGGGACGAGATTCAACCCTTAAGCAGATGCGCCTTCTTAACCCTCGCGTGTTCAACTAAATAAAACTTCCCGAAATTTTATATTTCCATATTTAAGATTTACACTCGTTAAAATAAGTCTCCGTACAGCTTTTAAAAAATAATCACTTTTTCATAATTGTATTAATCAAACGACATGAGTTTCTATAAGCAATTAGAAGCATTGGTTTCTGTGGTCTATATTGATGTTCATTCAATTTGTTACAATAACATTTTGGTATACTTGCAATTAAAATGTTACGGGTTTCCGACAACATGTGTTTATATATCTCAATTTCGTTTTCGAAATTTTCATAAAGCAATTTAGTAATTCATTACTGTATTTTCACATTGTATTTAAATCCGTTGTTATAACAATAATACTGAATTTTCTATTAAAAATTTTCCGTTGCGCCGAGAACATCAATACATCTTTTAAATGTTTAACGTATTTCGATCGACAATTATTTAACTACGAAGATGATATCGGCGCTCTGGTTCGATCAATTTTACAGAAAAATATAGCAAATTTGCAATAATTACATTAAATTTTAAATTTTCAACGTTTCGGTCTAAGATTCAATACATCTTTTGTTTGGAACGACATATGTTTCAACTCTCTACTCCAATCCTATAAAAAATGGCGGAATATTCCCACACCGATTCGGCTCGGTCATAATTTTTATACGCGCTATCTTGGACGTTCGTCAACGTCAGGGGAACAAAGCCGACAAAAATGGAATTAATATGCGAAAGGAATTGTTTTAGAATCTGTCGGCTGAGCCGAGCTATCGATCACGCAGCGGCGCGACGACGCCGCCTATACCGCCAATTTAATCAAGCTTCATCGAAAAATCGTTCTCGCGGATACATCTCGATTCCGCGGTTTCATTGTATTTCGAAAATCTCTCTTTGGCTTTTGTATATCGAAACCAACACTAGGTCCAGCACAGATGGTTCCTTTCTGGTAACAATACGTATCAACAATGCAAGGAAACGTAATTAACGCAACATAGACCGGCAGCAACGGCTACGCTTCCCTGCCAGTAGTTGAATACGGTATTTGTTCCTAGCCGCGATTCACGCTCCGCTGTATTACATCGTGCGTCGCTGTAAATGACCGCTTTGTTTACGGAAAAACGTTTAACATGCCTCTGTCGTTTCCGGCGACTCGTCACGCATGCTGGCCAAAGGCAAAGATTCAACTTGCATAACAGCAAAATGGAGAATCTATTCTGAGAACTTTCTCCGCTATAATACCATTCTCTTTAGCACTGTTTAATCATTTTATTTGTGGTCGCGACGACTCCAATTGTCAGTGAACCTTCGTGCACTTGTCACATCATTGTTTCTAATCCCTCTAATTACCTCAACTAATTTAAAAAATGTGTACATTGTGTGCTCAATTATTTCGAACAGTGTCTCTGACAAACAATTTGAAAAATAAATCCCTATATCTTTTGAAACTAATAACTTTTTTGTAATTGTATCAAACGACCTGATTTTTTATAATCGATTAGAATTTACAAGGTTGCATGCAGCAATGAGAGACGGATTTCTTAAAACTTTTTTATTTGGATCCTCAGTCAAAATTTATAGTATATGTTTTGTAGATCTATGTTAGTTATACAATTCGTTGTCGATCAGACCCGAAAAAACTCTGACGACCTTAAGAAAAATGTTTATCCAATCACAGTGTTTGCCCCTTCGAACAAAACAATAGTCTCCTCTGACGTTTTTCTGAAAATTTCCAGATGTCAACGTTCTAAATATCGTCGAAGCAGCACAAAGGGTTAAATTGTGATTTTTGCCGAGTTCAAGCCGAAAACTCCACTTTGATCGCTGCTAAATAGCTACTTTTTAATTATAACGGGGAGAACCGATTGAATTCGTTCGATTGGAACGAGGCCGGGCACGGTTTGTCGGAAAAACAGGACTCCCTCGCAGCGCGAAACGGGTTTCCAGCTCGAGGAGCATGGAGCAATATGCTGTCGCGGGATCAGAATCAATTTGTGTTCTTGCTAACAGCCGCGTTCCTCGATAATGCATAATAAATGTCGCGCGCACGGAAGATTAAAGTTTAGTGTGAAATTAAACGTGCGTTCGATAACGACGGTGTGTAGCGTGTCCGCGGGATACGCGGTATATTTGAGCGGAGCTTAATTCGGAATGATGATGCATCGGCTGCCACAGCGAATTATTATTAACGACCGCGATGATAATAACGGGGATGTCGAGCCTCGTAAATTTCAGGCAGGCCCGAGCTGGCCCGAGTCGCTGGTTGGTGCAGTTTTTTTATTTTCATTCGAAAAGAATCGATAAAATTCTCGGGCTTCTTGAAAGACAATTTTCACGACCATGTTGGAATGCCCCCTTTTGCCTTTCCAAATAAGACGCTTGGCTATCCCTAGCAAATTTAAGTGAATGTTTCAATTTTAGTACGAAATTTATTCCAAGTTTAAAAATTTCTAAGATCCGCTAAAATTTTTCATAATTATAATTTTGTATGTAACAACTGTAAATCTATTTTCCCTCGGCGTACCTATAAATGTTTTCTAAGTACAAAGACATAATATTGTCATCTTATGATACAAATTGTGAGGTCGCTAATGACCTGTATAAATAAATAAATAAAAATACGAGCATGTTGGAATACCCCCTTTTACCTTTTCAAATAAGACGCTTGGCTATCCCTAACAATTTAAGCAAATGTTTCCATTTTAGTACGAATATAATCCAAGTTTTAAAATTTCTAAAAATGCTAATCTAATTCCAGCTGATCGTGTTTATCACAGATGTGCAAGATCCGCAGTCTAGACAATAATAGGATCAGGGCGCTCGTTAAGTTGTTAAAACAAGGGTCGGGGTTAAACGTACAACAGTAATTAGCAGTCGAAGGGTAAGTCGAATAGGCGAACGGTATCGGTAGAGTATCGGTTGGTTAACGATCTGTTGGGTCGTCCTGGAAAATCGTCCCGTCGCGTTGCATCGCGTTGCATCGGGTTGCATCCCTTTCGAGTTGCATCGGAGCCGACTGGAACGTGTGCGAAGCATAGCGCCTGTTCATTTGCCGGAAAGCTATTTCCTAGGTTCCATTACCGGGTCGGCGCGATGCATGCCACATATTTGTGCCCGCGTGAAAACGTATAGGTTCCCAGGCGCGGCGATATCTCGATCGAATCTCGAAGCATTCCGAGAGCTGGTTTCGGGAGTTACGTAAAAGCGGCCTACGGCAATACTGTCCAACAAATTCAAACTTTTTTTGAACTTTCGATTCCCACTATGCGATTCTTAATTTACGTTTTCGAAAAACATATTTTTCGACTTTGAACAAATACTGTGATGTTGTTATAAAAAATATTGTATTGTTCTTTACAGCAAAAGATTCTTTAGACATTCCCGAATCCAATGATGTGCAATAATAATATTGTTGTGTTGTTTAAACATGTTCAAACAATCATTAAAGACGGAGAGACACTTTTGCACACATATTTGAGGATATTTTTCAATGTATACAAGAAAATAAAGGTCCAGCGGAAAATCGAATTGCACCACGCGATAGAGCAGACTTTTGTCTTGAGAAACCACCCTGTCAGATTTCGAACGTCGACGTTTTTACCGAACCAGAGAGCAAAATATCATCGCGGAACACGAGTCGCCGCCAGTGGTGCTCCGCCACAAGCGCGGATGTTGAAGAAATTTTGAGACACCCTGTATAACACAGTACGTGTATTCGCACGAGTTTCCACGGGTTCGCACAGAAGCGCGTGCCTTCGAAATTGTCGTAAATTCCTCCCACCCACCCCCACCCCCCAGACGACTATTAGCTTATCTGTTGCGCGGTTCATCCAATTAGCGACTGCTTTATCGCGAGCTCGGATCAACCCTTCCAGGTTTACACCATCCCCTGTTTGCGATTATTTCGCGCGGTTAGCAAATCTTTGGCGGATTCGCCGGAAATCCCCTGTTCATCCCATGAGAATCGAACGTAATTGATAAACGAGAAGAAAGAGACGAGATAATTCGAGGAGCTTTATACATTTAATAATTCATTATGAATACTTTGATTTTCCAAGGTTAAAAGCCAACATTCGCAATATTCAAATTGTTTCTTCCACTTCTGACACACGCTTTTATACGCCATCAAAAAAATGTACACCATTCCATTTAAAAAATCGAAGGTCCCCTTCATTCCTAACCAAATTAATGTAAATAAAACAAAAATGCATATGTCATTGTGTTGCGCATAAAAAACAGTACTACTTTTTCCTCTATCACTTTTTTCTGACATTTACTATTTACAAAAAAATGCTGGGTTGTATTAGCTTGAACAACCTGTATATCGATTAGAGGGCGCGCCGAGCTAATAAAGCGCGGCTAATTTGAATTAAAGAAAGTATCCATCCTTCACACGTATATCAAAATCGATACGGTTAAGTTTTCATCCCTCTATTTATAGGATGTTTTGGGGAAGAAGTATCGACTGTGTAAAAAACAGAGTTGGGTGTATTTCTGAAAGTTAGATGTACCAACCGCAGTCGCCCTACCCCCAGTGAGTCAGCATCTACACGGTACATCTCTATAGAGGCTAGGCAGAAGTTTTGGCAGCTCGTCGTCTCGACTTTATCTAGTTCTCGCGGCGGACTCGGTGAAAACGGGGATGGATGGCGAAAAAATATCCGGTCGTACGGGGGTGAAAAAGGAAGGGATGAGAGCGGCGAACTGCCCGGGATACTCTGACAGTTCCGACAAACGAGATCGATCGATAAATCCGGCGAACGACGGCTTACTCGATACAGGTCCTGCGTTCGGGTCTGTTTTACGTTCGTGGGCTGACAGCGTCGTAAAAAAAATACCGTCATTCCGATCAACCGATCGCAGGAAGCTAGCTACGACAAATTCGATTATCCCTGGACGCAAAATCTGACCTGCCTAAAAAACAAATTGCAACCCCCCGCTCATTTTTACGATTTCGATTCTCGTGCGTGCGACTTCTCCGAACGATTTCTCCTCCCGCAGAATCGAAATAAAAGAATAGCGGGCATCGACGTTCCATGAACTTCCAATGGCCATCTTTCACCATCTTTCGATTTATCGTCGGCCATAAATCTATCGATCGCCGCTCGTAAAGCCGTCGACGTTGCCTGCCACGAATGTCTCGATACTTTGTCAGTTATGTGACTCGTAATGAAATAAAATCGCCCGCGGGACAACTTCCGGTTCCTCTTTTCCCAAGGTTTCTATCGATACTATCGCCGCGCTATTCTTTCTTCAAGCTCGCGTCGTCGCATGGGTCTTCTGACCCACAAACACGAAGATACAACGGGATAAGGTCGGAAGGTATGGCGTGCTGCAGAAAACTCTGGTAAAAGTAAATCAAAAGCAAAGGGGTGAAATCGTTTTATCCGAGGCTCAGCTTTCGAGGAAATCGAGTTTCGCTTGCTCCGCTGCTACTGCATTTTACCAGCTGAAACGCGATTCGAAGGTGTCAGCTCTGTCTTACTTCGACTGTGTTATGCTTTTGGAATTGTCGTTGTTCAACGATAATAATGGGGTGTGTTTCTGAGTTAATTTCCAAAATCTGTTATAAGATTGAATCTCTAACTTGATGGCACTTCAAGCAATGATCAAGTCTTATGGATTAATTAATTCAATGAATTGCATTAGTGCAAAATCATGCACTATTTATAATCGTATTGATTTTTTTGTTGATTATTTACTAAATTTAAAAATGCAACTATTCAGGATTATATAATATGATGATATTCTTTTTGTGCGTGTCCCTTCTTTGTTACTAGACGAGTAGTTTTGTATCGTTTTTTATTATTGCAAAATCATGCACTATTTATAATCGTATTGATTTTTCCATTGATTCTTTACTAAATTTTAAAATGCAACTATGCAGGATTATATGATAATACCATATCGATCATTATTAATTTTTTTTTCTTTTTGTGCATGTCCCTTCTTTGTTATTAGACGAGTAATCTTGTATCGTTTTATGTCATTGCAAAATCATGCATTATTTATAATCGTAATGATTTTTTCATTGATGCTTCACTAAATTTTAAAATGCAACTATTAAATTTTTTTCTTTTTGTGCATTTCCCTTCTTTGTTCCCTTAGACAAGTAGTCTTGTATCTTCTTTTTATTGTAGACACTTATGTAAAAGGGCTTCAGTCCGTCTATAATAATAAATAATAATAATAATAAAAAATTTCCCAACAACAAATTGCTACTTTTCGTAAAAACTGTGGCCCAGTAAAAGGTATATAAATTTTTATAAAATAATTCGAAAAATAACCATACATTGAGTTTGGGCAGCAAAGTATCCGCAAAGTTTAACCATTCTCTGAATTTTCGGATGCATAAGAAGATCGGTTCCGACTTTGCGCGGATATTTTTGCCGGAATAAAATCATTGCTCGGAGCTATCGAGGAACTTGTATACGTTTCCCGGGGAATATAAATCGGGGATTCGAATGCGGTAATTTTATCTTGAAAATTCCCCCTTTGATGGAATCAGGCGGACTCTTTTGAACGACGTTTAAAAGACCTTGAAGCGCGTAAACGCGTAACGGGTAGAAGAAGACCGCTTTTCCACTCTCGAAGAAGAAGAGAGTGGAAAGGCTCTTGGAGAGTTCGCGGGTATCAAGGCCGAAAGCTGGCTCGACGTACTTATTACTTGTAAAATAGTATATCGGATGCCTCGTAAAAGCCTCGTAAAGTTAGTTCCCGGCGAGAGAACTTCCGGGATTGCACCACCTGTCAAGCTTTTCCACCGTTTCGCGGGACTGGCTGTCGAGACGGCGCGCGGTCGCGTTTTATGTTTCTTACGGGGTTCGTTAACGCTTAACGTCTATTAAAGCCCTCGGTGCCATTAAACTCGTCCCTGAAATTGTATCTCGCAATTTCCATAACAAAGTTCTAATCCCACGGAAGTTCACGGTTTCTGCGTTCCTGTGTCGGTGTCGCGCCGCGTCGTGCAGTTTCGTCGCTGATAATCGCCTGACGGGAACGTAAATAATTTGTTACCGTCGATTTAACGATCGTCACCGAACACGTCGCACGGAATTAACACGAGACGACGCCAGACTTTCCTTTGCCTTTGCGGAAATCTTCTCTGTGGGTTCGTTAAGGAGTTATTTCGGAAAACACGGACCAATAGGAATCCGATACGTTTAAAGTAAATATTTTATGTTTCATATTAAATAAAGATTCATTCTATATTCGAAGCCAATATTTCATTCATAATATGAACTGTGTATTTCTTCTATATTATAGGATAAATTGTTTTTTTATTATAAATATAGTATATCTCTTGAAAATTGAGGAATAAATATTCTGTTCCTAATATTAAATAAATATTCGTGTATTGAGAAAGAGGACACATTGTAACATATACTCCCCGAATCGGTTATCGTTCCAGCGTTTCAAACTTTCTCCCTTATCAGATTCCATGCACAGCTAAAAACAGGAATCGAACCACAGGGGAGAGTCTGCGGAAAAGTGTCAGGAAAAAATTGAACCTATGGTAATAACTAGCAGCGAGGCGCTACCAAAAAGAATTACACGTCATTGGAATATGCGAAAATTTTTTTTGGCTTTGGCGAACTTTCAATTTCTATCCCGCGAGCTACCGGTCTCCCTTGTCTCTATGAGAATGATTTATACCGAACTACGGGCTCCATTTTTACTGATGAAAAGCGGATTATGTTAATTTGTACTAAAGTTTGTCGGCAGAATCAGGACGTTTTTGCGAATTGCTTTTTCCACGCGATATTTCGCAGAAACGTGATGAAAATGTGTTTCGTTAACTGGAAACTCAATTTGAGAAAATCAAGTTTTTAACCATATTCGTAAATATATACTGAGTTTTAAAAAAAACGGCACACAGACAGAATTATGCAGTATTTATTAAATTGTACATAACAGTGCACTCGTACGACTTTGGGTAGGGGGGGCAACGGAAACGAAGCGTGCCGGTTGCAGTTGCATCGGTGCGCCGAACGAACGTCCATTAGGACGAATTTCGCGGAGAATGCGAAACTCGGGAATCCCAAAAGTTTCCGCTCCATCCGATGCTGTTGCGAGGAGACTAATTCTCCGTGTTCCGCAGCGTTCCAAGAGTTTCCGCGGCCGACGTAGTCAGCGGGATGACTGATGGCCCGTGACGAGCGGGGAACGGTTTGTTAGACTGTTAGGCAACGGCCACTGACAGGGATTACCGGCGAAAGTAATCTATGGTACTCGAGAACGAAAATTTCATGCTTGTATCGTACTCCAGCGCGTCGAAATAGTAGTCATTTGTTCTACCCATATTTACATTTCTCCCCTCGAATGTGGATTTTATGCAATTCTGATACAAACGAGTAAATGCACTTTTAAGAATTTTAGAATATAAGAAGTTTAGGAATTTAGAATTTCAGGATTTCAGTATTTCAGAATTCTATCCTCGGATTGGTAATTGTATAGAAAACGTCTGTGTACTCCGATTTTGATGAAATTTTAATATGTTATGCAGCAACACATTCTGAACAACTTTTTCCTGTACAATATAGACGAGTCGCTTTTAGTTCTCGAGTTATTTGCAAAAGACTATCGCTAATACTGTGCAGGAATACGAAAAATTCAATACAGTATTCGCTATAGTTTTTTGCAAATATCTGAAAAACTAAAAGCGACACCGCTATATTGTAAAAGGAAAAAGTTGTTCAAAATGTCCAAATCTATAACATATTACAATTTCATAAAAAAACACAGACCTTTTCTATATATTTACCCTCAGATCTTTCATGCAAATATTTCTAAGACACATACATGATGGTTTAAAAAAATTACCTGTCGTAGCTAATAATCGTAAATCCGTGCAATAACAATGAAGGAATGCAATACAATGAAACATAACAGTAGCATTTGAACGACACCAGTTAAAATGCAGCGCTTAAAAAGCGAACTTTAACAATCGAGTCTTTTAAGTCTCCAGTTTTATGCGCTACTTTGAGCCGTATTCTACATCAGATAATGCCTGTTAACATTATTAACAAGCATTCCGATAATCGCTAATGTTACTTCTTTCGGAGGATTGGAAAATAGTTAATTTGCATTAATCCTCAACTATTAAATTCTGATTCGGGACCACTTGGCGATACTAGTGTGAGTGTATCGCCTGGGCCGGTCGTTCGCATAAATGCGTTCGAGGATTACGAGCGCCGAGTTAATTTTCTCCGATGATAACGAACCTTTCTTAACGACGGCAATAATCATTTCGTGAGCAACGAGCTACTACCCGTTCCAGCCGGTTGAAATAGTACTCGGAAGGTGCAAGCTGTTCTATGGCAAAGTAGTTTCCACCGGCTATGGTCAGGCGCCTGTCGGGAAACTGAATCCCTGTCTAACGATCACTATTTAAGGGCGATAACGATCTGTCTCGAGTCTGTTTGTACGAATCAACGCTCGAAAGGCTGTGAGTCTTTGTGTACTCACTGCTCATCCTGCAAATCTGCAAAACATGAAAGACTATTATAAAGACAATCTTTAGAAAACTTTGTGCGATATCATTCCATCTCTCTGTCACAACTGGAAGACATTTCTCGTTGCAAGAGCCATAAAATGGTAAAAAACATCGTACATTTATTTTTAATATTTCATTTTAAAAAGAAGACTTTAATCTTGGAGTTCGAGATGGTTTAAATCGAGAGAAAAAATTTTCAAACTCTTCACGGTCCATCGACATCGTCCAAACTTTGAAAGAAAATTCTATGGCAGACTTTCCATTCGAAGCACCATAAAACTGTAGAAACAAAATCGTATACCAACTTCCAAGGGAACTTTTTACGAAAAAAAACTTTAGTCTTTTAATCTGCAGTAATTTGAGCTACAACAAAAAATTTTATCAACATCCTAGATTTGTTCGAGCTACAAAACTTTTGCGGAAGATAAGACCTTTACTTTGAATATGAGAGCATCACCGAATTATAAACGAACTATGCACCACGTTAAGAAGATTCTGCGTGGTGCAACAAAGGTTTCTCTTCGATCACGATCATCTTAACATAGATTCTGTGACCCATCGAAAAGCAGTTGTCTTCGAGGAAGCTTCTACGTTTCCGAAGAAACCGGAAAACAAACTCCGGTGGAAATCCACGGGGAGTACAACCAGCCGAAAGTAGAACAGTGAAACATTTATTTGCCATTCCTGTGCGCACAAAAGCCGAGCGCCCGGTGAAATTGGCCCGACGATAAAAGTCCGTGAAATCCGACAAATTATACTGCGAATTCGCGGATCGGGAACGCGAGTCCCGTTACACGACGATTATGTCGGCGTTCCAGTCGGATTACTAATAACCGATAACGCGTTGTTGCTCGAATCTGCCAGCCGAATAATCGCGATCTAGCGGCCTGTGACTTTTTTTCGGGAATTCAGTTTAGCTCGTATGCAATCGGCCGGGATGGCCGAGCGCTACGGTTTACCTTGATTGGATAATTGAGCTCGATTAGTTTTGTTTCTGCTCACTTGCAGCTACTTTTTAATTGTTGCATTTTTGAAGATTACTTTATGGTCTGGCAACATTACGAGACCCACATTATATACAACCCACCCATCCCTAGTAGCACAAAATATTATATAGATATTTTTTACAAATATTGGAAAAATATTTTAAAAATATTGAATCTGAATATTGTATACATATTAAAAAAAAAATTCAATTTCCAATATTAAATTAAAATCTGTTTTATAATGAGAAAAAAATATTTTTTTCATAATATGAAATAAATATTATCTGTATATTAGGAACAAAATATTCTACTTCTAATATGAAAAAAAGATTTAATTAATATTTAGAAAAAAATATTTTCCTCGTAACATGAAATAGATATTTCTTGCATATTTAAATAGAAATATTTGTTACTTAATATAAAATAAATATTGTATGTATATTTAAATATTAAAAAAAGATTGAATCTCGTTTTAATATTATATGAATGTATATACAATATACACAATATTAAATACAACCTTCAAGTGTTTCTGAGATCGTCATTCATTGTTCCAGAACGATTCTCACTCTATGTGATTTCAAATATATAGATCTAAATAAAATTCCATTTATAGTTTACGAAGCCTTCGTAGCTTATTTTTGTGCCTATATTCCAATACGAATATTAGTGGGAGTCACTGTAAATGCCGCATCGTGGCGTCACGAGGAAGTAGATCGACCGGGGTGATGCGTCGCGATGCGTTACGGTGCATCTCGACGCATCCGATGTCGATAACGTCATGCTCGTCGACGACGGAACGTCGCGTCGTGTCGCCGAAGAAAGGAACGCGATATCCGTCGACGCGGTTCGTCGATCATGATTAATTAATACGCGGACCGCGGACGATGCCTGTCGAATCGCTATGCCAACCTGCTTACCGCGAATCTGCTATCGAGCTCGCCAACTCTGTTCCACTAACTCTCGTATTTTCTTTCTCTCTCTCTCTCTCTCTCTCTCTCTCTCTCTAGCTCCCTCTTTCTCCTACAGCACGAGCCAGGGACCAAACGGTATCGATATTGCGGTCGAGTGGCCAATTTACGAATCTATACGGATCCGGTGATTTACGAACGACAACGACGCGAACTCACAACAAATTCCGGTGAACCGGATAATCCGGCGACCGTGCTAGAGGCCTTCCGCTTCCGAAACGGGAAACGTGAAACGGAAAACGGCAGCTAGAGCCTCCAAGGAACAAAATAAGCACGGGTTTAACGCTTAAAATACATTCAACGGGGAACGGTCGAATGAGTCGCGTCGATCGAGACAAAGGCATCGATCACGAGAGGCAAAGAATCGACGGTGCAATTTTCGATAAATCCTTGGACTCTCGTGCAGAGTCGCCAGATCAGGGGAATCGACTAGAATCGAGAGACAAAAGTTACTCTCTCTCTCTCTCTCTCTCTCTACTAGTATCGGATTAGTCACGTGACCGGGCTATGTTAAAAGCGTGGGGATTAGTGTCGTAGAAGGTAGACTAAAACATTTCTTCTCAAGGTCAGTTTTTTACAAGATTTCAAAGTCACCGGTTTCTTTTCTAAATGGGATCATATTATAGGGTTGAAGAACGGATTATGTATGCGTGTTAACAGACACCCTATATATAGGTAAATTTATAAAAATGGAATATCGAAAATAACAGGAGAATTATAAAATTATTTAATTTTTAAATTTTTAAATTATCAACGATTATCCGTGCATAATAAATACGGTCTTTCCTTACAATATGTTTAACAGACAACCCTATACTGAGGAAAATTGATAAAAATGAAGTATCGAAAATAACAGGAGAATTATAAAAATACGATCGCCAACGAATTGAAAAACTGACGATTGGTTTTATTATCCTTACAACATGTTTTCTGTGTATAGTCTTATAGGGGATGAAATTTCATGTGCCATCTAATACTGTGGTGGCCAAGATGGTTCGGAAAGAGTTGAGAGCGACGATAAAATAAATAAAAGAAAAGGGGATGAAATTACAAATTGAGCCACTAAAAAACATACTGTTTCATCAAACACATAGATTACGATGTCTCCAATGAAGATGTTCCATCTATCTGTTCGACGGTCAGGCTCTAATTAAAATCCCAATGAAAAATTCAGTACATCATCCTCGTTTCACAGGATCATCGAGGTCTGATCCGCACGTCGAGATACCGTTAAAAATCTCGGCGTCATAACCGGAAAAGCATTACCAGCGAAATTATGGGATCTCCGCGAAGAGAGTAGAGGAGCTCGAATTTGCTGTAGAATCGATTCTCGCGTGAGCGAGAGAAAGAGGAGGCGCTAGCCGGGGAAAAAATGGAGTCGGTAAAGGGGATCCGCGAACGAAAAGCTTTCGAACAATCGGTCTGCACGAGGGGCCACTTCGCGATATGAATTCTGCAGCGTGTGCCGATGGATCGACTCGATACGCTCCAACGGAATTCTCTCTCGTCCCTTTCTCCCGGTTTGTCTCGTCCCGGCACTGTCGATGAACCGGATTGATAGCGAGCACGATTTCTCGGTACCGTTTTCTTCGCGTCCTCTGACATTTCCCCCGAAAAACCCGATCGTGAACGGATACGTGTCGCCGCAGAAACGACGGATTACGTGTCCCGCAGACCTGAAACTGGGTAGGGTCCGATCTTCGAGATATATCGAAGGATCGCAGGACCTGGATACGCTCAGAGAACTGTCCGGTCGACATTTATGGAATTTTCAACGGATCTATCGGAAACGGTCGCAGGAATCTCTAATTTCTAGGTTTGCTGTCGGGAAACTGGGAACAAAATTTGGATAAGTATTGGAGAATAACTAGGTAAAAGCGTACTCCGATTATGATGAAATTCTAATATGTTATGCAGCAACACATTCTGAATAACTTTTTCCTTTTCCAATATTGGGGGGTCGCTTTTAGTTTTTGAGATATTTGTAAAAAACTATCGCGAACACTGTATTAAATTTTTCGTATTCCTGCACACTATTAGCGATAGTTTTTTGCAAATAGCTCGAAAACTAAAAGCGACCGTCCTATATTGGAAAAGGAAAAAATTGTTCAAAATGTTGAAATCTATAACATATTAAAATTTCATTAAAATCGGAGTACACAGACCGTTTCTATATAATCACCAAATTTTTCTTCCTCGTGATGATCTGCAGTCCAGTAACTCGTAGAAAAGTTCGATTATCTAGAGGTTGAAGAAAGATTGACTGGTTCCTGAAATAACACACAGTTTGACGTACAAATTCACTGCGAAACGAAAGGGAGACAGAGATGCAGAGAAAGATAGGACATGTAGGTACATATACAGCGTGGAACTCCTACAATTATGATATCGACGAAACTTTCTAGAATAACGTATCGCACGAACTGTTTCGAAACTTCTCACCCCACTCCCACCCCCTCTCTGTCTCTCTCTCTCCCTCACTCTCTCCCTATATCTCTCCTTTTCTCGCCTCTCGTGGAGGCAGAATGCCTCCTCTCGAGTCTCTCTCGATGACACTCTGCTCGTTGTTTATGTTTCGAGAGCTAAGAGGGCAAAGCTGTGCCAGCCGCGAATATTGGATACAGTCGCACGCTACTCCCCGAACTTTGGATTATGCATTACCGGCGCATATACGCGCAGTTATACAGTTATACAGTATGTACGTATGTATATACATATACATATATAGTGGCGCGTGCACAAGCAAGGAGAAGCGCGCATCCACTCGAGAAGATATTTATCTCTATTTTCGTTGAACAAGCATCGATCCATCGCCCAAGATGCGTGTATCCTGTGCGCTTCCCTGCATTCTCCAGGCGACACTTCGTTCATGCTTTGTTTTCGCCGTTTTTCTTCCTTCTCGCGCGAGTTATCTTTCGCGAGCAGCAAGAGAGACAGGAAGAGAGTCTCTCTCTCTCTCTCTTTGCCACAGTTTCGCGCCATATTCCTAGCGAAAGCTTCCGCTTGGCACTGGGTTTGATGAATCGAATTCACCCGACAGGAATCTCTGGTGTCTCCGTGCGACGCTAGCACGAATAATGGCTGTACTTTGGCTGCCAAACTCACCCCCCACCCCGTACCGATCGCTCGATGTGAACCGTCGCCTTCTCCTTTACCTTCTGCCGCAATATCTGCCCGATAAAATCGAACGATTTCGATCGGCAGCACCGCCGGAGTCACTGTACGTAGTATGTTCAGTATGGTCGACACGTGTTTTATACGGTAGATAAAAAATGGTGTCTCAAAATTCCTTCGACAACCGGGAATTGGAGATTCTTGAGATGATTTGAAGCAACTTTTCCCTTTGCAAAAATTGCATCCGTAGCTTTGTTAAGGAGTCATTAACGAAAAACACGATTGTGCCAACACGCGTCCAGGTCGCGCTCTGATTGGTCCGTGTTTTTCGTTGATAACTCCTTAACGAAACCGCGGGCGCCATTTTTGCAAAGGAAAATGTTGCTACAAATCATCTCGAGAACCTCCCATTTTGATGTTGAAGCAGGAATTAAATAAAAGACGATTACAGTGTTACTAAATTTTTAAAATGTTTTTTATCTGAATGCATAAAAATCCGCAGCGTGCTAATAAATCTGCACGCACTTAGCCTTGTTGTTCGAAGAGGCGAACCATGGAAGCTAAAACGCTGTGAACAATAAAATAAAAATCTCTGCGCAAGTTTGAATAAATGTGTTACGTATGACCATCCTGGCAATCAAACTGTTAATAAATGGATCACATTTTAATGGACGAATTCATTCAACGGCCATTTCAATCGAAGAAACTATCAGACAAAGCCGAAGCTCGTTCGCGGTCGCGTTATTTCGCGTTTTATTCTAGCATTACTCGGGCATAAAACAATTCCCGGTTACGAACGTAACGAATTCCCGGTACGAAAAATCTCGCGGCAAAGTTGCCGTTTATAATTTTCTAAATACAGTATACGGGCTGGTTGTAGCGGGCGCCGCTGTATTTCTGCGTGTTGCGCGGTAATCCCGTTCGAAATTTTTACACGTGTACGTGTATGGTTCGGTGTGGGGACTCTATCGGATCGGTGTTTTGCAACGAATAATGATTGAATAACGAAAAACCGGAACAGCCGATCGTTTGCGTCATGGGAGCCAATGGTTAATCTCTGCCACGGCTTTACGAGCTAAAGCTTTTTACTACTCGGCCGCTGTAATATACGTCGCGATGTACCCCCCTCGTGTTTCGTTTATAAATTTTCAAATGGCCCCGGGAAACGTAACGTTATTATGCCGCGGCGGCTGAACAAAGCGATGAATACCCCGATCAGGCAGTCCAGGCTAATGTTTTTATTTTTATACAATTATACGTCATCGATTAAAGCTTTACGGCCGGCCGGGTCCCGCGCCATATTCATAACAGCCCTGTTTTCCTTCTGTTCCATTGAAACCCTGGATTTATCGAGCATTTCGATGCAAATTGTAAGGACAAATGCGATCTGTAGCGAGCAAAAACGTTTTCACGTCATGTCAATCTGGGAACGTTTTCGAGCAACAACAAGTTTATGAAATCGTCATGATTTATTTCGATTCTGTGAAATTTTTGCTATAGTATATGCTTGGAGTAAGAAATGGAATTATCTACAATGCACACGAAGACAGTGTCGCCAGAGTCGACCAAAACTGGTCGATCTTTCTTCTCTATATAATAATTATATTAATAATTAAATTTTGCAATTGATTTTAAACTAACTTCATGATGAGCTAGAGACTTGAAATTGGATACATGGCTCAGAATTGGATGACAATGCAATATTAAAAAAATTTTTTTTTTAATTTATCCGTTTCGGAGAAAATAACAATTAAATATTTACCTTTCCATCCCCCCGCGAACTACGTCACCGCGTTCAGCGATCCCCACTTCGCTCGACAACGCTCTCTACTGTACTATGCGCGCGCACTCTAACTCGTCCCCACTCCACGGACCCACTTTGCTGCGACGGGGCTCAGTATGTAATACTACGTCGTAGCACGAAGATCGATAGTGCATCATCGCTTTGTTTACCATGTGCAATTTACAGTGAGCTTAGTGAATATACAAAGTATTCATAAAGAGTGATATAAGTGTTAACACAAGACTAAAAAGCAGGAAATAATTATTTAAATAAAAATAAATTTTTAGAAATACCACGTTTTTAAAAACGGACTAAAAAGTATAAAATAATTTTTCCTAGTCCCATACAGATTCCTAACCATGTACAGATCTGAAAATTTGTGGTTGTGAATTTTCAGGACTATCTGTACGAGGTTAGAAATCTGTATGGGACTAGGAAAAATTATTTTATACTTTTTAGTCCGTTTTTAAAAACGTGGTATTTTAAAAAATTTGTTTTTATTATGTCTATTAAAATGGATCGTCTCTCGATGTCCTTCATCTGGCGACACCACACGAAGATGTCCGACCGCTCTTTAAAACGCATAAGGTAAATAACCTTCTCTCCAATCATTTCCTCTTATCCGTACAAATAACAAGGTTATTAAAGGTTAGGTGGAACAGCCTGTACATTTTTATACATATAGTTTGGGGCCATTGTGCATCGTTGGGCGGGGACAATGTTCGAGGAACATAAGTGCGTTATCATGATCGCAGCATGCTAACGGTGAAACTGTGTCGCTTTTGGTGCCGATAAAACGTTAGCTAAACTGGCCGGACCATCTCGGAGATAGCCCACGGGACTAGAAAACTCTCCCGGTCTCGCCTCGTTTCTTCTTTAATTGCGCGTGTTATTAAAGGACAAAGTCGGATCCCCGTAAAATTCATTTTTTTGCGCCCGTTTAAACGGACACGGGCCGCTAAACGGGCATGGGTGCTAGCGCGGGCCGTTTACCCCGGCGAAACGTGGATTGCAACCGGTGAATTTTCGCAAAAGGCGCAAGCAAACGTCTGCGCGCATAATGAAAATTAACCCGAGGCTGGACCCCGTCGACGTGTAATTGAACGTGCCACGTGCACTCCGGAACCGTCCACACTCGCCTGGCAAACCTAAGTGCCGGACACGACCCGCATTGCCCTCTCTCCCTCTCGTTCTCTGCAAAAGTTCTCCGCAATTTCCGATGTATATAGTTCGAGGCTAGGGAAAATTAATACATTTTCACAGTTTTTCATGTCTGACATTTCTATTCCATACAATTACGTAAAAGATTGTCCGAACCTACCTCTTCGAAAAATGTCACAAACGCGGTGGTATAATTCTGGATTTTTTCGTGTTCTTCATGCTTGCCATTTTCGTTACGGTTGTATTGTTAAGTGCAGCGTAAAGAGCTATTTTCACCAGCTAAAGCAAATTAATATATTTTAACAGTTTTTCATGTCTGACAGTTCTATTCCATACAATTACGTAAAAGATTGTCTGAACCTTCCTCTTCGAAAAATGTCACAAACGCGGTGGTATAATCCTGGATTTTTTTTGTGTTTTTGTTGGTTGCCATTTTTGTTACGTTTGTATTGTTAAGTGCAGCGTAAAGGGCTATTTTCACCAGCTAAAGCAAATTAATATATTTTAACAGTTTTTCATGTCTGACAGTTCTATTCCATACAATTACGTAAAAGATTGTCTGAACCTTCCTCTTCGAAAAATGTCACAAACGCGGTGGTATAAGTCTGGATTTTTTCGTGTTCTTCTTGGTTGCCATTTTTGTTACGGTTGTATGGTTAAGTGATAATAAGACGGTCGTCACAGGATGGAAACAACAGAATCTGCAGCGTAAAAGGCTATTTTCACCGGAAACGGTATTTTTCTTTTGTAGCATCCACGAAAGAGCAGTGGAAGTAAATATCGAAACGAATATGGCCGATACCGCGCTAATATTGACGAATATTTACTAGTACATACTCGTTTTCTCATTCAATATTTGCTTGGAAACTTGAAAAGTTTCCAATTACCGTTTTTTCGAATTAATCGGCACCAGCTCCAATATTTGGATAAAATGTCGGGTGTGTCCGTGTGATTTCGTTTGGAAGGGCGAACCCGAACGTTTTTTGAAATCTTAATAAATCGATATTTTTATTTGTATCATGAAAGAAATTTTTATGACTAAGTAACTCTTTTAAAATTGGATAATTTGATTTTTTTTTGTATATTAGGGTGATGTAAAAATTTAGACAATACTGACAACTTCGAATTTCCAATTTTCATTGTTTTAAAAGTAACTGGTACATGTTCCCTTATAAAAATTACGAGATTGATTTCATTTAGACTTTGTGAAGCTCTTATTGAAATATGTGCTCCACTAAAGATATCTATAAAAGGTTCGAGCTACAAACACGATCTTAAAAAATTACTGGTATACTTTCGATGTATGCAAATATTAAATCGATATCTCGGACCAGTTACACCGGAATACCCCCTGAAGGTCTCCGAATAACGGGGGCGTGTTCTCGATTCAGTTGAGGCGAATATATGGTACGCTGCAGCGTGGTCCGCGCGCATAGTTTGGCCTAATCGAAAACTTTGTAAATCATTAACGCACGGAGGACATAGTTTTCCCGATAAGTTTGCATGAAATTTTCCATACCGTGCGGTTATTACAGAGAGAAAACTAAACCGAGTCGAACCGAGTTGAGTCTAGTTTCCTCTTCCGAAAACAATAATGTTCCGCGCAGATGAACTTGTTGCCCCGCCTCGACAATGGAAAACGTTTCACGCAACAACGCCGGAGAGAGTGTCGAGGTTTCGATACCGATATATTGCGCTTTTCGAGAAAGCATCGACGCACACACATATACAGGGTGTCTCAAAATACCTTTAACATTCGGAAATTGGAGATTCTCGACATCATTTGAAGCAATATTTTCTTTTTGCAAAAATAGTGACACTTCTCTTCGTGTAATTAAAACAAGATTTTGGGGGTAGTTTATAGTAATATTATTTGTAATACAATTATGACGAATACGTGAGATAAAGTAATAATTTATATAAAATATACTTTTACTAACGAACGAAAAATACACTTTAATATAAGTTTGTTTTTGAAACATTACAAAAAATTTTTTTAATTACGATGGTATTCTGATGGTATTATGGTGACGCGTGACAAATTGTTTTAAGTTTAGGCACGATTTAGGTGTTAAAGCGGAACGACGTTAAAAAAAAATAAACTACACGTGGAAAAATAA
Source organism: Lasioglossum zephyrum (assembly GCA_028455615.1). Classification (NCBI taxonomy): domain Eukaryota; kingdom Metazoa; phylum Arthropoda; class Insecta; order Hymenoptera; family Halictidae; genus Lasioglossum; species Lasioglossum zephyrum. The sequence goes on along the minus strand of CM052324.1, from coordinate 8,559,559 downwards.
ATGTTGTTCGGGTGTGCTAAACCCGGACACTCATAAATAAAAATTTTTTAAAAATTGACCCATTTCATTCCATCGCGTCGCTGAATTATTCTTTATACTTTATTATTATTTTTATACTTTTATTATTATTATTCGTATCGGTGACCTCGCGTTGCACGGAGAGAAAGAAACCTAAAAGGAGGGCAGAGATGCATGGAACGCTCGCAAAATTGAATCCGATTATAAAATCGCTCGGCGGCCGCTAAATAAATTGAAGGATCGAAAGCTCCGACGACCGGGGGTTGCAACGATAGGCAGTCGACAATTCCGGTTAACGATCTCTTTGTCAGCAACGCTAAAAAGCTCGCGCGTGACGCTCGAGACGCGCGTTCCTGCGGTGCAGTCTGATGCACGCGGAGCACTGCAGCTTGTAATACGAATGCGGTGCACCAGGCAATCACCGCGCGGTGTACTGTGCCCCATAGTCGCACGCCGGGGGAACATGAAAGTGTTTGTTCATCGGGATGACGTTTATTCGATTGAATTTTATTGGTCCTTTCAAGGTCCTGTCGGATCTACGATACTCCTTTATTTATGCTCCTTTAAAAGATTTAGTATATTTCCATTTAATTTCGCTCCGATGTGTGTTTGTGTTCTCTTTTTGTTTTCTTTATTATTAAATCCTCCGCTGCTATTATGTGCAAGGAATTTATAGTTCGATACAAACAGAACTCGACTCCGGTAAATATTTTATTTATTTTTGCTGCGACGGGTTGAAATTGTTCCCGGGGTAAAACATTGTTTGGCTACAGCAGGCGAATATCGCGGGAAATTGTTTCCGGCGCGGGACTTGTTTATCGACTTTTCAAACTTGTCCATGGTTTTTAGATGGGTCAGGTGGTTCTATCATCGTCCACTGTAAATAAAAGGGTTTCTCGAAACGTTTCCGACCCGGGGAAATTGATTGGTTGTTAATTAATGTTTCCTCGTAAGATTCGTTTTGGTTGGGCAAACGTTAGAGTTGTACTTGTTGGTTTATTGGTCGCCAGTACACTGTGCACTTTTCCAATCTTCCAGTTTCATAAGTGATTGCTGTTTATAAACTAAACCGAGATAGAAAATTTAATATTATTGAGGTTTGTATTGAATTTTCATATAAAAAATTTTTGGATGAGATTTATATAGAAAATTTAATATCATTCAGGTTTAAAGAAAATTTTTATATAAAAAAGTAAGAAAAAAAATTATATAGAGACATTTTTTACGTTGATTAGAGGATTCATTAAGACCGAATCAAAAAATGTTATTTCTCTGAAATGCTTTATTGTATTTCACAAACTTGCACATTCTTATGCAAAATAAAATATATTTCTCTCTTTCGTTGTTTCATTATTAAAGTTCGCTTTGCAGTGGCATAAAGCAATAAAACCATTCGCTTTGTATTTTCTCACTTACCGACATTTTTATCATGCAATCTCGACACTCGGTGTTTAAATACACAAACGGGAATATCATGTGAGATAATCTGACTAAACCCAGAGAGAGAGAGCAAGATTAGCTGAAAGTCTGAAACTGCGTGGTTGTACACGTGCCGCGGGGCTGGTTGGTGCAATCCTATGCAACCCCACGTATTCCGTGAATCGGAAGTCGAGTGCATATTGTGTCCCGCCGCGTGCCGTTCCTCTCATTCCACATCCTCCAACCGTTTCGCCCTTCTGATCGATCTGTTTCGATCCATTCAGGTTAACGTTCTGGCTCTGTACGTTGGGACCAATTTGAACCCAAAGTAATAGTTTCTAATAGTTCGAGCTATAGGGTGTTGCGAGGAGAAGGTCCTTGCGTGGAAATATTGCGTTTCGATTTTTGTTTGTGTCTTCAATGTAGTACAAGAGAGAAGGAATAAAATTTTTTGTCTTAACTTTTGTAGATTTGCCCGGGACTGCGTACTCCGATTTTGATGAAATTTTAATATGTTATGCAGCAACACATTCTGAACAACTTTTTCCGTTTCCAATATAGAGGGTCGCTTTTAGTTTTTCAGATATTTGCAAAAAACTATCGCGAACACGGTATTGAATTTTTCATATTCCTGCACAGTATTAGCGATAGTCTTTTGTAAATATCTCGAAAACTAAAAGCGATCGCCTTATATTGTAAAAGGAAAAAGTTGTTCAAAATGTCGAAATCTATAACATATTAAAATTTCATCAAAATCAGAGTACGCAGACATTTCCTATATAATTAACAAAACTTCTTCTTTAACGCAACGAGGCTGTCTCTAGTTAACGATAGGATGCAATAAAAACGGATCGATCCAGGACATTCCCTATACAATTGCAGCGTTCAGGATTGGTCACGGAACGAAGGACTCCGATCGGCCGGAAGTGCTTGTCGCGGATTCGCCGGAACGTTATTTATGAATCGCGACCGGCCGTCGACGCAGTGTCGCGATAATATTCGGATATCGGCGGGGTTCGTTTAATGAAATTTGCATTTTCGGTGGTGCGGAACACGGGCCGAAACGCGAAACCGCCGCGGTTAATGGCGTCGCGCTCGAATCGAAATGGGAAATGTTTTATCGCGCGTGGTTCCTCGCCCATTGCGCTCTCCTGCGCTCTCTCTCCTCCGCGCTGCGCTATTCGATTTTCGCCGTCGACAATTCCTTTGCGCACCGCGATCCGCGAGACCGACCGTGCCAAATCAATGATATTACCTGGGTGCCCGACAGTTTGCTACTATTAAGCGAAACATTATTCAGTGCCCGGCAAAGGTTTAATCAAACTGCTTAATCACTGTATCATTCCCAAAAAGTAACTGACAATTTAACGTGTTCGAGGGCCGGGTGGTCGCGATAGTAGAACGAGCTCGATTAGCGTTTAAAGCGGTGTCCAATCGTGTAACCCTGATAAAATGGTGTGAATTTTTTAACAGTCGCCGTTTCTGATTTTAGAAAATTATTAAAAAAATTTACACCCCATTGAAAGTACCTACAGCTAATTGTACATTGACACAAACTAAAAGCTAATTGTGTTTTATGAAAATATTACAATAACCAGAGCTGAGAGCATATTTCAGTAACAAGGTAATCGAAACAATAAGCGAGATGCTTTTGTTTCAATAATATATGTATCAAATGTGTAGCACGATTCGCTTTATTTCTCAGTTTTATGAGAACGTTGAAAAATATTTATACAGCCGATGGTATTGCATGTTATTTGACTTTATTGATAAGCAATGCTGCAAAACTTCCCATATGCGTAACGCGATTCTTTCCAATATTTGCTTGAAAATATTTGTTTGTCGGAGTTCCGAGGAGAATGGCTTTCTTGCGGGAAGAAACGCAGCGACCGGAAGGGTAAGTTTTAATTATCGGGCCGATTGGTTGGTAGACAAATATTCGGGTGTACACGAGGTGGGCTTGTTGTTCGACGAAGCGAATAGCCGGAGATATCGGAATGCCAAAGGAAACCGGAAAAATCACGGTAAAGGGAAGGAAACGGCAAGTGAATGGGCACTAAGCGTCTGCTAGAGAATAGGGGAAACGGTCCCGGCCCGCGGCAATCTTTCGAACCCTCTCTTTTTCTCTTTCTCATTTTCTCTCTTCTTCTTTTTTCACGATAAGGGTGTTCTCGATTCGCACGAATTTCGTATTCCGTCGTGCTCTCTTCCGTGGCACGCGTTCGTTTCGCCACGTGGACGTTTTCGCCGTTCAACACAATCACGCGCTGTTCTTCCAAATTGCCAAATTATACACGATAAGCTCTTCTTAAATATTCTGTTGAAAATTACTGGAACAACTGTTTTCTTTCATCTCGATCGACAATTCTAAATAAATAAATTGATATTTACGGCGCACAGATTCGATCCTATGTTACTTATTATACATTATCTATATACTATACTATATACTATACTATATACTATGCTATATACTATACTATATAATATACTATATACTATACTATACACTATACCATATACTATACCATATACTATACCATATACTATACCATATACTATACTATATACTATACCATATACTATACTATATAGATTACTAAAACAGTTTTAGACCGGTCCTAAAAGTAGGGGGGGGGACAAAATAAATTTCATATTTCCGAGACTACGTTCTCCAGGCGTATTAGACAGTCGTAGCTACCGCCGTGATAACTGGAGTTTCGAACCTAGAATCCTTAATAATTAGAGGAGGTCTCAAAGTGTATGAAGAGAACTTGTCAATTTCCAAGCTTCTCAGCGACAAATTCAACCTTCTAGGATCCCCCGTGCCGAAACTTGAATCGTCTAGGATTCCACTGAACTTGGAATCCTCAATAATTGGAAGTGCTTCTGGAGTATGGGTAGAAAACTTGTCAATCTGTAGGCTTCGCTACGACAGATTCTAAATTCTAGCTGCCGAGATAGTTCTAATGAACGATCTTCCACGATCTTGCTGCTGAATCTGAAATGTTTCGACATTTTACTCCAATTAATTCTGGAGGCTGAGGGGAAGCTACATTAATCTGTTGACTGGTTCTATGACTGGTTCTAGGATATAGGAAGAAACATATTCCTACAAAAATGCTGTTAATTGAAAGCTTGATAAAATCATGAAAAAGTTTTGTTGCTTGTATTATCTTCCACAGATTTTCAGATTGAAGCCAGCTCTTTACAACAACGCCTTAAAAATTGATGTGGCCTTTAAAGATGTTCTGGAGGTACAAGAAATTCGAAATTTTTTTGTTGACGTTTTCTAACAGTTTTTTTTGCTCTGTAACTGTTTAGTGAATCCTAATAAATTTTGAACATTATTAATTACATAATGTTTATACTGTATATATATAAAAAAATGAAGTTTCTAGTTGCGTTTTTTCATGGTTTAAATAGGGTTTGAAAAATTTTCTTGCATTTTAATATACCTCCAGAACATCCTTAAATTTTATACTATTACCTTCGAACAACCTTGTACGGTAATATTTTGTCTATTTTTTTTTTAGTTGCACCTCTCGTCACTCTGAAGATAGTCTCCTCGTCGAAGCCGAAGCACATCAAAGAAGGCGACGACGTGCACTTCGAGTGCAACGTTAAGGCGAATCCTAGAGCTTACAAATTGACATGGTTTCACGAGGTACGTTGAACCGACTGTACAATACAATCCTTCTCCATTTCTTCTCTCGTCCCGCTTTCGTCCGGTAGCAACTGTCAAAGTTCGCCGAAGCGCCAACTTTCTACAAGACCAAAATGGAAAGAGAACGTGTGCGGTGACGCTCGTAAAAAAAACGCTCCCCGATGAATCGACAGCCGGGTACGTGAAATTAGACGACACGCGGCGCGCACGAACCGGAAGTGGGTTTCTCCTCGTGTTCGTTTTATCGCTCGGCCCGTAAAACGCAGCTACAGAAGCGTAAAACCGGCGTAATAACTCGGCCGCGCGCGATACTGTCCGCGAAATCCGGGAAATTGTACTGTAATGAAGAGAGAAATAGTACTCGGCTCGATAACTGCTCGTTTTCGGGACTCTGGCAGCACCCTTTCGTTCCCTAATGTGCTGCTAATTGGTAGTTTCTCACACTCCTAATTGAAAACTTTCGTGCAAACGCTGGGAAAAATTCGTTTTGTAATAAAATGCTGTTCGAGAACTCTGAACAAAATTCACAGCTATGTATCCCACGTGTTCTACCACGTAGAACATTCTAGATTTTTTTCATAATTTTTCATTAAGCGAAAGAGATGCATCTTAAACTATTTATAAATTGTTCCGTAACTGTTTTTTGAATTTCTTAAAAATCGAATCTGAACCTAAAAATTCTGAAAAAATTCAGAGGCACGTCCGTTATTGAATAGAGTATCTCTGATTTTTTTCATAAAGGAAAAATATTTTTTAATAAAGTTTCATAAAGGAAAGATATTTTTTGAAGCACATTTACCAGCAGTCTGATCTCTCGTAATGTCTATGGCTTCTCGATATTTTTCGAATTTCTTAAAAATTGAGTCTGAACCCAAAAATTCTGAAAAAATTGAGAGGCACGTCCGCTACTGTATAGAGTATCTCCGATTTTTTTCATAACTTTTCACCGAGCGAGACAAAAAGGTTCGAACATTAAGCATTTGTCGGTTTCATTAAGGAAAGATATTTTTTTGAAGCACATTTACCAGCAGTCTCTGATTCCTCGTAATTTCTATGGCTGCGCTGACATAAACGCAGCCGAACGTCCGATCGCGAGTGGGTCTGTAGGTTTGCCTCGGCTCGAAAATGAAAAAAACCAGACATCCGAACGGGGTCGAGTGTCAGCGCGCGCTTTGCAACGGGGGCAGCGAGTGCAGCGGGTGCATCGGGGCATCGGGTGCATCCAGCGGCGGATAACGGCGTGTCGCGGTGATATGCGGTTGAAACAGGATCCGTTGGACGCGTTACATCAACGCGGACTTTCCACCGATTTACCTGCGTGTTTCGGGATATGATGGCCGTGTTATCGCGACGGTACATGTGAAACACCGTTCTCCCTCGCACGCACTGGCCTCGTCAGCTCCGCGTTTCACGGCGATCATTTTTGAAGGCTTACATTCAGAAAACAACGAGCCTGTAATAGTGCCGACTATAAATTTAATCGTTGTAATCACTGGTACCGACAGAAGCACCGCATTTATTTCGACACCGTGTCGCAATTCAGATCCATATAACTAGACCGTGGATTTCACGCGTTCACGGCAAAAACGGCCAAATGAAATTTCATTCTAGACAACCGAACTGCCGCGTGTAGATTTTCCAATGCCAAATAAAATCGTATACAGGGTGTACAAGTTATGTCACCATTTTGTACGGATTTCCGGTAGTTCAATTAAAAAATGTTTTAGACAAAAGTTTACCGTCCAAAGTTGTTCAAAGGTATAAAATTTAAGGATGTTCTGGAGGTATATAAAACCGCAAGAAAATTTTTGAAAATTTGACAAGATTGAGAAGATTCTTACTAAATTAATGCAATTTGCAAACGTCTTTTTATGGAGAATTCATAAAATTCCACTTCAAACCCTATTTAATCCTTAAAAAACGCAACTAGAAACTCCATTTTTATATATATACAGTAAAAATTATGTAATTAAATATGTTCAATATTTATTAGAATTCAGTAAAAAGTTACAGAGCAAAAATATATAAACTGTTACAAAACGTCAAAAAAAATCACCGTTTTTGTTATTATCAGAACATAATTTTACGCAAATTTCACATGTTTATTTTCAGTAATAACTATGAATATTGCTTTATGAGGTATTTTTAGTTTTTCAAATTATTATACAGAAAAAGGAATTTCTATAGTTTTGCTCCGAACTATAGACTCTAATGGCCAATAGCAGTCGACCCAGCCATGAATAACGTTATTTAAAAAAATATATTTTTCATACTAGAGCGACGAAAAGGCTCACCGAATCGAACCGGAAGTTCGCCAGGCGATTAAACGCAAGTTTCCGATGTCGCGGGCCAGTGCGCGTTAATCCTCCGATAAAAGCGGCCACGTTAAGAATGAAAAACATTTCGAATCGGCGTACTTGTCTAAAAATGAATATTGAATTTTTTTTGATGCCAGTCTCTCCTGTCATTTTTTCTCATAATTTTTCATCGAGCGGAACAAAAGATACGGACCCAATCGTCCAAAAAGTACAGGGTAAATTCTATTTATCGTTTTTCTGTGCATTTTCCGGTTTTCAATGTGTTCTACAAATCTGAAAAAAATGTGACATATTTTGGATCCTAAGACTGATTTTTGAGAATTTTTTCAGATTCCAATATATCGAGAATCGAAACGCCAAAAAAGTACCAATTTGTTGGACCGTGTAATCATAAAAAAATCTGGATCCGGTGATTTTGACCAATGGTGGTAGATTTAGTGTTATTAAGTGTACCGCATTGTCCGAGGTCCTTAAATAGTCGTGACTATCAACTCCGTTGTCCGGGGACTGTCACAGGATCGTGTTCCCGCAGTTCCGCGGCGGAAAACGAAGAAAACCAGCTTATGGTTTATGCATAATCCGACGGGTAAGAATGCGCGTGCCGAGATATACCTACCGTCGGAATAGGGGTTATCGGTCTTGTCTAACGCCTGCCCGGCATTCGAGCAGAACGCGGCCAAGCAAATATATTCCTTGCTAGCCGCGAATACGTATTATCGTTCTGACGTGAATGCGAATATTTAACGTCTTACACTGACGCGCGATGTTATACGGGAGCGTGAGGTGCACGCGATAAAACGGAGAAGCGTGTGCGTTGCGCCGAACACCGAGTCTCGAGTTAGGAACGGCAGGAATCTCGTCCAATATTTTGCGAAGCGCGCAACGTGTCGTACATATTTCTGTTCGCGGTTCAACGACAGCTCGATTGCTCCTACAACACCACCTTTGTACACGGTTTGCCTCGCGGGGCGGGGCTAGAGCTCCGGTGACACTGGGAGCAATGCGGCCACGCCTACTCGAGGCATTTTGCACCGAGAAATAGTCAGCGAAGTGCTGGAGTTTTTAGAGGTTGTTCAGATTAAGTGAGATATGAACAAGGATTATACGGTAATTATATAGAAAAGGTCTCCGATTTTGATGAAAATTTAATATGTTATGCAGCAACACATTCTGAACAACTTTTTCCTTTTACATTATGGAGAGTCGCTTTTAGTTTTTCAGATATTTACAAAAAAACTATCGTGAACACTGTATTGAATTTTTCATATTCCTGCACAGTATTAGCAATAGTCTTTTGCAAATATCTCGAAAACTAAAAGAGACACCACTGAATTGGAAAAGGAAAAAGTTGTTCAAAATGTCGAAATCTATAACATATTAAAATTTCATCAAAATCGGAGTACGTACACAGACCTTTTCTATATAATTACCGATTATACACTGTGAGACATTTACACAATGTTCAAGATTTCGCGCGTACTAAACAGATCCCCATCTTCTCGGCAGCGTGGAACAACCCCCGATCTAACAAACGTTCCCCCCCGTTCCAAAAAACTAATCCATGAAAGTGTGCATTTTGTACAAAGGTCCGCCGTCTAATCATTGAACGCATTCCGGTTATCGCATGGCGTACGCACGGTTTTCCAGTTGGGGTATATTGTTTAAAACACAGTGGACAATCCAGGTCGAATTTTTCCCCGGATTTGCGATCGCCCGTGGCGCAATTGGTCGCGGGTGAACGCGACTTTCGCGAATTCTCTGAACCGGTTCGCGAGCGGTTGTCACTCATTCGCCGGGAAATTTTCATCCCGTGGACGTTTTTACGGGTGCATTCTTACGGATTGGTAAACCGGCTCTGCTCGATGATTCGTGGCCAATTTATTGGTTTGGCTAGGCGGAGGAGAGGGGGAGGCTGACCGAAACGGGGATGAAAATGCGGGGGAGGTCGACTGACCGGAAGCGGGAACGGCAGCTCGTAAATATACAATAATTTCGGAACAGTGAACGGGAACACGCTCTCCCGGCGAAGATAACGTTCGAACGAACGAACGAATCGCTCGGAGACTTTTTAGCAAAACCCACAATGCAGTGAAAACTCGATTTTCACTGGCCAAAATTGTTTTAGCGTTATTTTAAGGTTATAAAATGGTCGGTCGTTGAATTCGTCTCGACACCAGAATATGATGAACCCAAAAATATTTATTAACGCTTAAAAAATTAGGATCACCTCCATCTTGTAGGAAAAGAAATTTTTTCCTTCTTCCCCTGGAACCACCCTCGGACTGGCTCCACCTCTTTTCTAGTCAAAATTGTTTTAGCGTTATTTTAAGGTTATAAAATGGTCGGTCGTTGAATTCGTCTCGACACCAGAATATGATGAACCCAAAAATATTTATTAACGCTTAAAAAATTAGGATCACCTCCATCTTGTAGGAAAAGAAATTTTTTCCTTTTTCCCCTGGAACCACCCCCGGACTGGTTCCACCCCGACGACAAAAACTCGGCGAAACTTCGGAACTCTGTTACTCATTCACCGAATTCCTCCTACTTTTTTCCTTCTTCGACCCCTCCCTCTCTCCTGAATCACATCCCCTTCCCCCCGGAAAAGGGGCGTCCTTTTATTAAAACTTTTTCACCCTCCCTGGTCCGCGTACTCGATTTTACCAGCTCTCGATTATTCGAGTTCATTCGCTCGTAATTTCTGCCATTAGCGTGAGATCCCGTTAATTAAGAATCGCACGCGACGTGCTCGATTAAAAAGTCGCGATCCGAGAAACGGAGGGACGGGTTTTCCCACCGGTCGAGCAGCCGGCTATGTATTTTACAAATTCAGGGATTTTTTAGCGATCTCTTCGGCTTCGGGAACTACGTACGAAAGTTTCGCGGAAATATTTCCAAGGCTAATGAAGCTGCGGCCGGAAATTGTAATTGATTAACGCGATACCTGCGGCTATTTAACCCTGGTTAACTCGATCTTTTTCGTCGGCGAGCAAAAACCGTGTTACCCGGGGTAGGGATCGCAGAGATACGATCTAATTGGAGTTTAAAAAATTGTAAGGTGCTGGTGAATTAATATTTAAGCTGCTAGGACGTGGAATTGGCAAATTTCAAATGCCGAGGTGTGAATGGACACTTATCCACTGTGTCCAGAACGATTTCGTTTAAACTTGTATGATTAAATTTAAACTTTTCATTGGTCTCTTCATTGACCTTGAAATATGTTGTCAAGGTTATCATTCTGAACAACTTTTCCCTATATATGTTAGCGCCGCTCAGTTTTAGTTTTCGAGATATTTACAAAAAAACTATTGCTAATACTATATTGAATTTTTCTCTTGGACAGAAATACGAAAAATTCAATATAGTATTAGCAATAGTTTTTTGCAAATATCTCGAAAACTACAACCGAGCAGCGGTAACATGTATAGGAAAAAGTTGTTCAGAATGATATCCTTGACAACATATGTGAAGGTCATCAAAATCATACAAGTCTTTTGACACGTTTTAATGTTTATAAACAAGTTGTATTTCACTAAAGTGAAACTGGTGGAACATAACTGTCGTCTGACAGTGTTTCCTGCGAGGACTCTCTCCGAATAATATTGATGTGCTAAAACGGAAGCCATTTACGGGCTGATTCAGGAAGTTCAAGATGACGCGGATCGCCTGCACGAAAATATGAAGGTGCATAAACATTCGCGGTCTATTAATAATTCGCGAAATCCTTTGAAATGTCGCCGTCGCTTCCTGTCGGCGATTCATCGTGGTTCTTGCGCACCGTAACTCACGAGACACAGCCACCTCCATACATACATACAGCCCATATAGCCCGGTGTGCGCGAAACGATGAATGAGAAGCCGTTCCCGTCCGCGTCGGAAACTTTCGTCCCGTTTTTCGCGAGCTTTGTGAGCCGTTCAAAGGGAACGTCCGCCGATTTCGAGCCCCTTCCTCCGACCCGTATTTTATTGAATAACAATTTTTTACTAAATAACTCGAGAGAACACGGGACACCCTCATCTATGTACACTGACACCGAACGGCACACGGTCGCGAATATTTTTGCGAATCTGCCCGAAGATGTTTCGCACGAAATTCTCTGATAAAAATGACACCGTGCGATTTTTAAAAGTCGACCAAATTATTCTCTGTAGTTTTAATACCAAATAAAAATTTAATGAAATTATAGAATGAAAAGCATACCAAATAAAATAGATAATAAATACAGTATAGAAAGCAAACGCGATGGTTTATAAAATTCAAAGTTACAAAAAATATAGTACAAAACAAAAGTACAAAATAAAGTAACACAATAAAATGCTTAAAGTAGGAGTGAGGGTCTATTATGGTGTTATTGAATAGCATTTTTAGAAATATCAAATGCGTCTACTTTTATTTTTCTTATCTGATGTGTATTTCTCGAGACATCCCCAATTTTCAACGTTTTTTTACCCATTTTGATTTTTGTCAAAATGCAAAAACTCCTAGGTCAAATTTGTGTATTTATTTCTGGAGAATCCAACCTGCAATGAAAAATAGGGGTTTCCATTTAAGATTTTTATCTTTCCCCATCCCCACCTCCAGGGGTTGGCTTGTAGGGGTTCTAGTTTGGTATCATTGGATGTCCCCTTTCATTACCCACTTGTTTCGATCCGATGCATAGTTCTGGAGATATTTCAATGTCTTCAGATAAAATGACCACCCTGTATATTCCTGTATATCGCGAATCGATTTATCGAAGGCGATTTTTGCCGTTCGATTCGGCCCCGGAAACCGTCGGCTTTGCATACATGAGGCGAGCTGTTGCAGACAAACCGGAAACCAGCAACACCGGCTCGGAAGATCGTTCCGAAAACGAACAGAAAGGGGTTGGAAGGAAGTTTGGCATGGGGGGTTGCAAGGGGGTGGCACGATGCTCCGTAGGATTTGGCCAACCCCTTGGGAGAAGTTGGAGCCCCGTTCGCACGACGCGACGGGAGAATGACGGAAAGCATAATCCCCCTTAAGAGGCTTAACTCGAGGATCCTCGAGTGACCGAAGATAACGCTCTCGTGCTTCCAACGGCGACTCCAGCCGCGAGCCATGAGTTTTCCAGGATATTTTCCAGGATATGCCGGCGCAGGACGAAAAGGAATGGTCCTACGTCGCGACCCCGTTACCTTCTTCACGCCCGCTTTACCCGAACGATGCATTGCTCTGCGATTTTTACCCTCTCTGCTTCGGATCTATGCTGCGGTTGAATTTCTGCTTTAAGGAGCAGGAAACAATGGCAAGGGTCCTTATTCCAGGGCTCTGAATGTCTAACGTGCTGCATGAGAGAACGAAGGTTTGCTTGGAGCCCCGAAAGTGCGTACTTAGCGAGGCCGCACTGTCTCGAGAGAGGTTAATTCTTCTCCATTTTGGAAGACGCATAATTGGCGTTGTTTGAGATTCTGTCTTTTACGTGGAAATGCCAAAAGGTAGTAGATACAAGACAATTTATGGTGTGAGGTCCATATCTTCTATTCGGCTTTAAAAATTATTTTTTAAAAAAGCTAAAATGTTCTACCTAGTACGGTAGGCATGCCTGTGAATTTTTTCAGAATTTTTTAATGTAGAATCAAATTTTAAAAACTCTAGAAAACTAAAAATGCTGGCGAGTAGTTAGAGGACAGTTTATATAAATAGTTTAAGGTCCACATCTTTTGTTCTGCTTAATGAAAAATTACGAAAATAATCAGTGATATTCTACTCGATGTTCTACACACCTATGAATTTTTTCGAAAATTAATTATTCGCCTTTACTGAGATATTAAGGGATTCTTTGATCGAGAACTTCTCAGAGTGTCCAAGACGATAAGAATAGCTGAGAACGTGTTCAGTTTCGGTGGAAGAGAACTCGCCCGCTATTCTACAATCCCTGCCCCCGTTTCTCGCGATTCGTGGACGCGGCAAACCGAAAGTTCTCGCGGAACGGACTTCGGGGTCGGGAAGAAACGGGACGCGGTGCGCGCTCGGGGCTGAAAAGCTTTAACGAGTCGTGATTTTAGCGCGAGTCCGATGAAATATTCAAGTAGTCTGCTAGCCCCGGGACATCCGTGGGATTCGGGGGGGGGGGGGGCTCGGTAAATAATCGAGTTTCAGAAATTTCCATCCATCTGGGGGCTCCGTTACGCCTTACGGCCGCAACCCGCGCGCCAGCCCTTTGTCGGCAACTTAAGAGAGAAATTATAATATCGTCTGTGCTGCCGCGCTGTCACACTGTCGCTGGCTCCGTGTGAAAATTCGCGGCCCATGGAACATTCTAACTCGCAGAGGGAGCGTATACAGTCGGGGACAAAATTTGGTGAATAATGTAGAAATAGGGGTTGATAGAAATGTATACATATCGTGCGTAAAATCTACACAGTCCATTCGATATACAATTTAAGAAATCAGGTTACAAGAATTGTTACTATTTAATCATTAGATTATTATTCGAATAAAATACAAATTAAAAAATGCAGGATTAAGTAAAAATGAAATACAGAATTTTAAACATTTTTGTTAAATCTACACAGTCCATTCGTGTTACATTTTAAGAAATCAGGTTACAAGAATTGTTACTATTTAATCATTGGATTATTATTCCAATAAAATACAAAATAAAAAATGCAGGATTAAGTAAAAATGAAATACAGAATTTTAAACATTTTTGTTAAATCTACACAGTCCATTCGTTACATTTTAAGGAATCAGGTTACCAGGATTGTTACTAAACCATCCGATTATTACTATTTAATTATTAGATTATTATTCGAATAAAATACAAAATAAAAAATGCAGGATTAAGTAAAAATTAAATACAGAATTTTATACATTTTTGATAGAAATGTATAAGATTCATAGTCTACTCGCATTCGTGTAAATACGCTTGCAACACTTTCTCTTGTGCATCGAGTGCAACATTTAGGTTAATTCGCTGAAACGTGATCGATGTCTATTTCCCCAAGCCATTTGCGTTGCACTTAATTTTGCCGGCGACTGTATATTTGCGCCACGGTGCGGCCAGAAGACGACTATAACGACTATAACAGAGGGTGCACGCGAGTGAACGCGCACCAATGTCGCGGTGCTCGCTTGTGGAATAACGAGCCGACACGGGGAAAGAGGACTGAGACAGAGGATCAAGCGGTGTACATCGTAAATTCTCTTTGTACGAGCGACGGCGACGGTCTACAAGCGGAACCACGGCTCGAGCTTTCGAGATTTCGAGCTTTCGAGCTCGGGAGAAAACGAGCCTGAGCCGAGTCGTCTTCGAGCGTCGAGGAAGAGAGGAGAGTAGCACGCGGCCACCTAATTGTTCGTTTTTAAGTGAAAACAAACGATCCTCGAAACTCTCCGCTCCTCTTTCACGGTTGCCAACGTTCTTCCGAGGAGAGGTACGCTGGATTTCCGTCGCGAGACGGAAATAAGGCTCTCACCTCGCTGCGTTTGGTTCTTATGTGCGAACAACCACCATTTTTACGGGTTCACGTCCAAATTTTATCCTTTCTATCACACATACACGTTACAGAGATAGCTCGGTAATTGTATAGAAAAGGTCTGCATACTCCGATTTTGATGAAATTTTAATATGTTATAGATTCCGACATTTTGAACAACTTTTTCCTTTTGCAATATAGGGCGGTCACTTTTAGTTTTCGAGATATTTGCAAAAGACTATCGTTAATACTGTGCAAAATTCAATACAGTATTCGCGATAGTTTTTTGCAAATATCTGAAAAACTAAAAGCGATCCCCCTATATTGGAAAAGAAAAAAGTTGTTCAGAATGTGTTGCTGCATAACATATTAAAATTTCATCAAAATCGGAGTACACAGACCTTTTCTATACAATTACCGAAAGCTCTCCAGTTTTATATTTCTTCAAAATCTGATTCATAATTCCAAATTATTTGAAATTTTGCTAAAAATGTAGGTGAACTAATAGAAAATAACTAACATTGAATTTGAAATGTGTTATCAAAATTATTTGTTTTTAGTAACATTTTGGCACAAACAGTTCTCCACTGAATGTGTTTGTCGTAATATGAAAAATTACAAGGGGACCATATTACTACCGCTTCCTCTGACGTTTGACTATTGATCAGAATTAAACATTTTCACAGTGAAACATTTTACAGAAATTATTCTACCAACAGCTGCAAAGTGAAATCCACAGAAACATCGTGTGGTATGCTGTTCCAAAGGTGGATATGGAAAATAAGTGGGGAAGACACACGATACTATTGCGAAGACTGCAACGTTGGTTCGTGTGTACCTTGGTTTAAAATGTACCACAGGAGGTTCGATTACTGCCATTAAAAATGGAACAGACGCTACAGCATATATTCTTCGTTTTTTGTTACAAATAGAATTCGAAATAGATTTTTCATTACAAGAAATGTCAATCATTTTTTAAGCTATATTCGTTATTTTATTTTCCGTTATTTTTAACAGACTATGTACATTCGTTTGTTCCGTTGGCTAATTCCACTGTTCAAATTAATGTTCCAAATTAAAATTGAAGTTAAAAAGTGCAAGGTGGATCATGTTTAATGTTTAATCGTTCAAAGCTTTCGAAGCTTTTCAAGTATTTAAACGTGTTTCAGTCATTTAAAGTATTCGAAGCATATACAAAGCATAGGTTTGAACTAAATCAGAACATGGCAATGATTATATCATAGAATGGAGTGCTACTAATTAACAGGTATTATTCATTCTTACGCATCTATTGTATAAATTAGTATTATCGAGCGATGTTTGTATATTAAATTCTCTTGTGAATCTGCGGTACAAATTAACATTATCGAACGAAATTTATTGTCGAATTCTCCTGTGAATCTATTACATAGATTCATGTTACCGAACGATGTTTATTGTTAAATTCCCCTGTGAAGTTGCAATTGTCTACATACTTTTCAATATTGCAATATCTAATAGATTACCAGCGAACATATCTAATGTTTCAAATTAAACAATTTAATTGGTAATTGCCAAGATTAACGAAAAAGAACATAATTCTACTCCTAATTGGGTACGTCTAATTTATGTACGACTAAAGGATACGAAAATAATTTTAAAAAATCGCTCCTGTGTCTTGCAACGAACATAAACAATTTTTAAATTGTTTCAATATATAAACGTATTAATTTTCCATTAATTAATCCATACAGGGATCGAAACGTTGAATTAAATTAATTTGCAAACTTGCAAATTTATTTTATAAACAATTTTTATTTCGTATAAAATTCCCGGATCCAGTGATCAGCATGGAACCTAACAAACTGTGAAGAGCCATTCAGAGACTCCGGGCACATTTTTCAATAAAACAGTGGTAGCAGTTTGGATCCATAAGCAATTTCGTCTCGCATTATAGTTCGTTTATTCCGACAAGCACGGGACAAGGTAGCAGCCGCGATCTTCAGGAAATGTTATTCAAGGCTCGGGGATAACGTTGAAGCTTTTAAAAGGATGATGGCGAGGCTGTGCAGGAGAATCCGGTTCACGGTTTGTTGCGTATACCATACATAGTTAAGTCCTCTCAGTTACGGTAGAGAACGGGGGAAATGGGTAACGGGCGTGGATACAGGTTACGGGAGGCCGCGGGAGAAAGTTAGCGGCATGGACGACGGCGGAGCTCCGAAAAGTTAGAGACCGTGTTTGGTGCATTCTCCGCTACCATCCAGCCATAAAGCCTGACGCGCACGCGAAAGATTCGACATTTACCATGAACACTAAAAACACGTCCCGAGAAACTCCCGGAAACTTTCGAACCTTTTGGCCGGCCCGCGCACTGGGATTAAACATAATCTCCCGCGGAACGTATGGTGCGTTTGATAGTCGCCATTGACGCTTCACCTGACGATCACCGAACAAACCCAAATGTATTCTGTCTTTGTTTAATAATTTTTTATAGACCACGGATTTCTTGCGAAATTTTCCTCATCGATTTTGATGACCTTGAAATATGTTGTCAAGTTCATCATTCTGAACAACTTTTCCCTATACATGTTACCGCCGCTCGGTTTTAGTTTTCGAGATATTCGCAAAAAACTATTGCTAATACGGAGCGTGCAGAAATACGAAAAATTCAATAGAGTATTAGTAATGGTTTTTTGCGAATATATCGAAAACTAAAATCGAGCGGCGGTAACATGTATAGGAAAAAGTTGTTCAGAATGATGAGCTTGACAACATATTTCAAGGTCATCAAAATCGGTGAGGGGGCCCTCAAAGTAAATAATTACCAGAAGTCGAAACAATTTTTGCTGAATTAAAATTTAATTTAATAAATTACGATTACAAGCGATCGCGGGGTCACGAAACGAGTTTGCGCACCTAATAATTTCTCAGTGGTCTAGCGGATCGAAGATCCCGAGGAAGTTTTTCCAGGTAAAAACCGACTCGCGGAGAGAATTACACGGGCAAACGCGGTCGCTTTGCCAAATACACGCCCCCGCCTGTTTTACGTCGGTAACGAGAGAGGGAAAGAGAATCGTATCTGTTTCATTCGGTCTCGGAGAGTTTGCGGGAAGTTGTACGTGCGAACCATACGACTCAAGAATATGCCCGGAGCGGTTCAAAACTATCTAGGATTGCGAAACGATGCATCTTCGCTCGCAGTGTACCGGATGTTACCGCTATTTGTACATTCGATGCACCACTCCCCACCATTTCGTGTACAGAACACACGACCCCAGCCATCGCGTGATTCGCGAAACATTGGCCGCGTTTTATTTACCCAACGCGTGGATTGTTTATTTGCACGACATCGTCGATTAACATTTGCTCGTGTCCCCGTAACGAGCACGCGCGGGAAAAGACTACGATTGCCCCCTGACGCGTTGGCAATTTAACCTTCAAACGAAATGAATGGCTAGAAGCAGTGTCGCCAAACCAGGGGAATTGAGGGGAATACAGTTTCCATACTCTGATTTTTTTCAAGAGGTTCAAAAATGACTTATTTTCATAATACAGTATTTTATCCATAAATGTCCCAAAAGTCTGACCTGTAAATGTCCAAGAACCATCCCCACTACTGCGGGGTATACCCCCTTGAGAAGCCACGAATTCCTTATTTTTCATTATTTTTTTATAGAACTTTTACCAACATATTCGTGACATTTTTCTGATGAAAATCATACCAAATATTATGTAATTTCGATGATATTTACTTGTGTAATAGATGTTTAAAGTTTTGGGCGTAAGGAAGGAGAGTCTCCGCGTCTCTTTCTTTCCCATACGCTATCCTTCCACGCGCCCGAAACTTTAATTGTCTATTACACAAGTAAATATCATCGGAATTACATCATATTTGGTATCATTTTAATTGGAAAAATGCCACGAATATGGTCATCGAAGTCCCATAAAAAAATAATGAAGTTGGAAGCTGGAGTTGGGTGCTGTGGACTTATATGGATAAAATACTGTACATAAGTGAAAGTCAGACTAATTTCGAGGCCGTTCATCGGCAGACTTTTTTCCAACCGGAAAATCTCGACTCGGAAATTCTTTCAAGCAGGATCTATTTCCTTTTGTTTATTCAGAAAGAAGAACTCCAAACCAACGTCCCCGGCGGCATAGTGCTCTCGGACCACTCTCTCGTGCTCCAGAGTATCACTCGGGAGTCCGCTGGAAGGTACACCTGCATGGCCGTCAACGTCGAGGGCCGTAACACGTCTAACGTTGTCAACCTCCAGGTTATGTGTAAGTATAGCCTCTACGCGACTCTCCTTCTCTAGCGAGACTCTAGAAAAAATACAGTATTCCGTGCGTAAAACTTTCTGGCGTGCGATTTTTCTCTGCCCCCGACGATGCCACTCTTCTCCCGATGGTAATGCACGCGTAGTGTACACTGTACACACAGTGCGTCGTGATTTTGCGCTATGCCAGAATAGGGGATGTTGAAATTTCACAGTACAGGTGTTTCATTCTCTTATTTTATAGCGAACTTTCTGGAACTTGGATATTACAGTTAAGAAATTGTACTTGGAAATTTTGGTTATGTGGGGCAGGAAGTTTCTTGGAGAGGGTGTTGGATAAAAGAAGTTTGGATTGAGGGTTGAAAGTGAGGAGAGCTTGGGAAACTGTGTACTGAGTGAACAAGTATTTTAAGATGGTGTTCTTGTCTTAATTTTTCGGTTTTAGGAAATGGAAATTTCGATACTTGTCACGATGATTATTTTTGTTTAAGTCTCATCCGTCCCTCATTTCACGACCCGAATCATGTAACAAAAACTGATGAGTTAACCTTTACATCTTACAGTTTTTTTATGTTTCGCATTTTAAAAAATTAAAGGCCAGAAATTTCGGACTTTATGTACACAAATAACAGAACAATATAACTTATTTCGGGAAAACTGTGTGGAATTGATACGAGGAACGGATGAGGGTTAAATATTATTTTGGTAATTATATAGAAAAGGTCTGCGTACTCCGATTTTGATGAAATTTTTAATATGTTATGCAGCAACACATTCTCAACAACTTTTTCCTTTTCTAATATAGAGGGTCTTTTTTAGTTTTTCAGAAATTTCCAAAAAACTATCGCGAACACTGTATTGAATTCTCGTATT
>CM052324.1:8499442-8539462 GCA_028455615.1 Lasioglossum zephyrum | reverse complement strand
ACTTGTCACGATGATTATTTTTGTTCAAGTCTCATCCGTCCTTCATTTCACGACCCGAATCATGTTACAAAAACTGATGAGTTAACCTTTACATCTTACATTTTTTTTATATGTTTCGCATTTTTTTAAAATTAAAGCCCAGAATTTTCGGACTTTATGTACACAAATAACAGAACAATGTAACTTATTTCGGGAAAACTGTGTGGAATTGATACGAGGGACGGATGAGGGTTAAATATTATTTTGGTAATTATATAGAAAAGGTCTGCGTACTCCGATTTTGATGAAATTTTTAATATGTTATGCAGCAACACATTCTCAACAACTTTTTCCTTTTCTAATATAGAGGGTCTTTTTTAGTTTTTCAGAAATTTCCAAAAAACTATCGCGAACACTGTATTGAATTCTCGTATTTCTGCACAGTATTAGCGATAGTATTTTGCAAATATCTCGAAAACTAAAAGCGACCGCCGTATATTGTAAAAGGAAAAAGTTGTTCAAAACGTCGAAATCTATAACATACTAAAATTTCATGTAAATCTGAGTACGCAGACCTTTTCTATATAATTACCAAAAGATCGACACGTTAGATTGCACGGAGTTTGAACGTGTCCATTGTCATCCGTGAAATTTTGCACCGGTTGCTGTGTGTTGTAGTCGCCCCGATTTGCAAGCACGTTTTAAACTCGTCGGGTTGGAGAAACCAGAACGCGACGCCACCGCCTTTGAACGTTCCTGAGGAGATCCACGGAGCATCGAAACACGAGACCATCAGCCTGGTCTGCGAGGTCGAGGCTAATCCGACCTCGATCAGCTTCCAATGGACGTTCAACAGCAGCGGGGACCTCACCGACATTCCGTCCACAAAATTCACTAACGAAGGCACGTCGAGTCGGCTGAATTACACACCGACGTCCAACACGGATTACGGAACTTTGGGCTGTTGGGCCAGCAACGTCGTCGGTCTATCCAAGCAGCCCTGTCTTTACCAAGTGATCGCAACAGGTTCGTGCTCACTTTTATCCAACCTGACACTTCAAGTCCGAAAATCCTCTAACACACCTTCCGAATTGCTTAAAAGAGAATTTCAATTTAGCTCCCCATTAAACGGTCACAATTTCTATTTCGCATAAAAATCCACACTTTGAAGAAGTGCTTTCTTCAAGCTTTTACCTTAGCCTTTAAATGTGTGAAAATTCCCACGGGAACGTATTCTGGAATTGTTCCGAGTCACCCTTGACCTTGCCACATCTAGCAATCCTAGATAGATCTATCACATAAACTAGTCTTCAAGCCTCGACCTGGACTCGTGAAAGTTGCTAAAAAATTGAATATAAAACACGGATGTTGTAAACAACAAAGAATAGTGAACACACGGTTTTTTACGTCATGACCCAATAAAATCAACAATCCTTGTTAATGATTCTCCTCGCCTATGCATGACAATCCAATTCACAGTATTGTCGGCTCGATTCCCCGGCTCCATAAATATCCCCGCGCGATTTCCGCGTGTTATCGTCGCCTAATTTCGTTAGCAGCCTCGCGCGTCCAGCGTTAATAGGAACCGCGTTGCGTTTTTCCGAAGCGAACGCGTGCCACGTGTGCCAACGAGTGCCGGCCTGTATCCTGCACAATTTTTCACGCTGCAAACACACCGGGAAAAACTGGCACAACAGCGGCGCAGTGCCCATACCGCGGTTCGCATAACTTCGTTTCATTGCCCAGCGAAAATTCCAACACGATGCTGCGCCATTTCGCGGCCAATGAAATTATGTGTCCGGGACCGTCATTATCGACAATGGTGTTGCATTAACTAGATCACTTGTATGCAAATAGCCCGCTGAAAAAGCTCCCGGAAACAGTGGACAATGTGCTCGCAGCCCGCTGTTCCTTTTTCTTCCCATCTCTCTTTCATGATTCCGTGCTACACGCGACGAGAATAATCCTTTGCGGCCAATTGCCAGAGCCGCGATCAAACAGGTCCTCTATACCTTTCTTTTTTTTTTGTTATTTCTCTACTCTTTTTTTCTTTACCTCGATCAACTCCTTTGCAACAGCCTCCCTTCTTCTCCTTCCATTTTTTGCACTTTAATTTCGAAAGCTTAAGCACCGAGTCGCTGTTGTCTCAAAACCATCACGCAGCTTCTGTTAACCATGGCAACGTTACAAAGCTTTCATTTTCAAATGTTAATCCACCGTCTCCAATCCTGTTTTTATCGTCTGCACAGAGAGTTGTTCAAGTTTGTGCTTTAAACCGAGACGAATGAATTGCAATCGAAAAATATTTAGTCTTCTAGGCGACACAAATTCATAATTGTATTGTAAACTAGGTGACCCGACAGACGTTGCCCTTTCAATTTTGTTTACGATTGACATTTATCGTTCGAATCGTGATTTATGGTCTTGAGTTCGTAGAAAAATGACATAGGAAAAAGCACTTTTATTTTTTCACGAATTTTCCATTTTCTTCGGGCAACTTTTCCAATTTTTCATTCCTGAAAAACGTGGACGAAACCTAGAAGACACCTCCTCCCACCAGAGGTGGTAGTGGGGGGTCAATTATGGTGTTATTGAATAGCATTTTTAAAAATATCAAATACTATATTTTAGTTGATTTTATTTTTCTATTTTTCTTTCTCTTTATTTGTCTTTTATTTTTCTGATCTGATGTGTACTTCTCGAGACATCCCCAATTTTCAACGATCTTTTACCCATTTTGATTTTTGTCCATTACTTCTGGGTCAAATTTGTGTATTTTTTCTAGAGAATCCAAATCTGTAATTAAAAATGGGGGTTCCCAGTTAAATTTTTTATCTTTTCCCACCTCCACCCCCACTCGTTTTGATCCGATGCATAGTTATCGAGATATTTCAATGCCTTAAAATAAAATGACCACCCTGTATAGATTGTAATCACCGTAGAGCCGTAGGTAAAACAAATTCAGTCCGCTGCGAAATCACAAAGAGTCCAAATTCGAACTACACCGAGTTTTTCCAAACACTTCGAACAGAGAAAATCAACAGAGTACTACTGATAGAAAGATGATTCCGTTACAGCGTCCATTTGCGCCCTTGTGTGATCGTCCGGATCGATGATTGTATTACTCTTTCCTAAACCGAGGGGCAGCAGTATGCCAGAGGGTTTCGCTCGGTTTTCGTTTGGGAAAAACTGCTGGCTGTTAATTGCATAAGAAACACGTTGTTACTCGCCGGAAATAAATTACGTGTCCAATTACCGCGCGAGCCGGGGGCGGCTGTGCTGGTCGAATCGAACTCGGGAAACTATTAACCGTGTTCCCGAGGTAAGATCTCTTAGGTTCGACGCGGACCAAACTAATTCCGTCCGACCGTGGACAGGTTGTTGGAATGGTTTTGTCCGCGGACCTGGTCCCGGAGTCTCGATCGCAACGCGGTCATTAGATTGGCCGGCCGTCTCGAAC
The DNA here is from genome assembly GCA_028455615.1 of Lasioglossum zephyrum. NCBI lineage: Eukaryota > Metazoa > Arthropoda > Insecta > Hymenoptera > Halictidae > Lasioglossum > Lasioglossum zephyrum. Next base: position 8,536,023 of record CM052324.1, on the reverse strand, counting down.
ACAAACGGGTCGCGTGCGCTCGGTAATGAACATATTCAATTATGGTTTTCATGAAATCCGCCGCAAAAAGCGGCGTATATATACGACGCGAACTCCGCGGGAACCAGGGAACCAGAGAACGACGCGAGCAAGCAGCTGGGGATAACGCGGTTTTTCGCCCCGTGTTTGTTCCCAGAGGATTTTGGTCACTGTTGCGCGTTACCCTCGACCGACACCGAGAACACCGGCTACAAGCCCGACGACGAATAATTAAAAAGCGGTCCCGCGTTTTGTCTCCCTTCGTTTCGTTCCGTTCGTCCTCCTCCCCCGAACATTCGTTTCGCTAACAGCACGCTACTGGGTCTTGTGTTCTTCAGACGTCGCAAAAAGATCGCACGCTTCTTTTCACGTTTTTCGGCGGTTGACCAGATGAAAATGGGATGTTCTGAAATTTTTGACGAATCTAAGGGCAACGTAATGATTAAAAGAAGCGTATCTAGCTTCACCGAGAAGTTACGACGGTTCTTATAACAGTTTAGATGGTTTTCATCGGTTCTTTGAAGTTTCTAAATCTCATTTTACAGTGATATCAAGCTGATCCTGAGTAGTTCCAAAGTATTTCCGAAGACTCTTTCAAGATCAACTCAAGGTTGTCGAAATACAGATTGATAACTTCGGACGAAAGTATAATCTAAACTAAAGTTACAACCGTTCGAATTAAATGTCACCGAACTTATTTGCCATCTGATGAATACTAACCCTCATTCAAATGCAATTTTCTCGGAAAATCTTGAAATGTGCGCGCTATTGCTTTGCTAAATTACATTTGGATACGTCATCTTCAAATACTGCAAGTTGGGAGCAGTACCTGTTAGAATTGCCCAACCTAGGCATGCGCTCGGGCACCCCATTTGGACCACATATGGCAACTGTTGGGAATGCCTAACATAAGCATGCGACATGCGCTTGGCCATCCCCATTTCGACCATGTATGGCAACTGTTGGGAATGCCTAACTCAGGCATGCGTTCAGCCATTACCATTTGGACCATGTATGTCAACTGTTGGGAATGCCCAACTTAGGCATGCACTTGGCCATCCCATTTGGACCATGTATGACAACTGATAGGAATGCCCAACTTAGGCGTCCACCATTCTTTCTGCATTAGGCCCATGTATGACAACTGTTAGGAATGCCCAACTTAGACGTACATCATTTTTTCCGCATTAGGCCCATCTATGGCAACTGTTAGGAATGCCCAACTCAGGCGTACACCATTCTTTCCTCATTAGGCCCACATTCGTCTTTAAACATGCTTAACTGAATTTCTAGTCGGGTGTTTACCTTGTTATGTCATCGATCTTTTACTACTGCGTCAATTTGACGCCGAGGAACAGATTCAGTTCCTGAACCAAGGGACGCACCAGGTCTAAATCGTCGATTAATGAAGCTAACGTTACCAAATTCTTGTTGTCGCAGGTAAGCCGTACCCGTTGCAGAACTGCACGGCTCAGAACCAGACAGGCTCCTGGATCAGGATATCCTGCGAGGAAGGCTACGACGGAGGTTTACCGCAAAAGTTTGTAGCCCTGGTGGACGAGCTCCGTGTGGAATCGGAGAACCCCTATTGGGAGCTGGAGCTCCACAAGCCGACGACGATCGCCCTTTACGCGGTCAATATGAAGGGGTCCAGTGCGCCGGTGATCATGGAGCGGGTGGCGTTGAAAGGTGTAGCCAAGTTTACCGGTGCGTAAGTACCTGCACACCCGGTTACGAAACTTGAACGTGGCGGAACACAGACGGATAAGCAACGGTCTGTATACCCGTTGAATGCGGATACCCGCGCCGTTCTCTCTCTCTCCCCCTCTCTCTCTCTCTTCAAAAGACCTCGCGCGAAACCTCTTACCCCGTTTCGAAATACATAGAGAGAACGTCTCTCCACACTCCCGCAACCCACGCGATCGTATATCTCGCGTGACGGCTGCGCATCCGCCTATTTCCCATCCCGTTCTTGCTGTTCGGTGATTCGTTTACGTAAAACAGCTCTTTAGACAGCCGAGATTAACCCTGCTTGCGTACCAGTCGAATTCAAACAAAATAACAGATCCTACAGCGAGGAGACTCTCGTGAAAAAAGTACGATCTTCAAGCTTTCGTTAAACCAAGTTTGAAAATTTCCCTAGGGAACGCGTACTAAAATTGATCGAAGCAACCCCGTAAAGAATAGATTCTAAAATCGAGTCACTTGGTGAAAACAATCGTGTAAAATATTCTGCTTTGAAAAAAGACATTTAGATCTTTCGCTAATTAATTACGATCAATTATAAAATCGTAAATTACAACCATGCGTTTGCAACGATTCATAATTAACTCGTTGAAATCAGAATTATACCAGCAACCCGAGCGTTGGTACTGGGGCGACCCTACAATTACAGAGCACGCGAAATTTATTTAAATATCTGTTTTCTCGTAAAGAAGCAGTATTTGGAAATACACGCTCAGGTGTCCGATATCACGCGGAAGGGTCATATTATTTCAGTCGATTAATTCGGTGCAACGAACAATCGAATTACATAACAAATCGACAGACACTTGATCAATTGCTCGAACATAAAAACTATCGGGCCGAATTCGCCTGAGGCTGCGCAAATATATACATATATCGATTGTTATTTAAATAGCCTATACGAATCGACGTTAACTAGCCGTTAACACCAACAATAGTACGAAATTATCGATGCAGTTGACAGCCGTTTAACAGCATAATTTTCCACAGGCTGAAGAGCAGTCGAGTGTCGTCGGAACGCGATAACAGATAGTTCATCTTTGTCGGGAAGCGTGAAATCTTTGCGAGAGATCTGGGAACACGCGCTCGAGAAAGCCCCGTAATAGAAAACAGGGACCTCGGCGAAATTCGGCAAAGGCGATCCGAAATTTATGAGCTATTACTATGCATTCTGTTTTCTCTCATTCGTTTCTCTCTTCCGGAAGTCTACGGACCGAGTTTCGGTTCTGCCACCGATAGAACGTCTCAGAGACGTTTCCAGCTAGCCTTAATTTCGCCGCGCGAAGTTCATTAATCTTTCGCGACAACGAGGTTGCACTCTCACTCTCACTCTCACGAAACGGGAAATTCGAACGCGCCGCCCCACGATCCTCTACGAGATTAATCTTTTCGGAGAATGTCGAACGAATGGCCGCCATTGTCCGAAACACGCTCGGCATCCGTGGAATAAAATAAGGTGACATTTATTGCAAGCATGGAACGCGTTCAAGCTACACAAGCTCCACGTGAAAGGAGTTTTTGGTTGTTTGAACGATGTTTATTAACTTGTGACGGAATCAGTTGAAGTATGAAATCTGTACTTTGTGATGGATCTGCTTAGAATTGTGGGAAATAACGAGATCACGTTGAAAAAATGATTGAATCTGATGAGATAGATCGAAGAAAATGGGTGGATTTAAAGGGGATGATTCGAGACAACTTTAAAATATGAAGAGGGAAATGGCTTGATTTGAAGGATGTTCTGGAGGTACAAAGGAAGACAAAAGTACAAGAAATTCGAAATCCATCAATATATTGGCAATGCAAGTAATTCATGAGTATATTTTGCTTGAAAAAAAAATAGATTAATTTAAAAAGCTTTCGTTTGGCTACTGAATTTCATATTATATTTATTTTTTAATCAAATTTTCTTTATATTATAAAAAAATCGTGAGTGAATTTTGCGAATGATTTTACTCCTTAATTTTAACTTCAAGATAATAAATTTGTAATATTCTACATATATAATTACGCAATGAAAAATTAAAAATAAATTATTACTGAAAATAAACATGTGAAATTTGCGTAAAATTATGTTCTGATAATAACAAAAAAGGTGATTATTTTTTAACTGTTTAATGAATCCTAATAAATTTTGAACATTATTAATTAAATAATTTTTGCCGCGGGGAAAAGCTAGTTAAATTGTAAAAGCTGAGACGAATCAATTCCGGAAAACATCATCCTATGATAAAATCATCAGCCTAACGAATGCTTCAGAAGTACTAGCATTTGTACATGGCGGCTACCCGCATACTAACCATAGACAACACCATAGGAACGTAACGAGAAGTTCCAACGTTTGTTAGCTCGTTCGCGGAATAGCAACGCGTGAAATAATAAACACGTTAATCGAACGGCGCCGAGCGGCGCCGCCTCCTCCACGAAGTTTCGCAATACACCCTAGCGGGACCCTAATTGGAAGTAGATTAGGTATCCCGGAAATTTCTCCTCGAAATTCAACCGCAATGTTCGCCATCGAGTGCGAATGACAAACAAGTGAATTAGAAACTGTCATGTACTTGGAAGTGTTTCGTCCGGGACGGGAGAAACTTCAGGTTTGCTCGAGAAAAAGCCAACCACGGTAATGCCTACAATAACTGTCTCGCTTTAGCCAGCTTCGGGGTTCAACGTAACTGTTGTATTTTATCCCTTACAACTGTCGGGAAACTGGTCCACCTTGTCAAACACTGTGCTTTACCAAATGTATAAGTTTTCTGGTTATTAAGTGGACTAGAATCGGTAAAAATTAAAAAAAGGAATTTGTAACACACAGGGAACTTAATAAAAGGCGAGTAATTAATTTTGTAAAATTGAATAATTAGTATTCATTATTTATGACAATAAAAATATTAGAATACGCTTTTTTATTCAAATTTTATTTATACAAATAAAATCATTATATATTTTTATATATTATATATTATAACTAAAAGCTGAGTAAAAACAATAATGGTATTGAGGTCTGTGGGGTGAAAAAGTAATAAAGCAACTTTTGTTAACCCTGAATCTGTCCCTTGGTGTCAAATTGACACAGTGACGGAAAATAAAAAGAATTTCAATGTGTTTTTTAGTCAAATCGATAAGTTGACATTTACATCTTATATTTTTCTATTCCGCAATAATAATAATAAAAGAACGGTATAATTTATTTCGAGAAAGTCATTGTCAAATTGACACGAGGAACGGATGAGGGTTTATTAAAAAATAGCTGTCGAATGAAAAATATAAATATTGCGAATTAATCTGCGCCGAAGTCGAAGTAGCAAGACAGTATCGATGTATCGATTCTGGAATCTTGAAGGAGCAAAGTTTACAAAGAGACGGAAAGGGAGGAAAGAGGGTAAAAGAGGACAGACGTGGAGAGAGTACAAGTAGACACAAGTAGAACGATGGTCCGGATGATTTCGTTTATAGGAGAATCGGTATCTTCGGTGGACATGTCGCCGATCCTGATTGGTCTAGGTGGGACGGCGACCGGTTTGGGTTTAATCGTGACCGGGGTGCTGATGGCGCTTTGGAGGAAGCACGCTGCTACCCCCGCAAAACCAAAACCTCCCCAACAACCCAGTATCGCGACCTTCGCTAGCAAAGGCGAGGAAGAGGACGGGAATCCTGATCTCATTCCCACCACGGCCTTGACCAATCATCTAATAGGTACTATACACAACAACGCACTATATCGCACACAGTATCATAAAAAAATTATCATACTTCGAACGCACGCAATTATTTCCGAAACTATTAGTGCAGAAAGTATAAGATACTTCCTATATGTGGTACAGATATTAAAGGCCTGTTAATTATTTTTAATTTTATTTAGCGACGTGCACTAAAAATTTAATTTCATTGAATTAACCTTTTGAATTACAAATTAATATTAAATTAAGTTAAGAGGCTCATATTAAGTCATTATGTAATACGCTAATGGATTAATGTACCGAACTTGCTACATAAACCATATCTAGTTTAAAGCATTAAATAAATAATAATAAGGAATAATCTAGGAAAGAAAATTTTTAAATGTTCAACGACGAAAAATTTTTATTATACGGAATTCTATATATTTTTCTATAGCCCATTCAAAGACGATTTCATCGAGACGCGACACGTTGGTTTTTCGGAATTGTTCATTGAAGTTTGAGGAATAATTGCGTGCAGAATTTCGAACGGGACACCCAGTACGTAAACCTTGACACTTTTCGAATTGGACCGGAGAACTGTATCCTGCTAGACCACCGTCGGCTGATCTGTAAATGCATCCACCGTGATACGAATAGCCTTCCGTCACGTTCGTTGAATTTTCTACTCCGAACTGATGAAAGTGCTCCGACCAAACGAGAATCGTAAATACATCGGGTCGCGTCTTAAACCACAACCGGATGCTTACGAAACTCTCAGGGCAATTGCTCGGTACAGGATAACGTTACATCGATCTGGGACGATGCAAGCCAGTTATTGCAACCACCGAAATTTTGGGCAGAATATAATGATGGGGGAAAAGACTAAATCTTTAAATTTTAAATTAAACATTAAATTTTCTAAGCTTAGTAACACTAGGTTTACTGGACCCGTCAAAATCACGAGTTCTAATATTTTTAATTGACAATCACTGAGATTCTAAAGTTGCATCGATTATTCAACTATTTCTTCGAATATATATTATACAAAACAATTAATAGCTCCTATAATAGATGAAATTCCTGCAATATCTAATAAAAAAATAGTATAATCTACAGAAATTGTATGTAAAATTTGAGGGGATTTTATATATTTAAATAAATTTTATAATAAAATATTAAACTTACATAAAATTTGGATAGATACAGTTTCGTTGTTTTTACAAAGCAAACCTAGTGTTCATTAGCAAATATAAAAATACAGATAGGAGCACAGATGCAATCACAATTAAATTGCATACTTTTAAATTTATTGCGTCCTCTATATACATACACATATTCGCATTTGATATTGTTGCGGAGGCTTCGGTCTCTAAATGCGTAAACATCCGCAGTGTGTTCATTATTGTCCAGTATTCTGGCTTCCACAATCCATCTAAATCTAACAGAATGGTCAATGTTGTCATAATACACAAAATGTTTTCTCCCATGTTTCAAACTTTCAAGCACACTATATATATATGTATATATATATTATTGTAGAACATGAACTTTCATCTCCGTAACTGACTGTATCTGCGAGACGGTAAATAATTACTTTAATGCGATTCGAAATGTACAATACCTTCTGTTGGATGTTTCAAAACTTTCCAGTGTACTTCTAAAGCGTACTAGAACGTCAAGTGTGCTTTGCGCGCGCGCGTCACAGTGATCCCTACCTATCCAAGAGAAATAATTTCTTTCGGATGGTTCGCACAGACGCGGAACCAGTAGGAATTGAAAGTTTTTCGAGGAACCAGAGAATTCTAAGGTTAAGCTCCGGCGAAACTTTTTTCAGATAGGAAGCTTTTACATTGCGGGTCGTTGCCACGGAGGCCGCGACAGCTGGAGGGTCGTGAGATGTCCCACGATGTCGCCGAAGACTCGGATTATCCGCGAGCATCGCCAAACGTGAGTAATCGGATTCTCATCGTCGCGTCAGCACCGGCACGCGAAAAACGACGGCGAACGTGGAAACGGGTGACAAATCGAGATCGATGCGGATCGAAATCGCCCTCTAAGAGAACGTTTCGACTCGTACGATCACGCATTCAATTAATTTATTCGATATTTTTCTTGTAACCCTCCGTAAGCAACCAAACTACGTTTTAAATGACTCATTATTATTGTAAACAAACTGTCAGCTTGAATCGATTGGTTTTTTTTTATTAGATGTAGCTATTATACAAAATTCAATATGCTTCATTTGAATAAATGTTGAAATGATAGAAAACAAATTGGAAAATAGTTACCTTACTTAAATATCAAAAATTTTATGAAATACACATGTGTAGTACGTGTATCACGATATCCATATTAAAGTATTAATTCACATCAAAAACAAGCAAGTTAGTTTTGTGAACAATATTTACAAACAATTTTTGTTATTACACTCAAGCATTTCAATAATATTTTTTGAAAATTGTACAACACATAATATATTTTTACAGACGCAATGCAAATACATTTGCATATTCAGACATTTATTATGAAATACTATATCCATTAACGATTGTGCCCATGGATATTCAATTTAAGGAAGAGTACATTCAGAAGTACGCCAATGGGAAATTTTACCATTCTGAAAACTTTTCCAGAGCCGTAACGAACAAAACAAAAAAAGAATTAGTAATAGATAGTTATGGTCTTGTGTTCATAGAGAAATCCCATAGGAAAAAGCACTTTTTTCCTGAATTTTCCATTTTTCCGGGAAACTTTTCCAATCTTTCTTTCCCTAAAAACCAAATGATTAATAGCTGTTCTCGTTTTTCTTTTTTCCAGACATTTTACAGCCTCCAAAGACCACACAGATATTCAGAAACGGTGATTCGAAGCGCAGCGATACAAGAGAGCTGCATCTAAAATGAAGATTAACCACTTCCGAGACCGGAAGCGGCCACCTTGGATCGCGGTAGTCGTAAACGGCGCATGACACACCAGAAAAATCAAAAAGACTAAAAGCCATGCTTGCACGACACATTGTACACGTTTCAGCGTACGAAGAACGTAATTAGCCACGACGGAACAGTATGCCTTTGTAAATATTGTATATAAATAAAACACATCGATTTCGTGTTACCCGGCTGATTCCCCGATGAAAAAAAAATTAACAAAACGAAAAACAAATCGACACGTTTCCCCGCGTGTACACGCACCGGTCAATTTTTTGCTCTTATTAGTTAATTAATCGATCGCATGCCGAATTGCACGCATGCGTCCATTTTATTCGCGAGCCAAGCGAAGCGCTACCGAACAAAGAAGAAGCTCGAACTGCGGCCATTATCGTTTCGTTATTCTAGTAATTTGATTGAAACACTGCCACCCATCTAATCAATATTATTTGAATCCTTATAAATTAAAATATTTTATAAATGGAACGTAAAAAGAATTTTAGAAGCGAAACATTTAATCGAAGTTGTTAAAGTTTGTCGATCCACTTATTTCTTTGTTACTTTAAGATTAACAATTTAGTAATACATACCCTAGTAGCTCAAAATATTGTATACGCATTCGTATAATATTAAAAAGCGATTCAAACTTTGTTTAATATTCAAATTTACATACAATATTTATTTTATATTAAGTAACAAAATTTTTTTTAATATGGAGGAAATATCTATTTCATGTTACGAGGAAAATATTTTTTTCTAACATTTTCTTCTTTTTAATTGAATGTTATTTAAATATTGAATTTATATCTAGTTTTTACTCTCTGAATATTTAGCTTACATTTTCTAAACAATATTTATCTCATATGAAAAAGTGTGGCTTAAAAAATATTTCTCCAATATTTGAAAAAGATATTTATCCAATATTTTTGTGCTACTAGGGTAGGAAAGAATAAGGCAATGTAATTTTCAACGTGCCTTACGTTTCAATTATTTTCTATTTCATCTATATTTTGTTTATCTCGCAAAATGCATAAAATCGGCAGTCCACTAATGACAGCCTTCCTGTAAGTTAGAGCGCAATTTCTTTCGTTAAATGCACCGCGCTGACCCGGTCGGTTCGGTTACTTATGACCGAAGCATCTTCGATCGAGCGAGTTTATTTACCGTGGTTAACGCACGAGACGTCCGCGCAAATAGGACGCGTTATCCTGGAGATAATAGTCCGCCGTTTCTATTCCGAGGACATTTCAACTGCAGACAGTCGAAGCTGAAAACGCTGAGAAAGTAGATCGTCTTGACGATATCCTCGGCGACTACAGTTGCGAACGAACAGGATGAATGATCTTTGATATCTTTTATGGCTGGAGCAAGTCGAAAGCCATTTTGAATAAAAGTATTTCGAGAAGGAACTGTTGTGCTTCTTTCCATGATTTTCCACCCGTCCTCGCTCTTTTGGATCAATAAAACCAGTTTGCTTGATGGACTTCTTTGGTAATTTTTCTTTTCCCATTTTATGACGTTAAATTTCACATTCTTTGTAATATTTACTTTATATGTTTTTCTGAATATTTAGCTAATATTTTCTAAACATTCAATTCACATTTCTTAAACATGCATACAATAGTTAGATCCAATATTTATCTCATATGAAAAAGTGTGGCTTAAAAAATATTTTTCCAATATTTGAAGAAGATATTTATCCAATATTTTTGTGCTACTAAGGTAGTTTCTTCTCAGCAGGTACCTACGTATTTTTATGTCATAAGTATATATTATAATTATTAATTATTCTAGCACGCGAATGTTGAATTTTAGGTGTTCCTCGGTTTACAGATAATTCCGAGTATCTAGGAGAAGACAACATAGAATGAAACGAAAGTCAATATTGTTACAAACAACATCGAGGAACAGTATATTTTAACGAGAAAGTGTGTCAGACGTGTGTTGCGTTCTATTTACATTCATAGCAATATAATTAGTCAACCGTGTTTAACCCGGTTTCGAGAAGTTGAAGATTTTAGGGGAAGGAGAGACTATTATTACATTTAATTTGGATGGAACAGAGATGATAATACAATCTAACGCATTAAATATACATGAAATTATAGAAAGAGGTGATTCAACCATCAGAAGACGAACAATTTTAAGGGCAACCAAGCCGGCGCAATGTGACATTTGTGTATAACTTTTGTACCGTTTGCATGAATATGAAATGAATAAATAAAGACAGTGTGGTAAAAGTATTTGCAGTTTTATTTGTTGAATCCCAATCATTTCCCAAACATCCGATTTGTCGTTGAGTTTCACCACTGAATTTTCGACATTTTCGAGCGTCTGACTTGCCGTTGAGTTGTACTACTGAATTTCGGATACCTCCTTCGACATCATGTTCTCCTAATACAAAGTTCAATTTTCCAGGTTTTCGAAAATTTTTGCCAATTTTCGAGCGTCTGACTTGCCGTTGAGTTGTACTACTGAAAACGGGATACCTCCTTCGGCATCATGTTCTCCTAATACAAAGTTCAATTATCCGGAAAATTTTCGAAAACCTCGAAAATTGAACTTTGTATTAGGAGAACATGATGCCGAAGGAGGTATCCGAAATTCAGTAGTAAAACTCAACGGCAAGTCAGACGGCGAAAAGTTTTTCGAAAATTCAGTAGTCCGATTCAGCGACAAGTGGGAAGTTCGGGAAAACTAAGGTGTATCGGTAAGGAATAATTAACTTTAATTAACATATTCGCAGACGTATTTCACTAATATTCTCTTTATTAATTCATTCTACATTTATACATATACATATAAAATAATTGTTTTTTATATATACATAGTGTGTGCAATAATGCTGTGTGAAAAAGAACCGTGTGCAATCCTCTGTGCGCCATCTCGTTGTGCGCAAAAGATTTGTGTGCCAACGAAAGCCTCTTGCACCGACGAGATACCAGGGCTGCCAGCGAACTCGAAAATGCAAGCCGAGTTCGAGTCGAGTCGAGTACTCGCACGAAGCGAGCGTTCGCACAATGCGAATAGCTCGCTTCGATGCGAGCTACTCGCATGACGTCATCGGCTCGATTCATTTTTTATTTATATCATTACCGATATTTATTAACTCGTTGCTAACCCTGTCAACAACGCGTTGCTAGGGGTTGAGAAGGTTGAGATGCGAGCCGATGACGTCGTGCGAGTACTCGACTCGGCTCGACCGATCGAGTCGAGCTTAGCTCGGCTCGCATTTTGCGGGTACTCGCACAGCCCTGCGAGATACTGTTGGATATGTACTGTCACCGACGAGATACTGTTAAAGACTGCCAGCCCCCGTGGTAACCCGCGGGACGCTAAGTGGGCGCGATGGGCGTGGTGGTAACGGTAGAAGTTACAGTGACCTGTAAGACCACATCGCTAAAAAGTTCCACCACCGACGAGATTCAGTCGGTGGTTTAGCGCTCTCTACCTAAATAGATCATTTGTTCGTGAACTACGTGAAACTGCGTCAGTGGCGTAGGTAAATAGATTTAGTACCGGAGGTAATAATTAAATGTAGAATGCTGACATTACCCATTCTGTAATTCTTAGAAAGAAATTACTTTTTATTGTATAATTTCATTACGCACTCTTATTGCTTTCTTAATTCCCTTATTTTTCACCATTGTAATTATTGTCTTATAAACGACAGTATGTAGATGTAGGAAAAATGAAGTATCTCGTCGGTGATACTGTTAAAGACTGCCACGGTAAGTGGGCGCAATGTGCGGGGTGGTAACGGTGGAAATTACAGTGATCTGAAATACCACATGGCTAAAAGTTTAGTGTCTTTTTCTACCTTACCGACAGAAGATTTTCGAACTTGTTCTGGGCATCGACGAGATAGTATTAAAGACTGCCAGCGTCTGAAATCAGCGCCATCCTAGGTATTATGAACTATTATTATCGTTACGTTACCACGCGTATTTAAATATCAGGATAAATCAGAATAAATATCAAGATAAATAGAAAACCGTTTAGTTGTAATCTCGCAGATGCGTAGCTAAAAATATCGCGACTAAAAGTAGGAAGGTCACTCGAGTAAGGGAAAACTGGTCAAAAGGACCAATAAATCAGAGGAAAATACGGACAGCGAAGGATAACGGACCCCAGGACAACTTTTCAGCCCTCTTCAAGGACTTCGAGTCCTAAATCTCGTTCCCCAAACACTTCTATTGGCCATCTTGCAAAAATCATCGTAGCTAACTTCACGCGGTCACGCAACGTGACAAATTTTTTGTCCGAATTCGTTTCATAGAAATCACCGTAAACCGAAGAAGTTCTGGTAACTGTCACCGCAATCGTAGCGTCGCTCCAGTCGCGTTTTTGTGATTGCCTGATGGTGATCCTTGTGTTCTGAAAATTTCCTCTCGATTTTCGCTTTACGTGGAGCACATTTTCTTTCTACACGTTTTTTTCATGGAAATCTGTACTCTAACGGGAAGGGAAGACACCGTGTAGTGCTCGTTTTTCACGAGTCCCCGATACGAAATATGTGGTTGTTGTACTTGTTCTGAGTATCACGGTTCTCGCCATCTTAGTCTGTCATCAAACGTCCGGGAATAAAATTCGTGTTTCTTCTATCGTTTTGTGGAAGCTGTTCGCGTGAATTTTCAAAGAACAAACCGGCGAGTTTTTCCCATAAACTCGCAAAGAAAGTTTCACGGTAAATTCGTGATCGGTGAGTGGAATTCTCTCTTTTTTTTCACCTTATCGGTGACAGTGACGTTGTATGTCGTTGCCGGACGTATATTTAAGAACATTTTACCACCTAGAACTGTGAAACTTTTTCCCGTTTATTTGAATAAAATTTCCTCGAGGACGCTTCTTTGATAGTGCATCGAAGATTTGGTCATTCAAGGAAGTGGGATGATATACTGAGGAAGGAAGTTTTCCTGCATGGACCGTTCCGAAGAGTAAGTCCAATTTTCTTTATCGTTACAAGCGTTTCCCTTCTTTCTTATTTTATATACTTTCTTTTGAATACGTACGAAAGAAACGATAGCATTCCTTAATCGGCGAACTTTTCCACCACACCTTCGATAAGCAGTTACGACTGGATACAAATTATCCTAATTCATTTCCGTAAGATTCTACGGAACCATGACAGAAAATCAACGAGCATGACGACGATTGTCATGATAATTATCTATGTTTCGAAGCGTTCGGAAAGGAACTCGTTTTAACGAATTACCACCGATTCTCTGAGCAGAAACAAAACTCGATCGTGAATATCGTCCTCACCGTGTCACAGTTTTACTGTTATGTTTTCCGCGTGTGTTATTACATAAATGCAGGTAGATAAACGGTGATTAATTACGGGTCGTTAGATAAGCAGAAAATAGATGGTCGGAGTAATTGGCATTCTACAGAATTAGTTATCAATATGGTGGCAAGCTTCTGCGTAGCTTTGTGTAATCAAACGTTACACCTATTTCAAAATTCTAAGAAATATTTATCTTGTGTAACTACTTCACCGCATCTTAAGGTTTTCGACCATTGCCAAGTTTTCTGTGAGTGATTCGTAATTTTGAATTGTTTTTTAACGATGTAATTAAGAATCCAATCTCATAGATTCATAAACGGCACACTGTCACAAACCGTTACCACAGTTTGCTATAGGAAACTCAAGACGAATATGCGTCCGTCATACGATACGAATCTTAATCAGCGATTCAGCCGTTACATCTTACAAATATGGGCCGTCAATTGTTTCACGTTGTCGCTCTATTCGCGTCTAAAAATTCGTTGCACCTGCTTGCCCTGTCGTTGACCCCTTTCTACTTTCGAAAATCCGATACGGAATTTTCATTCACGGACTGCTTATTACTCGGCATTCGATGCTCTCGCCGCGTTTATACAAAAAATATCGATGTCAACGTGTAACGTACGTCTCAGCTGTATCTACACCAATGATTTACGTAGTTCGCGTCGATCCGTTGATGCACTTGCCCTTTCGTATTATCGGCATCAGATTCTGTTGAAATTTATTTCATAAATAAAGAACAAAATTAATCTTATTTCAATTAGTTCTTTTATGCTGCGCGAAAACATATTAATAACAAAGCTTTTTTTCTACATTTTGACTATAATAATTTTATGTATGAATTTTTCAAAGATTCGTTGTATATCTGTCATTACCTACCCTTCAAATTGCACAAGGTGCTTCGTAAAAAATTCAAAGACCCTTAAAGTGCTCCTTCAGAGAAAAAGTTTGTGAAATCCTGCTTTAGAACTCTTGACCTGTACAAAAGTATAAAGAGTACTTGGTCTGATTTTAGTCGAATTAAATTTCAACCGAGAAAAAAGTCCAAAATCTTTTCACTGGAAGTCGTAAAATTTGAGAAAGCCACATCGCTTTGTGCAGACAACGTTACATGTAGTGCGCTTCTCTACGAGCGAGTGCACATGGTACAGTACTTCCAATGTTCTGTCGTCATGCCATGAGTCATCGGCCACCAGACTCTACCAGACTCTAGCTATTCCCCTTTAAAGCCGAACGATTGCGAAAGCGGTCTATCCTGGTTCTTTTGTTACCTCCAAATGTTCTCGCGAGCTGAAATTAAATTAATTGATTGAAAAATAATTGCTACTTGAAACTCGTGTAGCTATTGACTGTATACATCTTCAGATTTCGAAATAATGCAACGCGGTTTTTCGACCGGATCTTGTGACTATGTATTCGTAAGAAAGAAAGTTGAAACAAAAACGGGAAAAGGCGATCGTCGGTTTTAGAACGTAGTACTTTTTTTATCAGGTAATTGGAGTTATTCTGTACTTACAATATCTGCCGCGAGATGGCAACCGCTGTTCGATTTTTCCCGCTTTGAAAATGAACCTGTTAACAGTAGCGTTAATCGTAGAATCACGATCACGATCGTGATTTTAACTTCAAATAAGTAAGATTTTCAGTAAAACAGTCTGTGCTACAACGTAGACATTGCAAGTATTTTCACCCGGGTCATAACGGCCCCTGTCGCGTACTCTCGCATGCATTTCCTCCCAGACTTCGGAAGGGAGATTATAAAAGGCGAACGACGATCTCCACCCCCCGTCCGTGATGCGTTAAGTGTCATCCACGTGTCACCTTCTCTTACGAGCTCCATTCATCGCACCCTTACGCACCCTCGTGGGTTATTCCCACTGACCGACTAACGCCTGTATTTGCGTATCGTTACACTGTGGGGGAGGTACCCTAAAAGTGACGGAAAATAAAGTAAAAAATTAATTAATTCGAGAATAATTGACGTACACGTAGACGAAATATTTTGTTGATCTGACAATACCACGGTATTGCTCCAAACTTGCAGCACTCAACAATTTCTGTTTGGTTTATGAAATTTCATTGTTGTATACTGATTTATAAATATACAGAGTGAACCATTAATGTTGATAGTACCAAACTCGTCTTGAAATCCTCTAAATTATAGATGTATTTGCCAAAATTAAGGTGACCTAAAAAAATCGTATAACTGGTTGAAAACTCTCTTGGAACCATGCAATATCTGACCAAAAAATCATGGTTCCCCCTGTATATTAAGTAAGAATAAAATAAACAAGTTAAGAAAGTTAACAAAAACTTACAATATTCAATCCGTTATTGTCATACTGCAGTTCTATTTTCTAGAACGTCCGCCTATCGATTTACCATTCCCTTACCATCCACCTCCTATTGATAAAAATGAAGTATGAGTATGTTGCACGTGATATATGCTTAGAGATCAATTTTTTGCTCCTTTTCGCGTGTAATTAAAATGAATGCTATTAATCGATGACCGCGATGGATCGGTGGTCGAAATAGAAGAATATTCTTACCATTTGACAGTCGGAAGAAATGTAAAGATAAATGGTAATAAATAATAAAGGAAATAAACGGCGAAGATATTTCAAGTAAGGCTATACGAATTTTTGGATTTTCGTCCCGAGTCCCCATTTGAATGCCGCAGTGTGCGCACGCGCAATCCACCCCCACTCGAACGCCACCCCCGTTGCATGCGAAGGATGCGAAGCCAAACGTAACCCCCTCAGTAAAGAATTAAACGCGATTCCGCGAAGTGCCCCCCCTTTAAATCTCACCATCCCGGGCAATTCTAGTGTACATGTATATATAGATTTAAAAATTATATTTTTGTACGTGTCGTTAGCCAGGAGATAGATGAATTTTTTACAACAGACTCGTTCGACTGAAAGTGACAATACGTCCGTGACTGTCCCCCGTCTAACGGTAGACAGATCGATATTAGCAAAAAGTTTCAAACTTTCTTTTTTGCCTGTACGGGATTAGGTAGGTCCGACAGAGTCCAACATTACCGATGGGTAGAACAGATATGTCAAAAACGCTGAACGCTTATAGAATGTGAGTAGTTCAGCCCTACTTACAAATCTTTAAACACATAGACACCCACACGCATACACGATATTCCTTGATTGCGTTACTTTTTCATTCTTTCCTCTTTTTTCCCTTACACCATCGGCGCTTTCATGTAAATGTACCTCAAGCTCTAATTACCACGCATACTTTCGTTCGAAACCTTGTATGGCGCGTCTTTACCCGTCCTTTTCCATCTCGTAAAATGATCATTCGTTAGAACTCTGAATCTAGGAAAGATGCGCATTAGTTGCATGCGTGCGAGAGACAATTGGAGCAAAATTGTTCGATATTACAACATTTCGTTGCATGTCGCACCCCGCTTCCATCAGCTGGAGAACACTTTCTCCGTTGGTTTACCATAAACGCAGGTCCCGTGAGAAATCGATGCTGCACTAGGAAACTTTCAAACATTCTCGTACACGCTCCACCATTATCTTCGCTGGTAAAATCAATTCTCAATAACTCCTTCGAAAGTTATCGGAGGAAGTAACAATTAATGGTGACGGCCAGGAATTATGTCAAACGAGGAATTCGTTAGGCGGTAGCATTTCAGCGAGGTCAAGGCTTTGGTTGCAAGGACGATTGTACGAGGTCAAGGTTTACAAAGACGCACAGCTCTGAATTCCTAACCTCTTTCGATGACATTAAACATTTTTCAGCTTGCAATAACAGTCGCACTCGCAGAAATGATTATCGATCCTCGCGAATAGCCCTTTTTCTCTCTGTTTATCTTGAAATGCTACTGTCTGTTATACCTATATACATTCTGTCGCATAAATGAAGACGTCAACGGCGCGCATGCGCCGAACTATCGAGCCATTGATTTTGCTGGGTTTAACTCGAATCTGGCATGGACCAGGTTTCCCCGTCAAACCGAGTGCTATCGCAGTGACCTTTTTCCGTTTTACTTTCGTAATATCGCTTCTAAACATCTAAACAATTTATTCGTCGTGGTAACGGTAATTTTTATTCGACAATTTTTGTTTGTTTTTTCCCTCGTAAAAATCAACTTTGCTTTCTGTGTCGCATTTGAGAAGCATCTCCGAGTTGCGCATGCTTGTACGCATTAAACCATTGATTTCTGCGAGTTTAACGCGGCCCTAACATGGGGTAAGTTTCACATTGAAAATAGTTCTGTTAAAATTTGCTTTGACTATGTGTAGAAATGTCACGAATCGTTGCGACTATTTATCGAGTTAACGGGAGTTCTGTATTAGGTAAAAATTAAATAGATTTAGAGGAGAAAACGCTATTCTCATTACATGCAGCCAGTGTCCGGATACGTTCTGCTTGCTTCGACTGAAATACTTTTCGATGCCTATTTTTGATTGCGGTTAATTATCCGCGTATATAGCAAGTCGATCTAAATGTTGCTTACCGTTCGTTTACCCTTTCCTTTGCGCTTTCTTCCCGAAACTTCGAGAGTTTGCGAAAACTATGTTACGAACATTTTCTGTACGTTAACGCAATTTTTATATTTTTATAAACAAAAATTTATTGAAAAAGTTTCGTCCTCGTTAAATAATAAACGGGTCTATACTGATTTACTATATCTGAAATACAGTGGTTTTGTGAATTAATTTTACCTATTTATTTCAATTTCTCTATTTCCAGCAAGAAGATAGAAATCATTGGTAGAATGACGGCCATGAGTCAGGATGAAATTGTGGCTGGTGCCAGAACTGTGGCCCAGGGGTTGGAAGCCCTTCGTGTTGAACACGAGGGACTTCTACAGGGTCTACAATCCCAAGATGCACCAGCTGCCATAGACAAATCCAGCTTACTATCAAAAAACATCGAAATGATAGAGTTAGGTCTGGGAGAAGCCGAAGTTATGATGGCTCTCGCCAACCATTTACAAAAGGTTGAGGCAGAAAAACAAAAGCTCAGGACACAAGTTAAAAGGCTTTGCCAGGAAAATGCTTGGTTACGAGACGAATTGGCTGGAACGCAACAAAAACTACAAGCTAGCGAGCAAGCTGTAAGTAATAATGTCATGTTTGGATCGTATCAAGTTATACAGGAAAGAACGGATTACAAATATAGTACTTGTGTCTTTTAGGTTGCTGCATTGGAAGAGGCCAACAAACATTTGGAATTCATGGAAGACATGAGACAATATGATCCTGATCCTCCCGTTGATGATGAGACTTCAAAAAAAGTTCAAAAAAAGATGCAAAAAAGAGATCCTGTTGTTGATTTGTTTCCGGATGATGATGTGGACGACCGAAATTGTAAGTGAATGTTCACTTTTTATTTCTATCGTCAAGTGCTCGAATCTCCTTCAAGTCTGTGTGAAAGTTACTTCCGAATTTTATTGTGATTTCCTTGACCCTTTGCACTCGGAGCTACTTTAATTCGAAAATAAAACATTTCTAGCGGACCAAGAATAATTTCATTCTATATAATAATGGTATAGCAATTTCTAGTGGTGACTTCAAGTCGCCACTCGAGTGCCAAGGGTTCAAATCTGTAATCTTTGAAAGCATGGTTTAAAGGGTATTCAAAAACTTGTTGGCGGTATAATACTGATTATTGTTCCAGCTTATGGAAATAAAGTTCTATCTTCACATAGACTTAGGTCATCCATAAGGTCCATCTTTTGCAAAGCTCGTCATTTTGATTATAGCAATATCACAGAAACCACCATCACAATTTGCACAAGTGAACGCCGGATATGAAATACCTGCGCGCTTACGTACACTGCACAATTTGGTTATACAGTACGCAGCCCAAGGTCGTTACGAAGTGGCGGTGCCACTTTGTAAGCAAGCGCTGGAGGATTTAGAAAAGACTTCCGGTCACGACCATCCGGACGTGGCGACGATGTTAAATATCCTTGCTTTAGTGTACAGAGACCAAAATAAATTCAAAGAAGCAGCGAACTTGTTGAACGACGCGTTGTCTATTCGAGAAAAGACACTAGGCGAAAATCATCCTGCGGTTGCTGCTACTTTGAACAATTTAGCTGTTTTGTATGGCAAACGGGGCAAATATAAGGAAGCCGAGCCACTGTGCAAGCGTGCCCTCGCGATTAGAGAACTGGTTCTTGGACGTGATCACCCGGACGTTGCGAAACAGTTAAACAACCTCGCGTTGCTCTGTCAAAATCAGGCAAAATACGAGGAAGTTCAACGTTATTATCAACGGGCACTCGAAATCTATGAAATGAAACTTGGCCCAGACGATCCTAACGTTGCGAAAACGAAAAACAACCTGGCGTCCTGTTTCTTGAAACAGGGTAAATACAAGGAAGCAGAAGTTCTTTACAAGCAAGTGTTGACCAGAGCGCACGAGAAAGAATTTGGTGCTATTGCTAGCGATAATAAACCAATTTGGCAGGTAAAGTAAGTTCCATAAGTCTTGCTTACGTAGGGTAGAACTCACAAAAGCATTTGTTACGGTATATTTTGAAACTCAGGTCGCCGAAGAACGAGAAGAAAATAAACTTAAAAATAAAGGAAATGCTCCCTACGGAGAATACGGAGGTTGGCACAAAGCAGCTAAAGTAGATTCTCCTACTGTAACGACAACTTTAAAAAATCTTGGCGCGTTATATCGAAGACAAGGGAAATATGAAGCAGCGGATACTCTCGAGGATTGTGCTCTGAGGTCACGAAAGGAGGTTAGTCGAATGTACTATGTTATTTGCACTTGTTCGAATATTTTTATTGTATCAAAGTTTCGCTATAGTAGTACAGTAAAAGCAGTTGCTACTTAGACACTATTTTACGCTGCTCAGTCACGCTGCGAACGATTCATTTGATAAGCATACTTGTTGCTCAAGTTGTGCGTCTCTTTTGAAGCAGACATTGGAGTTCGTGAAGCAAGGAAAGGTCGCGCAAATTCTAGGGGAAGGAAAGGAATCGACAAGACGCGGTTCGCGATCCAGTTTAGCCAATAGCGAGCACGAGCAACACGACGAGGTACGTTGTGTTAGACAATAAGTGATATGTATACATATTAGTTGCACTGCATGTCGTAGCACACGAGTTAGTCGTCTACTATCTTTTTCTTCTTTCTTTTTGTTCTTTTTTCGTTATCCGGCCCGTTCTGACGAATTGGCGATACAACACACAATCACAGAGCTCGCTGGCGCTGGCACAAAGGGCGCTACACGAAGGACAGTCTGGCCACCACGACGCTAGTTCTAACAAACCCGGTTTTAAAAACAAGATTTTTCAAGCTTTCGGGATTCACTCTTCCACGTAGGATTATCTTTCGTCTGTAGTATTGCTACTGTCGTTCAATTATGCCCGATTACTCAAAGATTTATCGGTGTATCACTCGAGGTCTGTACTCCCAGGGAGAGAGAGAGGTGATACTCAATCGTTGACGAACATTAATGAGGACTTATCGGAACGGTGCCTGTCCATGATTCGTTTCATCGTAAAAACTGTCCCTGGATCGGAAGCTGCTACGGACACGACCCTAACGACGACGCGTATTACTAGAAGGCATTAAGTGTGTAGTTGAATTGTAGGAACTGGCCTTTTTTGGCTATTCTGGGCATTTGATTCTATTCCCGCTGCCAGGTATCCCGGTAACAGCTCATCGTAACTGCACATTCTTTTTTTTACATTTACGAGCGTTTCGAGTAACGTTTGTTGCTACTCCGTTCTGACCATCTCGAGAATATATTTCGTAAATATTGAAGCCTTTACACAAAAACTTCCACACGTAAACTGTGATAATAATGCCTTTCGATTAGTTTCTTTTGGGTTTTTTTCTCAATTAAATAGAGCATTGCGGATATTGTACCATCATATTGTTAGAAAATTAATCCGAGTTCGGAGGAGGTGCTCTTGAATGAAGAATGCTATTCTTCGCATCACATTATTTATTTGTAACGACAATAGGACCGTGAAAACGTCTTACGCTTGTATACATAGCCATATAGAAAGCGATTAGACTAAACGATGCTTCCAGAATTGATTATTCTCATTACGGAATGTACAGTTTACTGTTTCACGCGGTACTCTTGGCTGACAGAAAGAGAGAGGGTGGTAATGGTAGAAACGAGAGAATCGAGCCATTACTTTTTCCTGAAGCCAAAAATACTGTAAAGCTACGCACACAAAGTACTACATATGAGCAGTCGATCCTTAGCAGCAGCTTTGCTTAACTATATAGTTCAGTATAGATTTGCAAAGGTGACCATTTATAACTATTGTGCAGAGAATATTAATAGTACTATGACGATCGACAGGTGAACGAGTGAAGAAAACGCATTTATTGTCTGTGACAGATGTTTCATACAATGTTTTCTTACAGTTTATTCTGATTTTACTACGAACACATACAAGCACAACACACACAAGACACATACATGTACACAATCATATACAACCTCTCCCGAGTTTTCCAGTAATTCGTATGATCACGTTGCATTCATTGTCCCTTTTATGTAATAGTGCGTTTACTTTAAATTATAAATGCAAGACATTTTATCCGGCCTATGGTTACGTTGAGTCTTACCTTTTTAATATTATTACGATGTGAGGTGTCTCGAAAAATAATGTAATATTAACTGTTTCATCTTCAGAGTATTATATATTTGTAAAGAATGGATACAACTCGTGCAATTTATGTTACTTAAATTTTGCGGAACGGTCTTTTCATCTCTTGCACCTAAATTAACTTCATTGTTTTAGAAGCATGCTAGATGGTACTAAATGGAATTATCCAACTCGAAGAGATGTACGTATAATCGAATAGCTTCTTGTTTGAATAATTCTGTTGAAGACAATTTCTTTTTTTTACAAGCTGTGAAGTCAGTTTGAGTGTGAAAAATACAGAGACTATGCTGCGCATATTTTATTATTATTAATATTATTTGAAATGAGTCTCATTTTCATAACAAGTGACTGTTATATTATAGAATAATACAATGGATAGATTTTACCTGAGGCACCTTGTATCCCAGTTTTACTCGTTATAGACAACACTTTGAGTCTTCGTTTAAACGAAAGAACAAACATTTGTTAGGCTAACGAATATGCAATGTAATGTTTGAACTTGCAATCAGTAACGAATTGAAATAATTTAATATAAGTAGTGCCTTGATACTTTAACGAGCAAATGAATAAATTATTTTCTAACTGAAACAACGTATCCTATTTGTTATTTGATTCACATTCTTGGGAAGGAACCCGTGTAAAGGATTTATCACATTCTCCATGTGTCTGTGTTTTATTACGATCACCGTTGTTTTGCTATTGATAATTATGTGTTGCTACCTATCTTCTGTCATACGAATCAGAGAATATGTATAACCGGTTTGCATTATTAATTCTCGCACGCATTTGTGTTCTTAACCATCATTGTTACCAGTCGTTTTTCTTTTTCGATATCCTGTGTTGTCGTTTTGTTTCGCTTTGATTTGAGTACTCTGCGGGCCGGGACTTAGATAAAAGGATGTCATCTTAAGGAGTACGATTTCGTCTGGACCGGAAACGGAACAAAAGTAATTTAACTAACAGGTGCGTATCCGTAGACATACGTAGATCATATTCTATAATATTGTATATTTGTTTCAATGTTTTTCGTGTCGATGCACAGAACAGTCGTTTTTTCCGTTGTCATTACCAACAACCGCATACATTGTCCGACTTACACTCTTTTCCTACATTTTTGTTTGGTTTTTGAATTTTTTTTAGATATACGCAAAACTTTCTTTCGAACTGTAACAAACACATTGTAAGAGTCGTATCACCTTGTGAGACATTAACTACTGCTCCCGAGCATGGTACACTAAACAATTGCCATTTGTACATATACGAACACACTTTTATACGAGCAGTAATTGATTGTACTGTAAATGATAGGTCACATATTTGCTTGTTATACATATGAAATTTATGCAATGTTTTTTCAGCTTCTATAATATTGATCAGCATTAACCAAGAGTCTCGTGTCTTTGGCGGAGTTTCATGAGAAAAGTTCACCGTAAAAGGAAGAGGGTTATTGATTAAGATCATGACATTTATGCTAAAGATATTTATCACGAATAATTTATAGAATTACAGATCTACTTGTACTCTGCAAATACATTACAATTGGAAGAATATTTTGCAGTGTTACAGCGGACTGCGTCTAATGGCAAAAATTAATATAAATCTTAATGGAGCGAAGCCAAAGACACGAGATGCAGAGTGTGACCCAAGGAGATTTCTTTAGAACCGTTTCTCCTTCTGTTGCAGGACAAGAAGTACTTCGTACACACGCAATAAAGGATACTATGTAAGAAACATATGCGTATCGATAAGTTTGAATGACGTACAGGGCTCTGCATTGTTTAACTCGCAAAGAAACATTGTCTGATGTCCGCCACCTGTCTGGATCATTAAACGTATACAGCACATTCCAGCTGCTTTTAATCAGGCGCACCGTAATGAAGTACTTCATGTTGCTCAATTTAACCCGGTAACGATTGCAGCTTTGTGCTATGCGACTGATACAATTTGGTATAGCGAAATGGTTGCCAGGTAAATTGGTCTATTCTGCTTCGAACTAGAGATCACGGTTTTAAACGTGTATTAAAATACACGTGTATTTACATACACGTGAAACGGGGATCTCTACTTCGAACGTACCATCTGAATCGAACGGATTCTAAACAACTGAAAGAAGATGAAGAGATCATCAGAACAAATTGCGCATCACCGAAAAGAGAACAGAAGAACGAAAACTATGAGTTGCTGACCTAAAACGACCGCGATGTATTCAGTTCCCTTCCGTATCGTACAGATCACCGAACGATGAAAACATTTAGAATGTCTGTGTATACATATCTTTTCGTTGCTCATGCATGCTACGATCACGATTACACGACAGGAATCATTCCATGAGCAAACTTGTTTCGACCAAAACGCCAACCGAAATGAAACTGTGTTTAGAGAAGTGCTTCGAAAGTTGCTGACTTCTTTACCAATATACCTGAACGCTTCGGTCATGAACACGGTGGAAGAATCTTTTTACTTTTCCTCACCTCTTCACTATGAACAAAGTTTTATATATATACATATTCTGTATTGTTTCTAAATTCGATTGGAACCGAAGTTAACGCGTCTCAAAGGAGATTGCAATTTTCGAAGTATCCGCGTGAACAGTTAGGGGAAGGTTTATATGTCGCTTAGCATTAAATGTACTCTTTACACAACCATGCACATTAGAATTACGCGAGTGTATCATCATCATACATCGTATTGAGACAAACGAAGTTGTAACATGCTAGAGGGAAGGAATCGAGTTTTCTTTTTTCGTTTGTTCTATATTAAGTCGAGGCTAATCGCGTGGTGAATAATGGAGGATCGCATAGTCCGTCAGCAACGCTGATATCTTTGTCCAGTTAGGAACCGTATAATTTTAATATTTATACATATTAATTATATGTCACATATAATATATATTTATGTAATTGAAATATGTAATTTATTTCTGTCTTCGATTCATCGGATTGAGGATGTATGCGCAAACACGAAGGATCTATATGTATGTATTATCTTATATTATATATAATTATTTCTGATAAATAATTATATATCATATCATATTATACATGTATCATGTTAAGTCGAGGAGAACTTTAGAGACGCATTTAATTAGATTATTTTGCGAAATCAAATTAAACGTTCAACGTGCGGAACTGGGATTCTTTTTAAAAAATCGCTTGCTTTTAGAAACTTTTAGGATGGTAATTATTTACTTTGAGGGCCTTGACAACATATTTAAAGGTCATCAAAATCGGTGAGGAGGCCCTCAAAGTAAATAATTACCACAAGAATCACTGCAACTGGCTGTGAATGCAAAATATTCGTCGAGTCCGATATTTGTCCGATGCGTTGCGTGGCTACGATAGGATGACAAAGACGATCATTTGAATTAGTCGATTCCTTGTCTACGTTTCAACAAGGTACCATCTCCCAGTTCACAATTTTATAAATTTGATTCTTTCACTGTAACAGACGAATGTTCCGTAATGTCTCTTTGCTCTATCCTCCGGTTTCATAGACGAAGAGTCATTACAGCAGGAAATATCAAAATAATTGACCATAAGACCATGTTTCATCGTTACAGCTCTAGTTACTTTACTTCGTTATTAAGTAAAGAGTAACTATATAGATCCGTATTGATAAAAGTTGTATGGTTGAGGACGATCCATGTTGGAGGTACTAACAATGAGAAGATTTTTGTATCGTTCTTCTTTCGAAATGGTTAGTACCTTTTGATCGCAATCGATCCCAGTGAAAGAGTTCAAATGACAACGCTTTACCATAAATTTTAATTTCAATTCTGATGCACATGTTACTGCAATGAATCTTACCTCTACTAACACGACTAAGGATCATTGCACTATCGTTCACAGTCATCATTCGCAGTCGTAGCGACGATGATTCGATTTCTATCTAGTGCAATCGTGCAAACCTTCGAAATGATGGAGAACTCTCCTCTGTAACTCGACTGTTCGGTCTTGCGTTGATTTGATCATACTCTTTGTTTACCTCTGGTCGTCGTCTTCATCATCCTTTTCGTTTTGCAATACACATCTTCGTTTTTTTTTAATCTTACGTTCATGTGTGCTCTCATCACCCTCAAACATGCATTTACCGATACATGCATATTCTGCGCCTGAGAGCTTGATGGCCTAGAATTGGAATTTTGATTTCGCTTCGAGTAGAGTCGTTACTTATTTATAAGCAGAACGCAGCGATGCGTACGGTTAAATAATTTGTAATGATCCAACAACCGAACAGCTTGAGTATATTGTTTAAGGTGAATATTGCGTGCAATTGAATTAGCATTATTTTACACGGAAAATCGCACCGCACGTTTCTTCTATATAGATTTGTTTTTAGTAATATGTATATTAAATAGCATGCGCGGCACGTGCAAGGGTATATGTATTGTATAAATGTCTTATTTTCAGGTCATTCCACGTACTGTTTCAGGTTTCCTTTAGAGTTCAATGTGTTATAGTCTTCAAAGATATATGAACGTATGTATCAAGGGATTTTTCAGACGTGTCGAATAAAGTGTCAACTATTTTCATTCAATTCTAACGGCTGAACTAATTCGTTTAAGACTATAACATATTCAAATTTGAAGAAAATCGGGAACAGTACTCCGAAAGGTGTCCGATTTTGCGTGGAATGACCTTTTTCAAAATTGTAAATTTTTATCGAAACGGATTTATATCTTCGCGCTATTTTTAATATGTGTTTTGGTTAGATATTTATTTTATTTATTAAAGGTTATTTGCATCTTTTTAATGGTAGGGTTCTAATTTTAATTAGAAAATTCATTTCTTTTTTAATAATTACTTTTAAAACAACCTCTAGATCAACGCGAACGGCTGATGATTCTATTTTAACAGTTGGAGGATAGATATTGTGATACAGTATTAGGATAAGATTTAGCGTCTCGCCGTCGAAAGGTAGAGCTGTTGCTTTCCTATAGAACAAGAAAACTTTGAGGTATTGTAGCTCTCAGGTGCGAGTACTATTACTTAAATAATATGTAAGTTTTGGTTTATAATAAATATTTCCAGTTGTAAACCTTATTCATCTGCCTTTATCGCGCAGGGAAGGATGTTTACATAACCGAAGGCTATATGAAAAAAGACAAATCATTTTTTAAATAACATTGCCTTGTACTCGTTATCGGATATTATTAAACTATGCATTGCTGTAATATTTATATTAATTTTCAACCTTTCGATTTGATTGCTCTGATTTCACTAATTCTTTATATAACTTCCTCCCGATAAATTTTGTTCTTCATCTTCGTTTCGGGTGTCCCATTTCGTTACACAATTACCCGAAAGAAATTGCAAACTACCTTGTGTATCAAATAAACTTTGTACAACATTAGAACTTTCGAAAGAGAATGTGTTCACTGGATATACATCATCGAAATCCATTTTCCTAAATTGTATGTGTTCGTTTGTAGAAAGTATTCATTCACCTTCTAAAAACGAATAACTTTTTCGGGTTCAAGTTTGAAAAAGTTATTCGTATTTAAAAGGTGTACGAATACTTTTCTACACCCACTGTAATCAATTAGTAGACAGCGGATTTTATGCATTTATAACAAAAATTAGTAGACGTAATTTAAAACAGTAAAAACATTAGAAGAATGAAAAAATGCTATTAATAAGAAAATTAATTTTTATTTTCCACAAAGATCTGCTGTCTAATCATAAATAGAAGTAAGTTAACGAAGTCTTCCAACACCAACGGAGGGTGTTACGTTTCTGAGCATCTGTGTTTCATGGAAATCAAAATTTAGCTGTTGCGGTGAATAAATTGAAACAGCACCGTAATCTAAGATTAACCGGCTATTTTGAGTGTTAAAAAGTCGTTATAAATATCGACAGCCTGTTCATTAGCGACGCATTGGTCGCCATCTTGGTCGCCAGACGGCATACAAACGATAAATAAGGAAAAGATAAACGTAGCGACGCGAAAACGTAAGATGCGTTATAGCACGCTGTCAATCTATTTTCAAACCAAAACTCTTCTCTTTTCGTATCCAAGTCGTGCGGTTAACAGAATGATGCATATAGTTAAGTATGCGCATGGTGTAATAAAGCTGCTTGTATGAGTTCACCACGAGCGCGGACGCCATTTTGTTCCATCCACTTCGAATTATAGAAAAATTTTTATTGAGCATAGTGTTACACGTTACAATAGTAATAATAATAATAATAATAATGGTGAAAGAGTAATGATAATTAATGATATACCTTTTTTCAACAAATAAAAACTATCACGATCCGTTACACTTAATAAACTTTTACAAACTCCTGATTTGTATCGGCTTGACTAGCATATTAGAAGCATTTAACGTTACAGTTAAATTGTAATCAATTAGAGGAAGATCGAAAGCACGTTTAATGCAGATAGAGGGTGAGGGGGTTGGTGAATGGTAAATTACGATATACAGGTATTAAAAATCGCTTTCGTAATAAATTAGGTACGATAGAAGAAATGTACATTCATAAATTGCTAATATCATTATTACACGTAATGTATCGTGGGTTACAACATCGTTTCGTGACAATGACATGCGAGGCTGATTTGTACGAGTTTCTTTTTCAATAGTAAAATATTTCGTTCCTCTCTCTCTCTCTCTCTTTCTCTACCTCTTCGATTGCTTCTTATTTCCATCTTATTCGAAAGCATTCTCGTTGTTCGCTCTTTTTTTTTTCTTTAAAAATCAGTTTCGCGCTTGTCTGACAATATTCCACAGCCTTTAAAATGTCGGGGACCAAATCAGCCTGGCAAACTCCCCGAAACGGGAAGAGAGGGGAGGGGGTATAAAGGATGAAGCGATACGCGCGTTAAGGAAATGTCCGACAAATATTAAAATATGTGTACAACTTCCAATAAATATGCGACGTCCGCCTTAAAGTACAGATTGCTTATCCAGTAATCCGCCACGTCTCGTACAAAGTACTTAAAATAGAGTCTAAACTAGTCTTTCGTGCTCCGAGTCTAATTAATTTGTATCAAGGAGTCTCCTATCAATTACTCGATAATGATTCTTTAGGCTTGAGCTGCGTGGGAGGGATCACCTGAACTTTATCACCATGCCTATAAAAATCAATTTCCATTACCATCCACAATATCAGCTGTCTAAAAGATAAGATGAAATACATTGTACGTTCACCACCAATTCGAAATTTGCAACAAGAGAAAGAGTGAAAAGAATTGCTAATCGTCAAGAAGAATTATTTTGTTAGAGATTATCAAGATTTTCAGGTGTTCCATTCCAGCTGCTTATCCTGTAGAAAATGTACTATGATTTCTCGCATAGTTGGCCTCGAGGACGTACTTGAACAACGTCCTTGATCCTAACTGCTTCACCAGACTGGATCGACAGCTTTGTCTTCAGAGTTTCACGAAATATTGAATACTGAGTAACATACGATTCTCCTTATACCGATCGCGGAGAACAGGTTTCGAAAACGATCTCAGTTGCCAATAAACGGAACCGATTGTACGGAGCGAGCTCCATTTGGCTGAGCCAACGTTCCAGCACCTGCTCGGAAGTAAAGTAAATCCGACTGAATGTTAATTGGCCGACTGTTCTGCTATTTTGGCTCGATAATTGATTCTTTAACCAGATTAAACTTTTTTTTATTCGCGAGAAATATTCTGCTTCTTCGGCGCTCGAAGAAGCCTTTGAGAGCATGGAAAACATGACGGAATGAAAAGCGACCAAACGACGATGGATACATAATGACGCGGAGATACTGAATACAATAGTGCACATTTAATTCGCAGAAACCATCTCCTCACTTAAGCGTGCACTGCTATATGTAGCATTCGTAACGGTATCGAATGTTGCGTTTGGTCACTTTTAAGTACTAAAATTGTCTGAGAAATTAATGTTTCCCGTTCGTTAGTTGTCTACGACTGGCAGTGTTCGATGTATAAGATTGAATTACGTGGATTTGTGCTCGAGATTTTGTCAGAATGACTACTAAAAATCATTTCCCTCGGACCTGTGTATGTGACAACGTTTGTACAGAGGTTCGAAGATGTTTGGAATCGTGGGATTCCATTAGAACAATTTCAGAGATGGGTGCAGGAACAAAACTGACATGGTTTACTCTAAGTGGTTTTTCATGTTATGAAACACATTAAGAACTGGTTCTTGGCCAGGCAATCTTGGCGTCGATTCGCTTGTACGCGAAAAGGCAGTGAGAGAGCTCTTGGGGACACTCCTGGTCGCCAAGTAGAGTTTCTGCAACAGAAACATTTGTGTTATTTCTATTGATCATGATCCGTGGAGAAACACCTTAAGGGTGAAAGTATTATGTGAATATTTACCTTCTCCTTGGACCAACTTGAACAGCCCGTAGTCCTGGGGGTTGGTACACCGTATCTTATGCGCGAGAATACGACAAATCTCTCTGGTGTTCATGTTGGGCCGCACAGGAAGGGTTCTGGTGTTCAAGGATCCGTGTAGTTCATCTGGCACTAAGATTCGTAGTACGGATGAACAGTCTGGTGTTCCACAGCCCTGAAGAAGATAACATGAAATGATTGTTAGTTGAATTCGGTTGTAAATCATTCCTTACGTTTGCGTCTACTTTATAAATTTGTACAGTGTTCACTTTCTTCGAAATTATACACTCAAAATTATATATCAAACTGTTA
Organism: Lasioglossum zephyrum; assembly: GCA_028455615.1. Classification (NCBI taxonomy): domain Eukaryota; kingdom Metazoa; phylum Arthropoda; class Insecta; order Hymenoptera; family Halictidae; genus Lasioglossum; species Lasioglossum zephyrum. The sequence goes on along the minus strand of CM052324.1, from coordinate 8,505,110 downwards.
GGTCCAATTTTGAAAATGTAATCCGTTTTTAAAAGATATGAGAATACTTTCTACATCCACTGGAAGTAATTAGAAAACTGTGGTTTCTTTTTCACAACGAATGGAAAGGTTTAACGTACTTGACTAGGAGAAACACCTCCGAAAATGTGTTAAAAAATATTGTTAAATAAGACAGTAAATAATTCTAAACATCTATTATACAGTTGTAAGAATGATCCCCCATCTGAGGGTCGAATGTAGAGATCATGTACTAACATTTAATGTAGACATAGTTCCCTGGCTAGACTTGAACGTCTTCAACACGTGCACTGCGCTGGAAAGCGTCGTCAGATAGTATCCTCCTTCGCCAGTGAGAAGAGAAGGATGAAGCAGACCCCACATGTACTCTGCTTCCACTTCGGCATCCACAACTTTGCCACGGACCAGGACCCAAACAAGAAGAGGTAGAAGATCATCTGCTCCCAGCGTCACGTGTCTCCCAGAGTTTGCATGTTTCACCTGGTAAGAGAGCATAGTTAAATAAAGACGTTACCCAATCTCCAATAGAAGCTAGGTACAGTACTATCTCTATAACTGTTACCATTAGGGACATTTATGGAAATAAATAGACAGCGGGGGTGTATATGCAATATAAATTTTTTTTACCTATATATTGCAACAAACAAACATTAAAATTATATAGAATTTGAGGAAATTATTATTTATTTTAAAAATATAATTAATTAAACTGGAGTGAAATAGAAATTGATTTTCTATCTTAATATGTCTAACAGGTTGAGAATGATACTCTTTTTAAATTCTTCTAATATTTTTACCGTTTTAAATTGCGCCTATTCATGTTTGTTATGAATTCATCAAATCCGCTGTCTAGGAATAAGTAATGTCCAAGAACACTTACGGAATTGAAGATCGCAGAAATGGCTGCCAGCAAGTTCTCCAGCTTATCCAGGGGCGAATCCGATTTCTGAAGTCTGTCTATATACTTAAGGATCCGCTCCAGGCTCAAGTCTGACGGTGGTATGATCTTTGGCTGGAATTGAGAACAGTATTTCGTGAAGATTAGATTTGGATTCTCTTAGGATAATAGTCTTAAGGACTACAATGATCTCTCAGCAAACTTCTTGGGAAGATAAAGAAGGAACAGCTAAGATACGTCGATCGCAGATATCTCGAACTATCTGCTTCTACAAACTTCTTAATGCAAATAATCTTGAAGGGACGATAACACGATCAATCTTTATTATATCCAGACAAATGAAGTAAATCATATATTTCTTTATGTAATGACTAGTCTGCAAATCTTCATGCAAAATAAAAATTGTCTTCGTCGATCGAAAGAAATAGAAACTAAATTGAACGTTATTCTTTCCCTTAATGATTTCAACGGAGTAGAAATCATTATCGACATCTTCAATTTGATCCGCATTCTAGTAATGACTATTTAAAAAACAATTTTAACTGCCAAATCTATCATTCCAAATGATAAAAGTATTCATTTCTATCTATCTGTTCCCCAGCCCTGCAGTCAATAAAGAAGTGTCAATCGTTTTGCCAAATGCTACTCACTCGAACACCGAGGTCCTGCACTTGTTTCCCCTGGGCGTGCTGTATATTCTCGGCTAGGGTCTGTAGAGATCCAGTGGCCGCATAATGCTCGACAAACAGTCTGTAAACGTGTTCCCTAAGCGGTCTGACCACGAGACCCATCATCACTCCCTCTAGAATTGCGTCCAGGTTCAAGAACTCATTTGCCTTCAATTTCACCCTCTCTTTCTCGACTTCTTTCTCGAACTCTCTCTCGCCGTGCTTCACCAAGTAGTTCTTCATCCCGGACATGAACTGCCGCATGTTTCTCATGACTACGTGGGGACTGGCCTCTTTGCCTTCTTTCGTGCACTGGATGAAGTTGTCGATGTTCTGAGAGAAGGTCGTAGTCTTATCCGCGGCGAGCTGAAGAGCGTAGGATCTGATCGTGGATCCGGAGCCGCCATTGTCCCGGTTCTTAAGGGCTTGCAACCTTGGCGGTGCTGGAAAAGAGAAAAATAATACATTAGAACATTCCCGAGACAAAGGGTCGCAGGTTTCAGGTGTTTCACGCCTTTATTGTCTCGTGACCAGGAGATAGGGGATTTCCATGGAGTAGTCATTGAAGCTTCAAGATCTTGTTCATCCTTATATCTGTGCAAACTTTCCCATACACACAGTCTTATCTTATCAACAGTGAATTATTCTATGGGATTTGAAAATAACGTACGTTCAAAGAAAGAAGCTTCAAGAATACGATCAAATCTTGTTGAAAATGATATCTGTGCAAACTTCCTCATACACGCAGTCTTATCGACGGCGAACTACGCTATTCTATGGGATTCGAAAATAGTCAAAGTACATTCAAGATAATGCAAATATATTGTTCAATGAAGCTTCAAGAATACGATCAAGATCTTGTTGAACCTGATATCTGTGCAAACTTCCTCATACACGCAGTCTCATCTTATCTACGACGAACTGCGTTATTCTATGGGATTTGAAAATAGCCGAAGTACGTTCAAGATAATGCAAATATACAGTCAATGCAGCTTCAAGAATACGATCAAGATCTTGTTGAACCTGATACGTGATGATGTGTAAATTTCACCGTGCACGCAGTCTTATCTTATCGACGACGTACTACTCTATTCTATGGGATTCTAAAATAGCTGAAACACGCTCAAGACAATGGAAATAGACGTTATCTGTCCACGCGACTTCTTTCATTTTCTTTCGCTATCGAGAGACGTTGGTTTGATGATTATTCAAGAAACATCATGATACACGTGTATGTTTACAGTTCAAGCTTACATGTGAAAGCGTAAACGCCATACTGAATCTTCCTACAGATGCGGTGGAACCATCTTCCGATCTTCCGGAAGACGTTTTTCGTCTTCGAAGATACGGTCCTCCCCTCGTAGACGACCACCATCGAGCAATTGATCATCTCCTCGGCGTCGATAATTGTCCCCGTCATTATTGCGTCTTATATACGATCTAGCTTAGTTATCAACTATAATACTGTTCGAAACCTTCAAGTTGAAGTTAACCTTGAAGTTAAAGCTTCAGCCTTATTCTCCGGTCAGTCTTCTCTTCTTCAACAAGGATAAAAGATCGCGGTCGACATTATTTGAATACTATTCAAAACAGAAATCTCCGATCGTCCTTCCCAAGAAAATGCACATGTGAATGTCCTTATCAAACCGGTAGCATCGCGAGGAGCTCGCACGGCTTATCTTTGAAGAGAGCCCCTAGCAAGGCTGTTTCAGCCGAACGATCTTATCGAGCGGAATCCGCGTTCAATCACCGACAACGCTGACTCCGCCAGGACTCCCGGGCGTCTCTGACCGGAGACAATTGTCTTATCTTTGCTACCATACAGTCCCGCAGCTGAATGAACGAAAACTTTCATCCGTCGACCAAACACTCCGGAAACAATTTCTCTTCGCGAATACACGAGCCGGTTGCAACTGGAGTCACTATCTCTCACCCCCTAATAAGTCATTAGAGATTATATAGCTCTCGAGTCGTTCACAAATAATATTTCAAGATTATATTATCGGTCGAATCACGAGATTCTCGATAGATCGTCTGGTAGCATTAAGTAGACGGGCCTTGGAATTTTGTTGTTCTCCCATGGATCTTCTTGCACTCGTGATCAACGCGATCGGAATGCTCGATGTCGGACACTGGATCGAATAGTAGAGAACAAAGCTTCTTTTGTTGAGATTCAACTAGATTTCCGCGTTCCATGGATTATCATGTAATTCACAATAGTCTCGCTGTTCGAGTGATAGACTGTTTCGCGAACACGCGTTACGAGTAATTGTTCTTTCTTTTTTTCTTCGTTCTAGAAAAACTCACGGCTTTGAAGCGGCGCGAATGGTTCACGAGGACCATCACAGTTCGAACTGACCGAATGATCGAGCGAGCTGGGCCCAGCAGAAGTCTTAGCGAAGCTACACCGACGATGGTCTGGCAGAGACTGAGGAATCGGCGTCCGCTATCGGCAAAGGTAGCCGGGAAAACTGACCGCATTCAGTTCTTCGTCACTCTTCGAGCTTGCAGTCTCCGGTCTGGGGGGTACACAGGTTGCACTAATCCGTCGTAATCGTTTCGGAGTAGGGGGCGCTGAGGCCTCTGGAAGCCTCTTCTTCGGGTCAGAACCGATTTGATGCATTTATCACAAAAATGTGTAGGTGGAATTTAAAAATCTACTATTTTATACGAACTTAAAAATACTTGGAATTAATTTTATCGACGCATGGTTCGATCAAATTCTACACAGTATAGCAATTTTGTAAGTATATCCAAACGTGTCGATTCGGATGTGAATCATTGTACTTGTGTTTGATGCCACGTTTGCTAGTAAAAATGTTTAATAATAGGGGAAAAGAAAGGTGGTGTTTCGTCCTAGTTATACTGTTATATTATTTTCAACACATTGCACATGTTGTAGGATGTGCAATGGCACTAGGATAACAATTCACCCATTCTTATTTTACATATTAAATCAACACATTATGTTTCAATTATTACGACACATTTTAAAGAAATACGTCTCACGACGTAGACAAAAAGCATGAATAATTTTACAATTTACAGTATGTAAAAATATTGAATGGGTGAATTTCTACTGTGAGGGTTCAGGGAGGAAATCAATTTTCATGTCGCTCTGGCTTGTTACAATTCAAGTGGAACATAGTTATTAATTATTGTGGAGGAAGATCGAATTGGATCAATAGATTCTATTTAGAAAAAGATGTATATACAGATTTCTTCTGAAATTTATAATAAATTTATATCTTTCCGATATTTAAACCTCTGAACTTTCAACCCTTTCCTCTCTCTCTCTCTCTCTCTCTCAATCTCTGCCGTCCCTCCACGGTGTCGCATCGAGCCGCGAAGAAAATAGAAGTGACGATAAGAGAAAGAATGGCTGAGATAAAGAGTTCATCGGTAATTGTTGTTTATTCCATCTAGTGAGATAGAGGGGCAATTTGTAGTATGTATTTCTTCTGTATATCTCGTCGGATATCTTGCGATGACAGATATACGGACACGTGAACAGCCTATGGATCGTGTGTCTCACGTTAAGATTAAAAATGATACGTAGGAGACACTGATCCGTCGCGGGGAGGACGACCTTGATTACTGATTAATTCTAATTCGTGCACGAGTCTTCACGATGAATTTTCCACAGATTTTCTGTAATTAAACTGCGGATTTAAAATTAGTGATTTCAATTCTGTTCGATTATCCAAACCATTTTGGTCCCAATTAGTTATTTCTTGAAAATTCATAAAATGCAAAATATTGCAGTAAGTACTAAACTCGAATCATTGTCAAGAGACAAACAATAAGGAAGTGGAAATTGCTAAAAACTATACTGTTTAAACGAACTTTGCTGTTCGATTATCCAAACCATTTTGGTCCCAATAAGTTCTTCCTTGAAAATTCGGAAAATGCAAAATATTGCAGTAAGTACTAAACTCGAATTATTGTCAAGAGACAAACAATAAGGAAGTGGAAATTGTTAAAAACAATACTTGTCTAAAAAGTGTTTGTACAGTAAAAATTAACACATCTTCGTCACGTATAAACAATTCTAACAGCCGGGCGAAGAGAAAAATGAGTATAA
>CM052324.1:8463953-8499342 GCA_028455615.1 Lasioglossum zephyrum | reverse complement strand
AAACTCGAATCATTGTCAAGAGACAAACAATAAGGAAGTGGAAATTGCTAAAAACTATACTGTTTAAACGAACTTTGCTGTTCGATTATCCAAACCATTTTGGTCCCAATAAGTTCTTCCTTGAAAATTCGGAAAATGCAAAATATTGCAGTAAGTACTAAACTCGAATCATTGTCAAGAGACAAACAATAAGGAAGTGGAAATTGTTAAAAACAATACTTGTCTAAAAAGTGTTTGTACAGTAAAAATTAACACATCTTCGTCACGTATAAACAATTCTAACAGCCGGGCGAAGAGAAAAATGAGTATAACAAAATTCTTTGTTTTCAGTTTATAACAACGCTACAAGAGTACACGAATAAAATAAATAAAGCTGATATATTGTTCACATATTCGAATAGAGGTAAGCAAAATTGTTCATCTAACGCAAGATTTGAAAAATCGTAATGTGGCCAACATTTTCAGGTAGACACTCCACTGTCTTCCGGTTTAAGTTTGAACAAAGAAAGTATATGGCCGTATTCAACGATTCTTCTTCTCCAAGGCGCCGTCGCCGACGAGTTTCGTCGGCCAAGACAGATCGGTGAAGAACGATAAAGGACTCAGGTATGTAATTTCGTACAGGCCGACCGAATCGACAAGCTTGGAAAAACCAATGTCTTCTCTACCTTAGTTTGTACTTGAGTTGTAAGAAATGGGTTTCCCTGAAATAAACATTTTACTACTTTCGTTTCGTAGGAAAGTCCATTTCGTTTTCCCAAGAGCGAGTGAAAGCCAACTTTTGACCATTTCGAAGAGGTTTTATGACATTTTGCATCACGTGACACGAGTGCTAAGGAATAGTTGATGCACTAGTTTATTCGACGAGTTTATTCGTATTTCAAAATTGAAATATACGAAATCTCGTTCCATCGCGTTTTCCTGTAAAGTTCACTGGCCGCGAACTATCTCGGGAAAACATCGTTTCACATGCGTAGGGCATAAGAAACTATTCAGCCAACTCGTTACAATTTCCATGAAGTTCTGGTACGCGGCGTATCGGCGGTTTCAGTCATGAATAGTATAACGGACGTTGCAAGCGATAAACTGAACGGTAATGGCCAGCTTTGTCAACAAATTGGAATAGTTTACGAGACGTTCGCCATTTGAATATCAAGCTCGTCTGTTGCGCATTGTTGCCCCAGGTGTTCATCATCCCCAAAGTTTCGGTGTAGTTTTAGAGAGGCAGGGGTGAGATATTGGTTCGGGTGAATTTGATGCGCGATCCGTGACGACGAGACCCATTTAAATTAGGATGGTAAATCTAGCCAAATTCTAGGATAAATTATTCTGCTTATAAAATGTCTAGTGTCCTTCGAATCTTTATTTTTTCCCCTTAATAAACAAATTAATAAACATTTCACGTTCCAACGATTATGCATTAAAAATAAGAACTTCAACACGTATTTCACAATTGTTCAGATTTTTAAAAATTCTAGAACGGTAAAAAATTAAATACAAATCAAATAACTTTCGATAGAAATGAGATGGAGCGATGGAATTTTTTTTAATTACAGCTGAAACATTGTAGAATATGGGAAAAATTGGAAGATTATGGTAAAAATATTTTTTAACCTTGAAAAAATAAAAGTTTAACTGTTTCAGTATAATTCGATTATTTTTTTTTAATCCTGAGGCCGTAGAAATGATGTGTCGCTTGTAAAAAAAAAATTTTCCACACGTGGTATTGGAAAAACCACAATTTTCTTGAACTTGTGCAAGTTTAACAAATTTTTTCAAGGTCCAAAAGCGTTCGTACCAAAATCTATAATTATTTCATATTCTGCCAAGTTTCAGCTTTCATTTAAAAAAATTTTAGGAGTCACTTATACATTTATTTCTGCTTTAATAATTTTAGCAGGTTAAAAGCAATGTACCACAACGCTATTATGTATGTATTCATTTGTGTCACAACGCATAAAATGCGTCTATCAATTATCCACGCGGAAATCTTCGCGATCGAACAATCTATTGTTTTGCAGAAAGTTACGCGATCTAAAGACATGTGGAACGTCAATCGAGAACGTCATAAAACATTCGTAAATTATCCCCGCGATTTAATAATACCGATGAGCCACATTCAGCAGATAATTTAGCGGAAAAATGTCAGTAACGAGGTTACGTTATCGAAATCGATCAGACCGTAGTACGCGAATGAGTCCTCGGTAGAAACCTTTACGATAAATCCCGTCGTACACGATTCAGTGTAATCGTTTCCGCAACGCGTGTCGCGTTCATACGTCATTTTCAACGAGACATAACATTTGTCGACTGCAAAGCGTACAACTTCGGTTACAAATCTTGTGTCTTTGGAAGACGCTGGCGAGCGTCCCCTTTTCATTTTCCTTTTACATTTTTACGAACAGAATTTTACGAGAGACCCGGTAACGGCAACAAAACGGTAGATGGGGATTTTCCAAGGGGCTGCACTTGTCACAATGCGATCACGTGATCTAATGGTGCAAGCCAACGTCTGAAATGTTCTGTCCTTTTATTACGTAGGCTTTACAATCTACCTGGGGTCCATTTTCAATGCGTCATAAAACCCTGCAAACTGGCAGACATTATCCCCAAACTGCCCGCGCACAGTTTTGCAGTTAGGAAATTCATGTACAGAATATACAAAGTATATTATTATTGTAAAACTTCAAACATGTGTTTTGTAATATGTATTTTGTATGTATTTTGTATTCGTACACCACAAATAATATTTTACAAATTGAACCTTACAGCTCGAGTTCTTATCAAGTTTTTATTCTTTAATTATTGAAATGATGAAGATGCTTCCATCAGAAATTATCGAATAAATTTCTTTATTCAATCACGTATTATTATAACAATTGTGAAAAATCTAAATAAGTTCAATCTCGTCATTTTTATAGGACAATGTACATCCGACACATTTTGTACTCAGTATGGTTACTGTAAAATCTTTGTCGAATTTTTTTATCTGTGCTTCGAATGAAAACTTCAAACATTAATGTGTAAATCTAAGTATATACATGTACAAAAGTTTCATTAAAATCGGTTGACGCGTAAAAAAAACTATGGGCATTGTAAGATGTAAAAATCAGTAAAAAGGTTCACGATTCATTTAAGTAGCAGATTCTTACAATTTTTATATTCAAGAAGGAAATGTACATTGACGATGTCGTCAATAAATGTCGTCACTGCGGTAGGATGATTTTACACCGTATAGGAGCAGTTTGATAACATATCTGAGCGGTTTCTGGTTCGTCAGAGACAAACGGAAACAAGCAGGGACTAGAGTCGTCGGACTAGCGTCGATGACGAGTAGTATGATCGTAAATCGGAGCACAGGAATCATGACCGTATTTTAGTGCGTCTTGATCTCCTTCTCACAGAACGGAGGCCCGATCATTTCGCGATCCAGGCGCATTATTCTGCCAACTGACGCATCCAGCGAACAATTCTTTCTTCCTCTACACGATTACCAGGGAGTCGCGCGTGCATCATTCGGCGTGACCTTCTCCAACGCAGTCGCCGACACATTCGCTGCATGCGGCAATGCACTTACCACTGTTGCCCCGAGTGAATCACTCGGCCGACACCACCAGCGCACTTGTCCGTAAACAATGTTACGCTCCAACGAGGATTGTGTACCCGGGAATCGGTCGAATTCATTGATGAACAATTACAAGGATCGGACAAACATTCCCTATCTCACTTTACAAACAAATTCCCATCGACCAACTTCAGAATCGACCAACTTTATTCCCAGTTTAGCGATAACAAAGTCAGAGGTTACTTCAAGGTCGTGTTATTAATATGTCTAAATGCAATTTTAATGCCAACTAGAATATGAAAAAGAATATCTATGACCTTGAGAAAAAAATAACAAAGCATTCACCTTGAGATACCATATTTAGATCGCATTAAAAACGTTTGTTATGTTGTCACAAATAAAGGAGATGTTTAGGTGGACCCCCTGTATATTGGTTTTTCGAGTAACAATTAAAATATTCTTGTGTAACATGTTTTTCTGAACTTTAATGTCAAATTTGAAAGATGCTTCTTCTTATCTTTAATTTATCAAAGTCGATGTAAACATTATTAGTAGTGGTATGCAGTGGAAAAGGTGTCAACTTGTTTGTTCATACGAACTCGACACGTGGAAAAACACAAACGACTTCTAGCTCGGCATTTGCATATGGTATCGGCCGTGAACTTTATTGGATAAGCCAGCTGTTGTGCAATATATTAATTAAAGCGTCATCGGGGCTTCGTTAATTATTACGTACCGCGATCTTCGTCTACCTTTTCTCTTCTGTCTGCACGTGACAACAATAATAAGGAAAAAATCTCGTGAACCAAGGCTCCAGAAACAGTGATAAGGAAGTAATGATCATTGATGATCAATATTAAAACAATAACCAGTTTCATATTAATTAAGAATACTTACACAAGAGGGAGTCCAGTCGCTCCTTGATGCTCTTGCTCTTGTTCATCCTCTCCACGTCGCTCTCGTCCGTTTCCAGCGGCGTTTCCCACTCGGAGGAGTCATAGGTTTGCTCCTTTCTGGAGTCTGCGAGGTCCTCTCTCTCGTTCCTCTTCTCGACGTTGTCGTAGGAGGAGTTTCTGTCACTGTACAGCGACTCCGACGTGTCTGGTGGCTTCAACAACTCTGGGTACCTGTTGGGCCAAACGGAAAAATGAAATATAATCAGTATTCAATTTTTATCGTTCAATAATTACTTTCGTCGAACACTCACCGTTGGAGAATGATACTCTGAACGGTTAAAGTGTTCCCAACAACGTCCCTGTCGCACTCCTCGTCCGGGAACGTCCTGGCACCGTTATCGCCCTCGTAATCCGCATCACAGTCATAGTCTGGTTCGCAGTCCTCCCCTTCGTTCCCTAAACAAAGATCATCAACCGATTATCAGCGTGTTATTTCCATAATCGATTAATCTAATGCGCGTTCAACAAAATTAAAACATTTGCCTCCACCTCTTCGCGAATCGATAAGCAAGATAACAGTAACTGATAACTAGACAGCGGATCTTTATGCAAAATAAAAATGTTCTAACTGACTACAACAGACTGGAATACAATAGAAATTGTTATTCTCTTTGAACTCTGTTTTTAAACTCTTCTAATGTTTCAAGTTAGATCATCAGGAACACTTTTCAAGTTAGACCGAAAAATTGATTTGACGCACATTCATTCAAAAGAATCGTACAACAATTCAAGACTACCTACTGCTGCGTGTATTAATAAACAACTTTGGAGATAAGCTAATCTACGTCTTTCAGTTACTTCGGGTTATACCGCTGACGAACTAAGGTCAGTTCACCAAAACAATGATTTCAAAATAATATTTACAACGCCATTGTTGTTTTTATCGACCAATTCTTTTGTACATTGTACAATTGTTATTACTGCTGAGTTATCTGTATAATCTTGATTACGTCGAATGTGTTTAACCAGTGGTGGGAATAAAATTCTGATACTGATCTATTACTTTTGTTTATAATCGTTTCTCTCTCTATCTTTAGTTATAATTAGTGTAAGTTAGATGCAATCTTAGGTTAAGTTAGGATTGTAAGTTAATTTAAGTTGGTTGTAAGTATAATTTAGTGTAAGGTTAGGATAAACAAAAATGGAAGTAGGAGGTTGTGAAAAGGATTGTAACTCTGAGGGGATCAATAAAAGTTATACATATTTATACTGATCTATTAGGAGGATGCCTACCAATAAACTCCCAGCTGGAGTCTACAGCCCAGGAGGTATCGTTGAACACCTTGGTCCTGATCTTTGGTGGTTGCACAGGTTTGGCTCTGGGGATCTTCTTCACGTCCTTGGTGCCGAGTCTTTTGGCTAGGTTGTCGACAGAGGATGATATCAGAGGTGTTTTATCTTCTGTCTCCTCAGTCTCCTCCCAGTCGATCGGATGAAGCTGATTCGAGTTACCACCAATAGGTGTTTGCAACCAGCCTGGTTCGCTATGTCGGTACTTGTTCGTAGCTGGATTATTCCTGGCTCGTCTTCTCGGTATAATCGCTGCAATCTGCGCTATAGCATCCGCTGGCTCCGCATAAAATGGACTACCTTGCTTCGACTCCGGCGTCAAAGGACTATTGCTCTCCGACTTTGCCAGCATGAGCCCGAGCTTGTTTCTGGGAGGTGTTATGGTACTCGGACTGTTCAACGAATTCGCACTACCTACACAGACCAATGTCCTCTACTTAATTTGCTAGTGTGCTACAGAGGCTCTAGTCTAGACTCTAGTCTTGATGAGACATTTATGACAAAAACACTTACGTACAATTTAAAGCAGTGGACATTAAAAGACATTATGAACATTTAGGGACATTAAGAATACAATTCTTATTTAGCTCCTGTGTCCTGCAATCAATGCGAACATTTTATATTTTGTATACAGATCCGCAGTCTAGTGATCATTTTAGAAGAGCTCTTTATTAATAGTTGTTGCAAGACGCAGACGCTAAATTGAAATTTATATTCTTCATTAATCATTTTAATGTGGTGATGATAATATATTAACACTCTGAAAGTCTTTTAATATTTTCACTGTTTTAAATTATTTTCTAGCCAACAGGATTTGCCTAGAAATTAGATACTCACAAACTCGAGACAACAGATCGGGTCTCCTACCCATTCCAGTCTCTTCAGGCGAGCCATTCCCGTGTTCACCAGTTTTCATATCCTGTACAGGCTTGAAGCTACTGAACTCCGGGCTGGTCATCTCCTTGTAGCTTAGTTTCTCGTTACCGATCGACTTGTCGTTCCTCAGGATCATCCTGTCGTTCCTGACGATTAGCTCATTGGTCGTTAATCGGTCGTTGAAAGCCCTATCGGCTGGATTCGACGATCTGTCTTGGACCATCAGCCGGTCGTTCGAGTTCCTCAGGATTCGTTCTTGAGGAATCGTCGAGCCGTCGTTCCTGAATTTGTCGTTCGGCGACCAGGTCGATTGGTTCGATTGGTCGGTCGTGTTCCATATATCTTCGTAGTCGGAGATCTTGTCGCCTGGTGAACTGCGGTAATAGGACTCCAGGATGTCCGATTCCTGATAGTGCTGCGAGTTCTTACGAGCCTCTCGGTCTCGTCTTCGCTTCGATTTGCTGGTACTCGACGGTGTCGTTGGCGAGAGAATGTTCGGTGTTTTGACACCAGTGTTCGGGACTAGTTTGGACATCGGCGAGAGCACCGGAGTGGTCGGCGATAACGGCGACTTCACGGAGAAGTTCGACGTCAGCGATTTGTTCGACGTCGCGCTCTGCGGACTCAGCAGCGACGTGTTCGGGTCCGACGGAGTGTTCTGCTGCGAAAAAGTCAAAATGATCTCTTAGCAAAGTGCAAAAAGAAAGTATTATTATTATTCATCATATTATTCATCAAATTCTATAAGATTTAGTAAATGAAAGTAAAGTAAGATCTGTAAATTCGTCTGTCCTAACATGTTCATAACTAGACTGCAGATCTTTATGCAAAATAAAAATGTATGCAATGATTGTGGTAAGCGCGATTAACATAAAAATTGATTTCCTCTCTTAAAGACTTTGTTACATTACAGGCAATATTACAATTGAATAAAGATTCACAGTCTATTCATAAAAGAACATAGTTTCTACAAATTATCTTCAATTCTAACTGAGTAAATCAATTTGTTATTAACATCGAGGCTGAAACTTTCTGGTTTTTTGCTGGATTTTTACAGGATGTGTTTAGTATTACAAGACCTTTGTACAAATAATTGCAATTTGTCCTAATTTTTTATGTTTAACATTTATCAACTTTGACTCGAGTTTTACGAGAAGTACCAAAAGTCCTCCGGTTAAGTTTTTTAATTTAATTGGTGGAATATTGAACTTTAATTTCGCGTTGGTTTGAATTGCAGATAAATAATAGAATAAATAAAGATAAATAATAAAAATCCATATTCTATCTTCCTGGGTAGTCTTTAGAATAGAATTATTGTAGTCTCGGAGGACTGTATAATTTTCTCTTTAAAATGGCTCCGAGTGCAAATAATTAATTAATCCACGAAATTAAATCACCTGCGAACTGCAGACGTCGTTGGTTTGATTGACATTGAACGTGACCGTGGTGGTGACCGTGAAATTATTTTGCGTATGCGCCATTCCGGGCTTGGCCCATCTTGGTGGTGGAGGTGGTGGTGTCTTGACATTCTGTGCCATCGCATGATTCTCGGCGACGATGTTCCTGATCTCCGGTAGCACCGGCGAGTTCGTGCAGGACAGATTGTTGAACGTGGAGACGTTTTGATGGAAATTCGTGGTCGCGGTGTTCATCGACGCGAATCTTGTTCTGGATAATTCGACTATCGTGGATTTCGAGGTTTCTGCGATGCTCTTCGACTCGAAGTTGATCTTCGCATCCTGCACAGGACTCAACACATTGTTCTCCACATTGTGGACCACGGGTGACGGGCAACGCACGCTTTGCACCAGGTTCGGCGAGATCAGTTTCTGAGACAGCTTCTCGCTGGGCGATATCTTCTTAACGTCCATTGGCTCGTTGAATGTTGTTAGGTTCAACGTGTTTGGTGGTGTCGGACGCGGCTGTCGGGGCAACGACGACGCGAACGTCGACGTTGTGACGGCTGTCGTCGGCGATGAGCTTCCTGCAAAGAAAAATACAGAGTTATTTTCGTCTCGAGCTGCATTCCTGCCTCTGATGGATGACGAATTTTAATGCTTCGACTGAAGAACTTGAAAATGCAACCAAGAAAATTCTCAATTTATGTAGTAGTACCAAAAAAGCATTTGATTTCTCCATTTCTTAGATTGTTTCACTATCTAGAAGTATATAAACACTATAATTTTCTTTTTTTATTACTTATTGAGATATTTATATTGAATTTTCATATGAAAAATTTTTATATAGAAAATTTAACTAAACAACTGATTCTAGAAAAATTGCATACTATATTTGAATTGCATTATTAAGTGAAATTCTTCTCGATCGAAAATAATCCATATAGTGATCGAAACGTTTTGATAAATTAAATTGCAAATTTGCTATTGTCTATTAACGATCGAACCGTGCGCCGGAAACACAAAATTTATTATATATTGTATGCTATGCGAGTTAATATGAAATTCATATACTTTTGTAACGACTTACGTGTATCGTGTGACGATATCGGTGCGAGATTCAGCACTATGCTCTCAGTCGTCGGTGTATGAATGTTGTTGTTGTTGTTATTGCTATGGTTATTATTTCCTGAAAATCATAATTATTGTTATCAGATATATATTTTTTAATAGAAAATTTCACACACCCCACTAGTTGTTATTCTGTAATTGTTTGATCTAGTAATTTTTTTAAATCAAACTTACCACCACGAAAACTGCTCAAGCTCGAAGTATTGCTGCTGCTGCTTTCCGGCGGTTTCGGATTCGCCATTGGGTATCTCCAGAACTCCTGACCCAGAAGAGCTAGGGAGGAGAGTTGCTGCCTATTCTTGGCCTCGCGCATCGCCCTTGGCAGTGTCAATTGGACCGGCAATTCGTCACTGCTTGCCGAAGAAAAACAAATAAATCAGAATGGATTAACCTGTCTACACTCGACAACTATATTTAGATATTCTACCTTGTACTTAGAAAATGGCCGAGGATCATCGCGAGAGGAGTTCTGTTTAGTTCGACATAAATAGCATAAACAAAGATGTCGACTACACTAACAAATATTTCTTTTGCATTAAAGTAGTTATTGTGTTGAATAAATTTTTTTTCTGATGCTCCATTTAATCTATAATAGATGCTCTCAACTCTTTGCTAAGGTTACTTTGCGACGAGACCTACAGTTTATTAAGGTGGTTTCCATGTAACCAGTTATGCAGAAAGTGGTGTCCGAGTAAATGAAGGTTAAACAAATGATTGGATTTGCTTACAAAAAAATTAATTCTAATTATCTTAATATTACGATCGAAACCTAAAATGAAGGTTAAACAAATGACTTTGATTTTTATGAGAGAAAGAAAACGAGCATAACTTTCCCTCGCACGTAATACAACTTGGTTTATATTAATATTTTGCCTGTCGCGCGTATTAAAACATGCACGTCGATCCAGTGCATCCATGTTCGGCCGATAATAACGATAAAAGCGGAAATAACAGTTTGAAACAGAGCGAACCGTATTATCAGATCGGCGCGGTATAACGATAACGCGTCGCGTCGCGGTAAAACAGGCGGAACGCTCATGAATCATTAACCGGGCCGGATAAAAGGAAAAACGGCATGTCGATTATCACGAAAACCGGGCTTAATGGCGCGAACGTGGCTTTCCAGTGCTTCCATTAGCCGCCGAAATTATCTCGGGATACGATCGTGCGCGGCTACTTTCACCGGGGCAGGTTTCGTTCGCAACTCGCAGCTCGCTTCCACACTCGAGGATTCGATAAATTATGCAACGCGGGAGATCGCCGCTGGCCTAATCCTCCAGCGACGTGTTTTGATCGGTGTGCAATTTCAGCCGCTACGAGAAAACCGAATCCCCCGGCAATGACTAAATCAACTCAAACGCCTCTGGTTCGCGAGCTACAGGTCAATCGATGGCGTATCAATTCTATCAGATTCATTCATATATGTCCGATTTATAACGGTAACGTTCAACTAACTTTTTCCCTAATCAAACCTTCCGACCAAAGAAGCTAATATTATCATAAAGGTATTTTTCATAACGAACTGCAAGTTTCGTAAATATTTTATTTCTTTTCGTTCCTCATTTATAAGATTGTTATATTGTCAAGTTTGCAGTTCTTTCTACCATCCACGAATAGCGTATTCATGGAACACTACATTTTGGTAAATATCGCATAATGTTATCACTGATTGTTTTTCATACAAAAAATTCACAAGCTCAGTAATTTAAATCAGGCCGTCTGAATAACTGACTTGCATTTCAGATGAGAAGAAAATGCATAAGAAATGCACTAAACTTATGTTACTAATTTGTTCATATGATATGTCCGATTTATAACGGTAACGTTCAACAAACTTTTTCCCTAATCAAACCTTCCGACCAAAGCAGCTGATATTATCATAAACGTATTTTTCACAACGAACTGCAAGTTTCGTAAAGATTTTATTTTTTTTCGTTCCTCATTTATAAGATTGTTATATTGTCAAGTTTGCAGTTCTTTCTACCATCCACGAATAGCGTATTCATGGAACACTACATTTTGGTAAATATCGCATAATGTTATCACTGATTGTTTTTCATACAAAAAATTCACAAGCTCAGTAATTTAAATCAGGCCGTCTGAATAACTGACTTGCATTTCAGATGAGAAGAAAATGCATAAGAAATGCACTAAACTTATGTTACTAATTTGTTCATATGATATGTCCGATTTATAACGGTAACGTTCAACAAACTTTTTCCCTAATCAAACCTTCCGACCAAAGCAGCTGATATTATCATAAACGTATTTTTCACAACGAACTGCAAGTTTCGTAAAGATTTTATTTTTTTTCGTTCATCATTTATAAGATTATTATATTGTCAAGTTTGCAGTTCTTTCTACCATCGACGACTAAGGTATTCATGGAACACTACATTTTGGTAAATATCGCATAATGTTATCACTGATTGTTTTTCATACAAAAAATTCACAAGCTCAGTAATTTAAACCAGGCCATCTGAATAACTGACTTGCATTTCAGATGAGAAGAAAATGCATCAGGAATGCACCAAACTTATGTTACTAATTTGTTCATAGATATTATTTATGTTCTGTGACCCTTATCAATAATTATAACAGTGGACGAGTGCCTTGAAACACACTATCAGAAAATGTAAATAAAATATCACGTAGTTCAATTTAAAAAAAAAACGCCTCCATCTATGAACAAAAGTAGTTACATAAATTTGATCTGATGCGTTTTCTTGTATTTTCAAAAGCAAGCCAGTTATTCGTCAAGTGACCAGTTTTGAATGCCTCGCTCTGTTTCGTACGGGAGGAATTTGCATAATACTTGTATTTTAAAACAGTCAGCCATTGCTGCCCACCCTAGTACCATCAAGGTTGCTTTCAGTGGGGTAGCCGACGCTTAAGGTGGGGTATCGTACACCAGCGGCCTTGAGCTGCCAACTTATTTCATTTCTACTGTAGTAGATGATGAACGCATGAAGAGGCCACTCACCAGCACTGAGAATAGTGGGCGATCAGCGAGGGGATGTTGTCGAACCTGTTCTCGCTGGTTTCCAAGCTCAGCTTCCCCTTGTTGGCTTGGATCAGGTAGTGCTCGATGTATGGTCCCTTTCCTGGCGGCAGTCTCACGGAAAGAGCCATTGTGTCGCTCTGACTCGACTGCCGGACCACGAAATTCTAAAGACAGCAAAAAGAAACGACATTTTAGAAACTTTAGTCTATACAGGGTCGTCTAGGCAATTTTTAGTTTGGATCTTCCTGCAGCGAGCGGTTCCCGATTTTTTATTTTACAACTAGCTGACCTGACAGAAGTTGTCCTGTCCAAATTTCAATAAATTTGTTTAAACATGTCAACCTGCTACTTGTACCGTTTCAAAAATGATTAATTTTTTAATGTAAATTAATAAATTGAAGTAGGAATATAGTACGAATATTTTTTTTTAAATTAGCCAAATCGGCCCAGCCGTTCTCAAGTGATGCAGCAACGAACAGCATTTGATTTTTATTTATATAGATAGATTATAGATTATTGAATTAATAAAAACGATTTCATAAGAAAAAAGATTGTATGCAAAGTCTAAATAAAATCAATCTTGTCATTTTTACAAGGGAACGTTTATTAAATAGTTATTTTAATAAATAGTCCAATCATAATCTAGAGAACCCACATGTAATATCTAACTACATACAGTTCTGTTGAGTCAAGTATCATTTTCTACATTCTCATAATCTTACATTATTACCCAATAGTGAATGTATCAATGCCTAAGGTAGCTCAGATTTCGACCGCAAATGGTTAACGTACAGAGTAGTCTCTCATTGGTTTTCCGAACGTTATCAATGTGTGTCAAGGATTAAATGCAATCGTAAAACATAGTAATATGTTCACAAATAATTTCGAATTTCGAGATATTCATAATATGAAGAATAAATGTAAAGAAATACGAAGGAACTTATACCCAAACACATCGGTGATTTAAATTATTTTAAGACAATAATATTGTTAATTATTTACATTAGGGGTATCCTCACTTATTTTGATGACCTTGAAATATGTTGTCAAGATTATCATTCTGAACAACTTTTTCCTATACATGAGAAACGTTGCTCAGAATTATGACCTAAACAACATATATCAAGGTCATTAAAATCGGCTAGAAAGCCCCTAATGTACATAAATACCGAGAACTATTGTACAGTGACTGCATTTTCCAATGTTTTTATAGACAAATTTCAAGAAAGTGAGGAATCTAATGAAATCTTATTTTTAATTGGGATAGTCTTTGTATCAGATGATTGCATAAGATCGTGCCCGATTTGGCAATAAAATGCAATGGTTAAATAAATAATTAACTAAATAAACCTAACCTAAATACCGAGAACTAGTGTAGGTACGAAGAAATGTTTAATTTTAGAGTTAAAATATCTCCGAGTCTAAAGGGTTAAAGGACTAAAGCAATGCGAGAAGGTGTTTGATGTTTGGTTTATATAGCGAAGGGAGATTGATTAATTGTTTCCGTTTATTTATTTGTGTATTTTTCAAAGTATTGGGGGGTGCATTTCATCGGTCGGCGTTCAGTTCCGTCAACGGTGGACGGGTTTCTAGCTTTCGCAATCACCAGTCGCGTTTTCGACGCGCAGAGGTGGGGGTGTCTCGCCAACGTAGGAGTAATTGCGGGAGGCATTGTTTTTCGGCCGTGCAATTCGACCGTGGTCGCCGATGCGACGGGTCCGGGACGATTAACAAAGCTGGAAAACAATGAGCCGTCGGGAAAACAATGCTGCCACAATGCCACGGCTCGTTCGCAGTTCCCCTGCTGATTACGAGACATCCCCTTCCGCAACCGCCACCCAATTTTCCTCATTCAGACAGGGAAGAAATTACTTGGCACGAAAGTGGCTCTCGGCCGAAACACTTTTCAGTTAATGTCGCTCGGTTTGGGACACTTATTAGTCGACAGTGGTCAGTCGAAGATTCCTTTTCCTTGCTAAAGGTTTTGTCCACTCCAAGTTCACCCTTTTGCGAATCAACTTCAACCTCTCACAAATCAAGTGGGGTAACTGCACCAGTGAATGAATATACTTCATTTTTCAAGAATAAATGAACACAAATAAAATGAAATTATTCTTATTTTTTCTTTATTAAACGTTAAATAAAAAATACCATTCAATGAACACTACATTCTAGTAATTATTGGTAATAATTATTATTATTGATATTTATTAATAATAATTATTAATAATAAAATTTGTTGAAATATACAAAAGCGTTCATTTAGTGGTGCAGTTACCCTATTCTTAAATATGTTTTTGTTAAACAAAATCGCGTCGAATGAATTGTTAAGAATGTCAAAACTTTATTGCAAAAATGTACATGAAATACTTTACTGTAAAAGTAATTACAAATTCATTAACGTATCTCCCCGACATTAACATTCGAAATTAATTAGAGAAGCCAGTTTTAATTGTTTCTAATACTTTAAGGCTCTACAGGGTGAAAACACTGGTTTCCAATATAACGACTTGATTGTTTATTGTTTCTTAATACTCGGCTATCAGTCTTTCCCAGAGTTATTGCGATTTCACTGGGAGGACTTATCTCATAACCATAATCTCGTCACAGCCACGCCGAACATGTTAACAAATGCACCGTGTCTCGAACAAGATCATAATCAATCGGCTCTCCGTCGAACAGACTCTTGACCCCATCTCGATCCACCGATTTCCTCGTTGCGACTATATCATCCGGCATTCTTGACCTCGACTTTATATATTTTCATAAATCCGTATCCGGAGGCGATCTCATTTTCAAGTGCTCTTCCGTCGGTCCTGATAGAGTCACGAGAACGTCTTGACCCTGCTTAGGCGTCGAAGATCCCTTCATTTCATCTAGATACAATTTCTAGTGGGTCTTGACCCGGCTCTCGTGAAAGTCCGGCACTCGATCTGGTTCCGAAATGATTTTCGCGTCACGTCTTCACGTTGTTCCCGAGTAATTAAATCAATTTTAATTTTCGAACAGCTAGGATTTCGGAGAAATTGAAAATTATCGGGAACGGAGAGTATGTGTGTAGGGTAACTATACCCTATATTTTAATATTATTCTAATTGACCATGAAATAATATGTGTAAGCATTTTATGGAAGAACAATGTGTTCTGAATACAAAGAAAAATGATTTTCTCAGAAAACCTAATACGACATAAGAAAATATTAAAAAATGTGTATAGGGTAACTATATACCCTATATTTTAATATTATTCTAATTGACCATGAAATAATATGTGTAAGCATTTCATGGAAGAACGAAGTGCTCTGAATACAAAGAAAAATGATGGCTCACAAAACCTAATACGACATAAGAAAATATTAAAAAATACAATCGCTAACATTTTGTGCGTATTACTTTGAACGAATAAATGCCATATACTAATTACTGCATACTTTACGATTAGAAATTCAAAATATAACTCGAACGTTTCGGATGAGCTCTTTATACTCGATGGCACCGAACAAGATTCTCGAATAATTAAATCAATTTTAATTGTCGAACAGCTACGATTTCGGAGAAATCGAAAATTATAGCATCTGTGGGTATGTGTGTAGGGTAACTATATCCTATTTTTTAATATTATTCTAATTGACCATGAAATAATATATGTAAGCATTTCATGGAAGAACGAAGTGCTCTGAATACAAAGAAAAATGATGGCTCACAAAACCTAATACGACGTAAGAAAAAGTTAAAAAATATTTAAAATATTAAAATATATTTATTATATATTATTTATTATATTTATTATATTAAAATATTAAAAATCGGTAATATTTTGTGCGTATTACTTTGAACGAATAAATGCCATCTATTAATTACTGCGTACCTTACGATTAGAAATTCGAAATATAACTCGATTGTTTCTGACGAGCTCTTTATACTCGATGGCACCGAACAAGATGGTAATTTATCACGGTGGTTTCGCAAGAAGAGTAGAGCGGGAATCTACGGTAATATTTCACCGAGTTCGTTACGAAGACAGATGGATCCGATATCGCGTCGTACCCCGGCTAAACGACGACGGTCGTCGGAAACAAAGAAACTTTTCACCGAGGACCGATCAAAACTTCTCTATCTACGCCGCGTTTCCAGTTCCCGGCGCACGAGCATTGTTTCCCTGGTATAGCTGAATCTTCTGCTTATCTTACGGTGCATCGGGCACACGACGAACAATCGAAGCGAGCCGTGCATCGTCTTATCTAATGCGAGAATAATAGGTGATCGGGAGGATTGTTCCCACATGGAAAATCGTGTCAATGTCTGACATGCCCTTAATCGTTTTAAAAAGTGCCTTTTCCCTCGTCAAAATCTATTTCGCACGCCATTTAGTAAATCAATGCTGCTATAATAACCGTTATCCTTTTATAATGAACAAATTATTCTATAATAGTCAAATTGTTTAGTACAATTTTAAGTTGAAGTGGCTGCATTTTCCAATGTTTTTAGACGAATTTCAAAAAAGTGGGGAATCTAATGAAATCTTATTTTTAATTGGGATAGTCTTTGTATCAGATGATTGCATAAGATCGTGCCTGATTTAACAATAAAATGCAATGGTTAAATAAATAATTAATTAAATAAACCTAACCTAAAAGGTTAGGTTCTTTTTAGAAAAGAATGGCGACTACACAATTGATTAATAAAGCTGTATTCTTTCAAAAACGATTGAATTTTTTTTTCAAATTGGGCACGAATTTGTACAATCATCCTTCCATAATAAACAATAACAATAATAAATA
Source organism: Lasioglossum zephyrum (assembly GCA_028455615.1). Taxonomy (NCBI): domain Eukaryota; kingdom Metazoa; phylum Arthropoda; class Insecta; order Hymenoptera; family Halictidae; genus Lasioglossum; species Lasioglossum zephyrum. The sequence goes on along the minus strand of CM052324.1, from coordinate 8,482,343 downwards.
ATGATTCTATAATAGCTATATAAGCTTCTATAAATATTAAAAAGAAAGTCAAGTTGTTGTGCACAATTTTAGGTTGTGTGGACCAGACTGTGGATGTTTATGCATTTTTCAATGTTTTTAGACTTTCTAGACAGTGAGGAATCTAATGAAATCTTATTTTTAATTGGGACAGTATTTGCATCAGACGAGTGCATAAGATTGTTCCCAATTTGAAAATAAAATGCAATGGTTAAATTTTACAGAGTACAGCTTTCTTAGTCAGTTATATGTCTACATTCACTTTATTTGATTCCTCTTAGGGTTACAAATCCGTACACTTTCTTCCTCATTTATTCGTCGCATTTTCTCTTAATTTATTAGTTAATTATATGTATAGCCATCATTCTTTTCAGAAAAGAATGGTCTGGGTTAGGTTCTTTTCAGAAAAGAATAGCGACTACATAATAGATTAATAAAGCTGTATTCTTTCTTTAACCATTGAATTTCATTTTCAAAGTGGACACGAATTTATGCAGTCATCAAATTCTATCGAATTTTACGTTCTAATGAAGATCCGCAGTCTAACACCGGCTAACACAAAGGAACAAATGGTTTGATGGTTTGTCCGAATAGAGAAAAGGACGAGGAGTACTTTCTCCATGCGTTTCCGCGATCGCAGCTCGATATTATGGTTATTTTGGGGAACGGACAGGGCGCATGGGGGTAATTAGTGTTCTAGTTACGCCATTAGATGGTATCGTGCCGGTCGGCGGGATCAACCGTGGCCAAGGTATCTCTCGATGCATCGGCCATTTGGCAAGCGGCGCGCCGTGTACTGGCTTAATATGCAGTAAATGCAAACGGCAGACGTTGCCCCGGCGAAATACGTCGGCCTCGACTTCTGGCGGCATTCCAGACCGCGAGATCCCGCTGAAAATACGCATAACAAGTGGCATTGTTAGCGCGCTGCCTCGTAAAAGTCCGCCCCCAAGCTGGCTGGTTGGTTTTCGCGCGATTTAAATGCACCTTCGACGGCGTGGCGCGCGCTATTTGTCACCATCCGTGTGACAAAGTGCTGTCTCCTTCGCCGTCGACGTGTTAGCGACCTTTGACTGTCGAATTTTTACAAGGAAACTCAAGATTCGCGGAATCCATCAGTTGGAACGAGACTAATGCGTCATTTTCTGTTTGCCAGCGAAAAAGTAGTAGGCTAATGGTTCCAGTAGTCAGTCATGAAAAAAAAATATAATGAATATTCTTCCAGTCTAATAATGTTTAGAAGCAAATTAAGATTGGAAATATTAAAAAAATAATAAGATCAGGAAAAACCAATGGTTCCAGTAGTCAATCATGAAAAAAAAATATAATGAACATTCTTCCAGTCTAATAATGTTTAGAAGCAAATTAAGATTGGAAATATTTAAAAAAACAAGTTCAGGGAAAACCAATGGTTCCAGTAGTCAGTCGTGAAAAAAAAATATAATGAATATTCTTCCAGTCTAATAATGTTTAGAAGCAAATTGAGATTGGAAATATTTAAAAAAACAAGATCAGGTAAAACCAATGGTTCCAGTAGTCAGTCATGAAAAAAAAATATAATGAATATTCTTCCAGTCTAATAATGTTTAGAAGCAAATTGAGATTGGAAATATTAAAAAAAAAACAAGATCAGGAAAATCCAATGCAAAAAAAACAGGATCAGGAACAACTAATACAAAAAAACATAAAATCATAGAAAAAATCATAGAAAAAGTTTCACTTCGAACATAATGAACGATCAAAATTTGCGACGCAAAGAAGGTTCTTATAATTTTCACTCATATATATTTTTTTTTAAATTGAAAACTCCCTATATAAAGTTTGAAAATATAATAAATAAGACGCTTAAAAGATTTTACCGATTTACGAGGAGAAAGATTAAACGTATCTTCTAAATCTCCAACAAATGATTTACTCAACTTTCAAGAACGTAAGCACGTTATTCATATTGTGGAATTCAATTCTCCACAGCCACGAATGATATTAATGTATAAAAGCGGTCTATACCTTCCGATGTCGAGTCACGGATTATCGGTGATGAACACAGTGTCAAGATATTGTATACATGCACGGTGGATCGAATGAAAAATTATTCAAACGAGCAGAATAAATGATCTTCACAGTGCACTCTGGTTAGTATAATAAAAACTGTTCAGCCCGTTTTCATTACGCTCGCGACGTGATATAGGCGAGAGCTTTCCGATATGATTGAGACTTTAATCAACGCCACTTTGGTTGAAATATTCGACGGAGTATTAAAGCATTTCAATAGTGTGAATACACATTGAAAAGTCCGCCATTTATATCCGACCAATCCAATGAAACGAATTCTTTTGATACGATTTTTAGACAACACGAAAGTCAGTCGTATTTATGTTATTGATAAAGAGATTTTCAATCACTTTTATTATATAACCTGTGACATGTTGGATAAACCCTTTATGCAACTGCATCGTGATACTTTAAACATAAAATTAATTAGAAAAATTCTTTGTAGAGAAATTTTCACGACTTGAAATTATTCCTGAATATTTTACAATAATTCTGATCTATGAATGCAGCGTAACATTCTGAATAAAAAAAAATATAGGAATATATTTTACATATAACACACAAAAGTCAGTCGTATTTATGTTACTGATAAAGAGATTTACAATCACTTTTATTATATAAACTGTGACATGTTGGATAAACCCTTTATGCAACTGCATCGTGATACTTTAAACATAAAATTAATTAGAAAAATTCTTTGTAAAATATGTTAAGTGAATATTTTACAATAATTCTGATCTGCAAGTGCAGCGTAACACTCTGAATAAAAAAATATATAGGAATATATTTTACATATAAATTTCGTTATTGGAAAATCTTTCTCCGTATTTCGTCTTTCCGTATATAGCGATACAGCAATAAGCCTGACAATAGAAATCAGTGAGGTTCGATGTAAAAATTTCCCTAGGAGACGGTTCAATGAAAATCGGCTTTTCCCTCCCTCATTTGTTCTCGCGGAGAACAAAGCGACAGAAAGTATTCAAGAAGTCTGTCGTTGATCAAAGCGCGAGGAAAATCCCGACGCGGGGTTCGTGTCTCCGAGTGAAAACCACCGGTCGAACAATTGTCCGTGCAATATTTCATATTCTTTGTTTCGTCGCCGCCGATTCAGCGACCAGGATTTTCTCTTCGCGGCTACTTCAACAGCTTCTTCAGACGTTATTTATTACCCGGCTTGCGATTGTATTCTGCCCTTACCCGCTTCGCGAGTTGCAATCTCTGTAATAATAGATCGCCGGTTGTAAATTTCCCTGCTGGGGTATTCACCAGATAAACTTGTTCTGAATATTCACAGAAGAATTATACGCGAGAACAAAGTGTCTTAACGACATTCTCAATAATTAATTTTAGTCTTTTTAATCCATTTTAGAACAGGACATTTTTTATTCGAAATGTTGTTATTCGTTGTTGTAAAAATATTGTTGTTGTACCCTCTGAGGCACTACTAAAAATTGCTGTACCATTATTCAAAATATTTTTTACATTATTAAATATATTGGTATCTAATCAATTACTAAACATTTCCATATTGTTTCATAAAATAAAAAAACTCATAGGGAATAGAAATATTCTATAGAAATATTAGAAAGATTTTTTTTAGTGTAGTTAAATGAATTGGAGTTTAAGAAATAATAAAATGTTAGCAAGAAAATAATTATTATATATACAATAGACTCATGTTGCTTATTTTTATGCTATTAGTTATATTATTCAATTTCTATTTTATGTCAGTTTGTTAAAAATCCGTCGTCTTCTTATTAACACCACAATCGCACATCTCCATATTACATAAAGAACATCTGAGACAAGCTAATGTTTGTACATTTCCGGAGAAGATTAAACATTAAACATGGTGAAAGTAAGTCGTATAAGATTTTCTCGTAACGAATAATAATTAAAAGCAAAGTCCCTGCAGCGTGTAGCCTCGAACGTAAAGATACTTTCTAACGGGGGGGAGGGAAAGGATTCTCCACGAGCCCTCTCGGGAAAACTCGCCGTGAAATTTTCCGCAACGATAGCCCCTTTAGCCGGCAGGTGCTTCGTCCACTTCCGCGGAAAACTTGCTGCTCGACCGTGGAAACTCGGGCTCTACGAGGCTTGCAATTTTCTTACGCCTAATCGATTCGCTTAAGTGCACTCACCCCTTCCTCTTTGCCTTGCAACAAGTGGAAAGCGCCGGCCCTTTGGATGCCAGGAAGGAACCAGATCGGATGGGAGCGTATAAGCCTCTCGATCAGAGTGATGTCGCAGGCGACCTCGCTGCCAGAATCTTCCGTGGAGCTCGAAGATCCACCCGAGGTCGCCGAGCCCTCCGAGGAGAGCGACTCCTCGCTCTGAAAATCACCAATCCATCGTTAATCTACTTGCTAGGTATCAGAGTTTGATCAAAATTTTATTTAAATAAAAATTTCGAATCAAGTGGCTTTTTTCCAAGGGGATTTTAAACCCACTTTATCCAAAATTGTCATTTCGATAAAATTTTTGCCCAACTAGGTATATACATACAATAAATAAAAAAGGTAAATATTGGGTTGGCAAGAATGTGATTTCGGTATTTCGAATAACCACAATTTTTTTATTCAAGCAATGAACTTTAATCTAATTGCTGGGTATCAGAGTTTGGCCAAAATTTTATTTAAATAAAAATTTCCAATCAAGTGGCTTTTTTCAAGTGGATTTTAAACCCACTTTATTCAAAATTGTTATTTCGATAAAATTTTTGCCCAACACGATATAGATACAATAAATTAAAAAGGGTAAATATTGGGTTGTGGCAAGAATGTGATTTCGGTATTTCGAAGTTAAATAAACCCCAATTTTTTTATTTAAGCAATGTACTTTAATCGATAAGATTTTTCCCATTTTCTTCGATGATTGTTTAATCTTATCGGCAAAACAACTGATCCAACTGCGATCTCAGGTAGTCGTCATTAGTGAATGTTTTACCATTTAAAGACTTTTGTGAACTTCGAAATGAATGGTGGCTGTGATATCAGTATGAAATAATAGGATTAAAGGGATTTGAATATATCATTATATTATTATCAGCTCATTAGAATGATTAATGGATGAAACAATTTTTTTATTCGATTCGATGCTTGCACAGGTTATAAACGTTGAAGTGAAAAGAAGGTCTCCTGAATTCTGCATAATTTTGTTCATAATTTAAAAAATTTGGCGCTGTACACGCTTTATACGAACATGAAGGAGCATCAGTAAAATCTGCTTTTTGTTCTGTCGCGATTCATTCGGCTTATCCACTGGTTTGAAAGCGTGTACCATTTTCATCCGCGATTCCCAAGAACCATTCAACGCCTTAAATAAAAGCGAGGGGAAACGGTCGTCTGGAAAAGGGGATTAAAAAATATCTAGACGCGACGGGGAAAAGGATGCGGAAGTGAAAGGGAAAAATGAAAAAAGGAGGTGGCGGAGAAGATCGGATAGTAAAGTCGAGAGAGCGATTAAACGACGACGACTAAATAAACGATGGCCAGGCATTGGCTGCAAATTGAGATAACCGTGGAAAGACCATTCGCCGCGCGACGGTATAATGCGGCATTAGAGTGCATTGTATGACGGCCTGGGAGGATTTACACCCTCAGAATTGCGGCTTAAAGGGGTCTAGATTTCCATATTCGTGGAAAGAGACGGAGGACCGACTTTGTCCACTTGTTTCGGTGATAGCACGCCGGAATTGGCCTTTTATTGCGGCCGAAAGAGCACGAACCGAATTAACAGTGATATATTGAAGACAGTTACGTGGATAATAAAAAATAGTAATATGGTACATCGTCAAATCTCGATAAAGAAGGAGCTGTAGAAAGAATCTTGTTTTCTAAGAGCAACAGATGTGATCATTACGCATTTCTGACAAAAACGAGTGGAAGAAATTAAAAAACCGTAAAAGCATTTAAAGAATTTCAGAATATCGGTGTATTATCAAAGAGTGACCATTTGTGTGTAGAAATTGATCGAACCATGGGCCGATAAAATTAATTCCAAAAAAAATAAAAATATTTTAGAAACAAGAGCCAAATATTAATATTAATATTACGATCGAAATTAAAAATCACTTAAGTAACAATTTTATTTGGCTCTTGTTTCTAAAATATTTTTATTTTTCATTAACATCCGCAGTCTGATCATTACACTAAGAAATGAGTCTCTGAAAAGTGGAAAAAATTACAAAAAGAAAATGATCACTCACTAAATTCATAGTACATATCAGTTGCACGAGAGTCCCCTCTTACGGTGTTAAAAACTCGTTCATAGAAACCGTCCTTAGGGTATTTATCACGCATCCATCCTCCGAACAATACCCGGACTATTTTATCCGGGATAATCGAACGAGATTATCCAGGAATCAAGAGATTTACGCGTACTTCCTATCGACAAGTCGTTTTGATCGATGCTGATGGATTGATTCCCGTTTTTCCCCGAGTTTTCGCTGTTTTTTGTAATTCTCTGCTGCGATTCGTCAGCGCCCGTCTCCTGTCAGCGAATACCAACACCAAGGACGAACCCTTCACGCTTTTTACCCCCGGCATTTAGAGGGATATGTGGATTATTCGAATCGGCGAGCCTCAATCGGCGCTTGGTTTGATTTATTTGGTCACGCACCGGCGCGGTGGTGGCTCGACGTTGAGTTTACGGTTCGAGAATCGTTTATCGATTATTCCGCGACGACTGCGGGGTGACTGTGGGGATTTAGAGGGGTCGCGCAGTGATTTTCCCAGTAAGAAGTCCGATAATTCAGTTTCTGTTACCTAGGCTCTTCCAGAATAAAATATAGTCAATCTGTCCAATTCTAGGTCCTTCGGAAAGTCATTCCATTTTCTCCACGAAAAATTAAAGCCAATTCTCGACCATTTAGAATAAGTTTCACGACACTCTGTTCTATGATCTCCTGCGATTTTTCAGGCAACTCGAAGAACCGGAATTACTTTCGGAACGACCTAATAATTGCAAAAGTCTAACTGGAGTCTACTTCCGAGGGACGAAAACACTTGAAACGAGTGTTTCGCGCCGTGATTTTCCGGCGAGAGGCTTTTCCGGACACTCTGCTAGACGGATGGCCTCGTTTGCGAAACTGTTTGCCAGCTGAATTGTCCTGGATTGGCTTCGTTATGTATCGACTTGGAAATAGTAGGATCCTAACAATCTATACCGAAGTGACAAAAAAAATCAAGTGCACTCCCACGTAACAAGATTGAAACGCTGTTTAAAAAAACTGTATATGTTTGTATTTTACAGGGCAGTAGAAAAAATATACAAAACAGTATACAAACAAAAAATTAGGACATGCATGTATAGTCCCTAAAATGTCGGGAAATCGAAAGGAGTGATTCTTGAGGTTCTTACAAAATTTATTATTATTTAATTAATAAATAGAGTACGAGTGCCGACAAACGACAAGAAATCAATCATTGTATAATGCAGACTAATATTCGAACACTCTTAAAAAGACGATAATTTTTTTAATATTGTACTAGACGATTTGAAATTTTTTGGGAAACTGGAGAAATTAGTTTGCTAAAGGATGTGAAAAAATATTTGGTCAAAAATTGCAATTGATCGGAATTTTAGAAAGAAAATACTAAAAGTTGCATTTTACAACTTCTTTAATGTGGTAAATATTAAATTTTTGATTTCGGCGCAAGGTTCGATCATTAAAAACAACAGCAAGTTTGCAAATTAATTTAACTCAACGTTTCGATCCCTGTGTGGATATTTTTCAAGAGCTACATTTCTGCGTTTGAAAAAATCAATACTTAATAAAAGTAGGAACAAAAAGAGGATTTGCAACACAGCTGTGGAAAAACATATAAATATAATGAATAAATAAAATGACATAACTGTGTCAATTATATGCACTGCGAAAGTTTCATCGAAATCAGTACCGAGTTGGACGAGCTATAAAATTGTTAAGGTCTCTTACTCTTAAGTAATAAATTGCCCATTCATTGTTCGTGTAGTCGAATTAATTTGTCTCGTCCGAAGTCAACGCAAATCCATCAGCGTCGACGGTCAGGTCCTACAATAGAATTGAATTCTTCCGAGGGGATGATTTTCGTAAATAATCCGATGATCGCGAAATAATTTCCGCGGTGTGCAGACGGTGGCGCGAAATGATATAGTGGTCAGGCGCGCCGCGATCGGGTGACATTTTCAATTTTTACTCCCCCATTTTTCTGCGGGGGTGGAAACGGATGCGACAGGGGGTTGAAGAGGATTCGCGAAGGGGTTCGCCGCGTGCCGGAGTTTCGAGTGTAATTTAATTTGAAATGCAGACTGACACACAACGGCGTTTCAGGTTAAACGGATTAAACGAGGACGTGCGACGCGTGCTAAACACCCTTGCAGCTAATTGCGAATCCCTTAATTGCTCGTCGCGAAAAGTGTTCCGCGGCGACCACGATTTTTCCCAGGGTACTTTCGTTACCAGTTCCTAGCAATCGGTTCAGGAAAAATAAGACGAGCCGGTATAACAAACCCGTCCGCAAAGAATTCCAGCGAGGAACTCGTCTACTGAATTCGAGAATCGAATGTATACAACGGTAATCGAGTTTGTTCGAACCCTCAGCGACACAGAGTAATCAAACGTAATTTGGAAATTTACATAAACTTTCACGGAGGTTCCATTTAAAAGTCTGAGCCGTATAGTGTTGGCACAGAATAAGAAATCAAATTTTTACCAACCCAAAATTCACAGGGTTTATGTTTTTAGTTGGATCATTATTTAACACATATATTTAACCCTTATGGCAATAGCACTATATTTTTTAATACTCAAATAAAAATCTTTTTTATGCCTAAAATAACAACAGTACACCGTGCGAACAATATTGGCAAGGCACACTGTATATTCAAAGCAAGTTCAAGATTAATGGACGGTTTAAAAAATACTCGGGGCGTTCGCCGATTCACGTTCGACGGCTAATACATTGATAATATATTATCACTGTCACATGGGATAAGTTACACCGTCACTGAAACTTTTTCACAGGTGACAGTTGAAAAATGATCGAAAGAGATCGTCTGACTCACCTGTACATGATGTAGCTGCGTAAGCTGATGATGTTGCAGCGGATTTGGCGGAGGCGTGCTCGGCGAGCTGACAACCTGAACGGTTCCGTGCTGCTGCAGGTACGGTTCCAGGAAGACATCGCTCCTGCAACAATAAAATCAAACAATTTGATCAGCCAGACGTCCATCATTCGAATGGAATTGTAATTCGATGCGTTTCGCAACCAACCACAGTGCAGTGGTTCGGTATCACAGCTTATAATTTCATTAAAATAACAAATAATCATATTTGCTATTCCTTAAAATTCAAATTAACCAACTCACTGTTGTATTTATCATTAGTACATTGCGGATCTTTATGCATTTATAGCAAAATTGAGTAGATGAATTCAATATTTTTTTAAATTCAAAGTGTCAATATATGATTTCTCCTCTATTGAAATTATCAAGAGAAAAAATAACATCCAATTTGATTTACATTTCTTGCAATCGATGCAGGCAATTTTTATTTTGCATAAAGATCCTCAATGCAATCTTAATTTTAAAATTTAATATTAATAAGTTAATTATTTCTTAATTTTAAAAAAGTATTTCTGGCAGTTTTTTTTATTAAAATAAGACCAAACGCGATATAATTTCAATTGTATTTAGTAGGTTAATCGACTGTGAAAGTTTGGTATGAGGAAGAAATTATTTATTTTTAAAAATGCTTTATTTTTCATTACTTCTTGGTGTAACTGTAAGATATGAAAGAAAATAGCGAGTGTTAAAATACCAATGCGATTAACACATTTATTAATAACTTATTAATGATTATTTATCTGATTATTTAAAGTAAATCGTTTAAATGTTCGTTATTCCAGTTTCCTGCCAAATTCATGTCAAAAGTCGCTCGGAAAGGTAGACAGCCATAAATTAGAAAAGCAAGGAAGATTGCGATTCCTGTCCACTCCAGGAACCACCCCCTGAACAAGAATCAAGGAATTACTGTACCGATACTATAGTATGTAAGGATTCGATCTCGCGACCTCCAGCACAATAGTCAGAGGTCAGCGCCACTGCGACATCTTCTTACGCATCCACCCCTGGCCGATACGCAACGGCCGCTCGTTAATACGTAAAAATCTCTTTCACCCTTACGACCCATCCGCCGGACCACCACGTGTTGAGAACCTCCAGTCGCCATAGCAACCCCCGTCCGATCTCTCGCAGACGACGAACACCGTCCTCGACGGCGAATCAGGAACGTAACTTCCGCCTCGCTGGCCCTTTGTTATTTTCGGCTGGCCGCTGGCAATTTGACGCCGCGAGTCGCGACTCTCCCACCCCGTTTTATGCGTTTCGGCTCGATAAGGGTGGCATTTACGCTACCCTGACCTGTGAGTGCATTTCCGCTGTTCTTAACTCTTCTCCTTTGACCACTGTCCTTTTCGAACACGGTTACATTTTACGGGGGATGCTCACATGTAGTTTCACGAATCTACCAGGAATTTGTTTATTCCGCAGACTGCGGATGTTTATGCAATTTGCAATTTTGTAAAGTATATACAAAATAGTATTAAATTCTGTACAATTTAATACTCCAGCATGTTTTGAAAATTTTAATCGAAAGAAGAATCTGCAATTCTTATTCAACTCCTGTTTTGTTTTTTTATTGTTTATTTTAATATGGTCGCATTAACAGCTAGGTCATTAGTCACCACATAATTTACAGTCAAAAGTGTTTTACATGGTGTCCTGCAATCAATGCAAACATTTTTTATGTTGCATAAAAATTCGCACTCTAATAATTATCGTCAACAAACCCTTCGTCGCCGGAAATGTCTTCGAATCCGGAAATGACTGTACAAAGAAAAACAGTACAAATTCCAGACAAATGTAAAACATGTATTTTATTTAATGTGGTCACATTGACAGCTAGGTTATTAATCACCACATAATTTACAATCAAATGTGTTTTACATGGTGTCCTGCAATTAATGCAAACATTTTTTATGTTGCATAATGCACTCTAATAATTATCGTCAACAACCCTTCGTCGCCGGAAATGTCTTCGAATCCGGAAATGACTGTACAAAGAAAAATACTACAATTTCCAGACAAATGTAAAACATGTATTTTATATTCATGTTATATTCTGTTTCCCCGGTATAGTGAGTTACCTTACGAACAATTGGTTGGTTTGATATTTGTCGGTCTGCCCGGAAAAAATTTCGGATTTATCTCGACGGTTCTGCACGGTGCCGTTACATCGGGCCGCAACTAATTGCGTAGACTCGACGGAATAATTGGCGCGGTTGCGCGTTCCATTTACCAGCAAGCGGCCGTAGTTTCGAACGGTATTATTTCGAGGAAAGTTTGTCGCAATCTGCTGGCGAATATCGTATGGGGTAGTAGCGAAGGGCGGGTACCGTGTGTTGACGTATGCAAAGTCAGTGCCCGTACACGTCCAGCACACTATTGTCCTTTGCGTTTGACAGTTGGATGGCCTGTCCGGCAGCCGAGGCTGCGTTTGTGTCGCAACGCCCTCGGCATTGCCAACGAAGGTTCCGCCTGCAGGGGTTGATGAGGTTTCCGTCGAGTTCTGGTCGCTTTAGAAACTCGGGAAAGTTTGAACTCGACCATACCTCTTCATTCAAAGTTCTTTGTCATTGTTGCGCCCACAGGTTGCTCGAAGGGTTGTTCCGTGAAATGTTCATGTGTTTCGTTAATTGATAATGCGTGGAGTTTCAACAGTTCTCTTGGCCAGGGGGATAATTTTCGAAAAAGGACACGCGTAGCTCGCACGGTGTCTGCTAAAAGGGTCGGAAGGCTTTTTAACCCTTCGAGGTCTGAATTATGTTACCGTCGCTTTTTAAGCGTAATTGTTACTCCAGATACGTGGAGACTTTTGGAATAACACTTATGCGTTATTATGATGTCTAGGATTATAATGTCATTTATTTTAATCAGTGCATAATTGTTACTTAATTTTGTTTGCCATCTATCATTTCGTGTTTTAAGCGTGGCGTTTCCTATCTATTTATCGTGTAACAGTACTGTTTCTTTTTAAAGAGAAAATTTTCAAAGAATCGAATGTCAGTTGGATAAAATAAGATATGTCTCAGGGAACCGTTCAGGTCGAAAGCATAATTGTTACGCGTATAGAGGGTGGTCATTTTATCTGAAGACATTGAAATAAAGTTGTTCGTCGCGAATTTTTCATTGCAGATTTGGATTCTCCAGAAAAAAATACAGAAATTTGACCTAGGAGTTTTTACATTTTGGTTCACAGATGGTAATGTAATAGACAAAAATCAAAATGGGTAAAAAACGTTGAAAATTGGGGATATCTCAAGAAATACACATCAGACAAAAAAATAAAAGTAGACGTATTTGATATTTTTAAAAATGCTATTCAATAACACCATAATTGACCCCCCATCTCCACCTGCTGAGGGGCCTCTGACAAATGACACCCTGTATAGCAGTCTAGTCGACCTCGTCTCAGAACTCACCCCCTGAAAAGCTCGACATTGCAGCTTCCCTCGCAATTAAAAAGCTCTCGACTTGGTCGAGGTCGCAGCATAAATCATTCGCGGGAAATTACATTGACAGCTGGCACCGGCTGTTGTCATCCTTTTTCCTCGCGAACGCACTGCCACGCATCAAGGGACGATTTGTTACGTCGCGACGTATCGATTTTCCCGGCCGCGATATCCGCTCGGCGGCCGGACGTCATTGACTAATTTCGCGCCGCGAATTAATTGACTACTCGAAGTTCTCTCGGTGGCACACAGCTCGCAGTTACCGCCACGCGGTCTCTATCGATTTAATTAGGGGGGCACAAAGAGCGTGCAGGGGTCGGGGAGTGCAAATATCGGGAAAAATACCGAACCGCTATCAAAAGCAAATTTTCCGAGTTCCCGTTTAGCTGTCTACTGCAATTTATTTTGAATTTTGTTCGGTCCATCGGCATTTATACAGGATATTAGGGGCTTCAACCAGGAATGGGATGATTCTACGTAAACAAGTACGACGAATAGTTGGAAATAGTTTTCAGACTAAAGACATTTTTAAAACAGGAAAAATATTAATGATTTCGGCGCAACGGTTCGATCAAATAAACACTATAAAGCAATTAATATTTTTCCTGTTTTAACAATAACAACAAAAGACATTGTTTCTAAAATAATAAACTTGAAACGTCTCGATCTCGCCGAGTTAAAAAATGAAATTCGTTGTGAAAATGATTCAATTATTTAATTAATAACAATATTCGCTAAAATGAATACCTTTCCTTTTTTTTATTTGCGGATTGGACCAGGCACAATCGCGAGGCGCTAAACGAGGGGCAAAACGCGATTTTGTATCTTTCATTCTCGGATATGGCCTTTCTTCCGTTTCATTTCCCACGAATACAAGCGCACAGAGGATTCGAGGGAGGAGCGAGAGGATCGCGAACCTTTCCGAACAGAAGCCGCAGAGACTCTTGTTACCCACGCCCGCCTGCAGAAACGGCCTCTCGCCTAGGTAATCGCTTAGGAACTTGTAGATAAATCCTCCGCGGCGCAGCTTCGGCCACCTTCGGCTCCGAAGGGACAATGCGCCCTTTGTAAACGGACGTACGCGCGGGCGTAATTTCCGTCGAGTTGCTCGGGAGAAGCTGCCTCGAGAGAAGAGCAACTTTTGTAATTGATTTCGCGCATCCTTAGGGAAGACAGCGCTTGCGGAACAAACGCCAACAATTCGAACGTTCCGGAAGTTGTCCCTTTTGTCAGTTCGAAACGGTTTTCAATGTACCCTCTCTTTATATCTCTATAAGATATCAATACATGAATTTTTATAAACGAATCCGAAGAAACTCGAATCAAATCAAATCTCATTTTCCGTGGTAGTAAAATCCTGTCAAATCTGATACAAACTAAAATCGTACTAATATCCTAGCATTTTTTGAACATTTTCAAAAATCCAGGTAGTTAAGTGACTCATTCTGTACATGTAAGTTTTACAAGACGTTCCTTTTACAAGTTCGTACTGGTGCTTCAAAAATATGTACCCTGTAACAAGCCGTATCATCATCGATAATTTGCCAGTGTGAAAAGGAAAATCCAGGCTCGGTGCAAGGCATGCAATTATCTCGATCGTTGAATACCGATAACTGGAAAATAACACTTTATAATTTATAATATCCATATTTATTAAATTTAATTTCGTACATTCACGACGAACCTGATCCCATAGATCGAAGGGTTGAAACAGTAGAAGATTATTTATTGGTACTGATAATAATATACTCTTAAATACCTCTTTCAAATCTATTTCATATAATTTCATACTCCGTCGAGTAATATCTCGTTTCGTAACCAGTAATTATGTCGTACGCATATAGATTAGATGGTAACTAACGCGTCGAAGGTGGTTATCTTAATGGATTCATATTTCTCACTTCTTCGGCTAATTCCGGACGAAGCGCAATTTCATCGGATATTTTAATGCGGCACGCTAATTCTTCAATTAGAATAGCAGAACTGTTGCAATTTGCAAGAGCTTCATTACTCGCTCCAGTGAAAGCACTAATCCGGTCGTAGATAACGATAGGAAGAGCGCAATTTCCTGTACCGTTCACTGTCACGTCGTTCTTTTCCGCCGTGATTCCGCAACCCAGATGCTCCGTTGCCCCGTTATCTAATCGCCTCACGAAATATTCATTTTAATCGTCCCTGCTTCCCCGAAGTACGAATCGTGTTCTGGATAGAGCTGTGACTTATGAGATACTCGGGTACCCGGGTTACCCGTGAGATACCCGGGTAAACAAAAATTACTCGGGTACCCGGGTACTCGGGTAAACAGCATTACCCGAGTACCCAGGTATCTCATGAATACACTGCTGATCTTTATGCAAAATAAACATCGTTACGATTACTTATTCTCTTGAACGATTTTAATAAATTTAATATAATATAATATATAATATATAACATATAATATATGCAATATAATATATAACATATAATATATGTAATATAATATATAACATATAATATATGTAATATAATATATGTAATATAATATATAACATATAATATATGTAATATAATATATGTAATATAATATATAACATATAATATATGTAATATAATATATGTAATATAATATATAACATATAATATATGTAATAAAATATATAACATATAATATATGTAATATAATATACAATAATATATATAATATGATATATAACATATAATATATACCATATAATATATATAACATAATATATAATATATAGAATATAATATATACTATATAACATATAATATATATAACATAATATATAATATATAGAATATAATATATACTATATAATATTTAATATATAGAATATAATATATACTATATAATATTTAATATAATATAATATATCAATAAATTTAATAAATTTAATAATTACGATTACTTATTCTCTTGAACGATTTTAATAAATTTAAATTAACATATCAACGTTCTTTTAATTTCATTATTGTTTTAAATTGCACAAAATCATTAATGACTTATGTCTTATTAGATACCCGGGTACCCGGATAGTCGGCTATCTCATAGGTACTCAGGTACCGGGTATCTCATATACCTGGGTAAAAGTCCGAGCTCTAGTTCTGGAGTCTTCGTAAAACTGCTTCCACGTTGAAAAGAGAAGAAGAGCGGAAAGTGTTTTCGCGTAAGAAGACACCATGCGAAAACGCGTGCGACGCGACGGCTGTTTCTCCTCGAGGAACGCCAGTCTCAAAGGAGTCGTGCAACGTCTCGAGCAGCGTCGAGCCTCAAAGGAACACAGAGAGCCGTGAAGGGACCCTCTTCTTTCTTTCAGCCTGCTTTCTTTATGAGTTTCCCAGTCTGAAGATGTTAATTCGCTACTGTCTCGTAGGGAGAGCATAATTGTTGCCGGTCTGGCATTATTGGACCGGACCATTATCCGCAGGGCTCGCAGCTACTCTCTGAACTTGAAATTCTTCCTCGGGAAACTTTCGCGGCGGCTTCTTTCTGTTTGTTTCGAAATAACTGGCAAATTTGTTCATTGCTTCTTTTTTTACGCTTCGCCCTTTGTGGAAGGGAGGACTGAGACTCGTTAATTGGATCCGACTGCTCCGCGTTGTTTTCAGCTGGGATATTCGGGATTTCGTGTTGTCAGGTGCTGGAAGTTTCCAGGATTTCATGGACACCGGTGTTACAGTCTATTAAAACCTTCATTCATCATCTCTAATTTACACAGTATATTTCTGAAGTTTTTCTTGTGTATCACCGGTATATACAGGGTGTCTCAAAATTCCTTCAACATCCGGAAATCGGAGGTATCAACATACGCAAAATTAAATATGTACATATACTATTTGAATGTTGAAAAAAAGAGATTGAGAAAAATTGTGGGGTCTAGAAGCTCGAGAAGCGAAATTGGAAAACAATTGTTTCACTTGAATTTTAAAAATTAGAAAATATAAAAATAATAATTAAAATTTATAAAGTATAGCGGAGAAATTTTGCTTGAAAATTGTAATTGAATAAACTGTCGTGCGTAATTTCAAGCATTCAAACGACACTATTACAATTTCATTCATAAATTTAATTCCCCTTGACGCCGCTATTGAATCGCAGCCAGTAGGGGCTTGTGTTCTCGTGACACCTTGAATCGTAGCCAAAGGGAGCGGCGAAAGACAATAACGCTTAAAGAAACGCGTTTACCAATTCCATTCGCATTTTACCTTTATTCAACGTTCGGGTAATTGTTACATTAATATCTCCCGAGCTCTTTTGAAACGAAGCTGCCGGAGAATTGAGAGGAAAGTCTCATTGTGGAGGCTACAGGATTTCGCACTTGAAATTCAATGATATGCGTTTTATTCAAGCTTTCTTTTGCTACTGTAAAATTTTATTAAATCCATTTTAGGTATTTAAACATTCAAATTCATTTAGAGAAATTTGAAACATTTGATCAGCGGTGGAGCGTTCAGTGTTAAAACTAAGAAGGGTTGAAGTCATTAGTTTCTTTTGCTACTGTAAAATTTTATTAAATTCATTTTAGGTATTTAAACATTCAAATTCATTTAAAGAAATTTGAAAATTTGATCAGCGGTGGAGCGTTCAGTGTTAAAACTAAGAAGGGTGAAGTCATTAGCTTTCTTCTGCTACTGTAAAATTTTATTAAATCCATTTTAGGTATTTAAACATTCAAATTCATTTAGAGAAATTTGAAAATTTGATCAGCGGTGGAGCGTTCAGTGTTAAAACTAAGAAGGGTGAAGTCATTAGCTTTCTTTTGCTACTGTAAAATTTTATTAAATCCATTTTAGGTATTTCAACATTCAAATTCATTTAGAGAAATTTGAAACATTTGATCTGCGGTGGAGCGTTCAGTGTTAAAACTAAGAAGGGTGAAGTCATTAGCTTTCTTCTGCTACTGTAAAATTTTATTAAATCCATTTTAGGTATTTAAACATTCAAATTCATTTAGAGAAATTTGAAACATTTGATCAGCGGTGGAGCGTTCAGTGTTAAAACTAAGAAGGGTTGAAGTCATTAGCGAACAATGAAATCCCTTTAAACGTTCCGCAGTTTAAAACGCGTCACGAAGAAAGCGTTAAGTATTTTTTGCACGCGAAGGTTGAAGCGGCTTAATTAATCAGCGAGGGGTGAAACATGCACGAGGGATGCATCTCGAGCGAGCATCGAGCCACCAGTTCCTTGAAGTTCCTCCGAGAAGACGCCTCCTGCGAAGTTCAAAGAAATTCTCCGGATGAAAAAGTCTCCCCTTTTTCTTTGCGCCCCTTCGCGCGAAAACGTGGGAGGGTTGGCAATGGCGGAGACAACGTCGACGGTCGCAGAAAATTAGCGTGGAGTTTCGCTGTTGTTTGACCGACTTTGGGTAAATATTTACACAAAATAATTTCGCCAAAGTAACTCCGGCAATTTTTCTCCGGTAAACGTTTTCGAGTTCTATACACACATACCTACGTTTTTTCATTTGCTTATATATTTCGAAACGCAACAGCCAATTGTTATCAATTCGGTTCTCGTTTACCAAACTTTTTCCCCTCTTTCTCTCTTTTATCATCCCTCTATTCGTGCTTCGTGAAATCGGATGCTTTCAGCATTTTGATGAAAGTCTGTCGTGTCTCTCGGTACATTTTCGATGCAAATGAAAAATCCAAGCGAGGCCCTCTTCCGTGCAAACGATCAAAGCGATCAGACGCAGACGTTGAAACGTTCACGAGCAGCACAACTCGGCGCTCGTAAAAGGAAACATCGGGCTCCCGGGATCCT
>CM052324.1:8443779-8463853 GCA_028455615.1 Lasioglossum zephyrum | reverse complement strand
TTGCTGATTCTAGTTCGCAGCACAAAGTGACGAGAAAGACGTTTGGATCTACATAGGCAGGTCTGATAGCCTCGCTGATCAATAGGGGATTCATCTTACAAGTTGTCTGAAGCTTGACACGATCCGTAAGGTTCGGACCCGCAGCTCTGGTAAACAATCCCTCCAAATTAACCCCCTGGTCAGCCTCTTTGTCGCAATGACAGGACCGCCATCAGGCTCACGTCGAAATTAATCGACTCGAGGAGTTTCTACCACCGTACAAACGTGGCTTTGTATTTTACCCGTTATCAAAGCGATCCATAATATCCCGGCTGGTCGTCTTTGACGACGTCAGACAGGACTTTGCCTTGGGATTCAACGGATTCCGCGATGTTTCAAAGGACTCCAGTCGATATTCACCGTGGAAGAAGGATATCTTGCGTTTCTCAGGGGATTTCACAGAAACTCCATTTCCAGGGTGGAAATGGGCTCTCTCTCACCCTCCTGCTCTAAGAATCCTTCGATATTCGGGCTTGCATTGATATTATTATCCCCGCCGCATGAAAATGTCGCGACGTTCTCAAATCCGCACCAGAAAATAACTTTACTTACCGAGAGATCAATTTGATACCTTAGTGTGCTGAATTTTTACAAACGTTCAATATATTCTTAAATTAATTATTTTTTTGTTCTTTATGTTTATAGAAAATTTTCATTTTTTATGTTCCAGTCACTTTTACCGCTGGGTACAAGCTATCAAGAGGTTTTGCTGGACATGGAGCTAGATAATGTTAGATAACTTTACCATTTCGTAATTTTATGTAATAAGAAAAATATGAAAGGGAAGCTAGAATTTGAAAAGACCTTTTTTACAGTATTTTTATAGGGTGAGTCTGAAAACTAGACTGTGGATCTTTATGGAAAATAAAAAATGTTCGCATTGATTGCAAGACACAAGTGCAAAATAAAAATTTCTTTCTTCTCTTAATTATTTGATTTAAATCTTTTTAATGTGTCCACCAGAGTTGGGCAAATTTCATTTGGAATAACGAATAAGGAATAGCGAATAAAGTCTTATTCTAGTAGGAAATAGATACTTGGTCCCCTCAGGGTTTCAAGTCCATACACCACTACTCTCCTTCTCTTTCCAATTTCACCTATCGCCTAATTGCAACCAATTCCAGCGGGACCTACTGTTTTTAAGGTGGGTTCCGAACCACCTTGAATAAAGTCTTATTCGTTATTCCAAATAAAATTTGCCCAACTCTGGTGTCCACTGCTTTAAATTGTGCTTACCCATTTTTGTTATAAATTCATAAAATCCGCAATCTACTGACAAAAAAATATTCAAACAAATGTCACATGGTTCCTAGGGGACCTTGATTAAGATCAAGTCCTAGAGACTTCATTTAATTATGAAACTCACCCCGTATACGTGAAAGACAATGTTAGCTTTATTTCATTTTATGGTTAGAGGGTTACATGTTCCCTCGAGTGAGAAAGGGTACATTGCCGAATGAGAACCACTGACGGCAGTCTCTCGATTTTCGTACCGAGATGATTCTTCCCGAAGCATTTCCCAGCGGCCGGCAGTGTCACAGTTTTCCAGCGATTATCGGAGCGTGGAAAATGAAAGGGAAAGTAGGCGCGCGATCGCCGCCGCAGGATTAAACGGTCCTCCTGGCCTGGTGTCTCGTAACATTAGACCGAAAGTGGCGTATCGTGTTTCGCGCGGTTTCCTCGATTTACTCGCGAGACGGGGCCGAGAGGCTTTCTGCCTCGACACGCCTCGCTGCTACGGCAAACCGTGCTCTTCCTCAGTCGTCTCGCGGGATCCTTTAGTTGGACGTCCACTCACTAACGAAACCTGCTTCCACACCTACCCGATGAGTTTAATTGACCTATTACCTGAAGAAACCAGGGAACGGAATAAACTGTTATCTCTCATTTCAGAAAATATCTCCGGCATTTCTATGGAAAGAAATTCTACCCTCGGCAACTCCCCCTACCCGTATGTCCACTATAAAATTTATCTTGATCATTATTTAATGTAAATGTTATTCCAGTTATCGATCGTAAGATTGATATAACAACGGATTTAAGTATAATATTATTAAGTACAGTATTAAATTACTAACTTGCTTTATGAAAATTAAAAAAAATATATTAAAATTTTCATAAAGCAAGTTATTTATATCCGTTGTTATTACAATAATACTGAATTTTATATTAAAAATTTTCATACGCAGTTTTCTTCTTTCTTGAGAAAGTTTAATAAAACTAGCAAAATTGCTTTAATGTATTTTCTTGATCGCACGTTTGCGCCGAAAACATTAATACATCTTTTGTTATTATTTAATGTGTTACTATTTATGGTAGAACTACTTTGGGGATTTAGACGAAGTTTTATTGCCTCACTATTTGTAGTAGAACCACTTATGTTTATTGTCTCACTATTTGTCATCTCGCCAGAGATAAATATAATTTAATAAAGTTTTTCACAGTTTTACACATTTTTCACGTGTAGTGTTTTCGAAATTAGAATTACTCCGAGCAAAAGAAAGAATTAAAATCTGTGGGGTTATTATTTATTACAGAATCTCACGATAATGAAGACAGAAAGTGCAAATCGTTCAACAATTTCGTTTTCACTTCGACAAATTCCAGCCGGAAGAGAGCAATAACTTTTTCTGTAGTCGATGAACAGTCACTTGCGAATTATCACTAAATATCTCACTTTTACCAGACGTCAAACGATCGTACATCCTGCAATTGCGTACAATTTTCAGTTTATAATACAATATAGATTGTAGAGCTCTCCCGTCAAGAATTCTTTTCGCACAATTACGTAAGAGTCCTTGGGTAGCCTAACAATCATCCTTCGCAATATTCTCTCACGAGTTCGTGCCTCGGAGCAATTAACCAGTTATGCCAGGACGCGTTGATTCGACGAATCATTCCGCATCCTTTTTTCTTTTTCAGTTTGCTCATCGACGAAATTCGCCGGGAACGCGACAACAATCGACTACTCGCGATTGTCGTTCGACGAAGGATGCTCACTTCCTTCTCATCTGTCGATTTTCCCAGAGCGAGAAAAGAGTGCACACGTGCGTCTGCGTGTTCACGCGCCGTGCACGGGGAGCCACTCGAGAGTCGCATTAGGGTGAACACCGCTGGTCGATGTCAACTCAACGGGGTCGTAAGTGGCATTAACACGACCCTTTTCTAGACCCCTCACCCCCTCCCTGATTTCATCGAGTACCGTTCATTGTTACGCGCACCGCACGCGATTCTTCTGTTTCCCGAGAACATAATCAATTCTCGGTACCGACAGTGCATTAACTCGTCGTCAAACGCTGGGATACTCGCACCGAAAAGTTGGACGAAAGTCGACTCCACAAAACATTACGTGAGCTGTCAAACTTAGGGTAACTGTACCTATTACTGCGGTACCATTCTTCGATTGTACTTCATTATACTAATATTACTGCTCATAATTATAAAATTTATGAATATAGAAATCTTGTGAAATCATGTGAAAAACAGATAAAATCTCATTTTTTAAATTTTTAATCAGACTACTTATAATTATGGGCAGATTTAGCCTGATTCATCATGAAATAATAATATGTATAAGCACTTTATGGAAGAATTATGTGTTTCCAATAGAAACAAATTGGTGGCTCTGAAAAACTTATATAATCAATTATAAAAATATGAGAAGATGGACAATTTTAAATTGATGTTTAAAGATTCGATCCTATTTTAATAACTAAGCAATTTTGCAAACTAGACCGAAATGTTGAAAAAGTTAATTGTTAATTACAAAATTGCTTAGTCATTAACATAAGATCGAACCTTTGCATCGAAAACATCAATTTAAGTTATTTACAAGTTGTCGATCATACAGAAAATCGCAGTACAACGTACATCAGCAGTAATAGGTTCATTTACCATATATAGCTACATTGTATGAGGCATTATCGTACTTCAGGAGTGGGAAGTATGATAACTTACAAGCTCCATCCATTGATAAGATATGTAGACTGATTTGCACGCTAATTTATCGATTAAGTGAATTGTCACGCAATGATTAATCCGAGACAAAAGCTTTTCCATCCTGGAATCAAGCACGAGGAATTCGTTGCGACATGTCGGTATTTATCATAAATAAATGGCGACATAGGCAGAGTCGGAACGCGACGCAATTCTCTACACCAAGGTTAAATTTCAACACTGAAATTTAACGTTTCGTTAGCTGCTGACTCACTGCAGGCATTTATGTTGATTCGAATGTTTGTACATCGTTTAGAGCGATAAATGGTAAATAAACATTGCTTTGCTTATAAGAAGGCAGCACAGAGTAATCTATATAAATAAAAACTAAATTCTATTTGTTGGTAAGCGCATAGCTTGAGAACAGTTGGACCGGTTTGGCTAATTTAAAAAAAAATATTCTTACCAATCCGAATAAGGTTTTTAGAAAAATGGAAAATTCGGGAAAAATGAAAGTGCTTGTTTCTATGGGATTTTTGTATAAACTCAAGACCATAACTCACGATTCGAACGATGATGTCCTGGAAAAGTTTTCAGGAAAAGAAAATTCGAAACAATTACAAAGGAAAGTCGGAAAGTTCGGACAATCTGCAAAATCATAATTTTTGAAACTTTTCAGTAATTCACAAACAAATTTATTGAAATTTGGACAAAGTGTTTGCCGGGTCAGCTAGTTTTATATGCAAATGAAAGGAAAAAGAAGAATAAAAAAATATTGAAAACGTTCCAACTTTTTTGGTATCATTATTTGAAGTTTGATAGGGCAGGTTGATTATTCCTGGCTTCCCGTGAAGCGATTAAAATTGGCCGGGCTTCTGGGTAACGCGTTTAGTCGGAAGTGCAAACACAACCGTCTAGAATCCCATCGTGGCTCAATGAATCATACCGTGATGTATAGCTATATGTATAACTGGTTGCGTTGCACGGAAAATGCAGCGCGACGAGGTCGATGCTCATCTTTCGTCACGTCTGCATGCATCGATTGTGTTGTCAATATTGCTGACAGATGTATGAACACATAGTGGATCCGAAAAGCATTTGAACGTGAAAGTTCTCATGAAATTATCAATAGTTTAAAGCTTACAACCTCTATTTTTTATTTGGCTTTTATACATTCTTCTCTATGATATTTGTGCACGATGCAACTGGTGAAAAACGGGTGAAACCTTTTTGATATAACCCATGTATATATTATTGAAAGCATTCGTTGTAAACAGTGTTGGGCAGTAATTAATTACATGAGTAATTATGTGTATATGAATGAATGAATGTATATGAATAAAATGGCACTAAAAAAATATTAGATACCATCTAATATAATCTTATAATATGAGATATTATAATTTTATAATATAAATATATAATATTAGATGGTATATAATATTTTTTGAGTGCCATTTTGGCGTTAAGTAATTGCAACTACCAATTACAATTACTTGTAATTGTAATTGCAATTACTTTGGCTCAACCAGTAATTGTAATTTTGGACCACAATTAGAATTACAGTGATTCGAAAAGTAATTGCAATTGCCAGTTACAATTACATGTAATTGTAATTTTATTTCTGCAATCATAAATTACAGTAATTGGTAAGTAATTGTAATTGTAATTGCAATTACATTTTGCCCAACTCTGGTTGTAAATAGGAAGCTTGAATCTTCAAATCTACGGTAATTCTAGTGACGAGAAAAATTTTTCAAGTTTTATACAGACGTTGTGTACCATTTTGGACCAAAAAGATATCTTCAGTGCCCAGTCGCTGTATCATGCAAATATATCTTAACGTTATATAAAAAGTGGTAACGATCACAGTTAAAACGGTCCCAGAATCTAGTGTTATTAGAAAGGGTCTATAAAAATTAGTGAAAACCGAACGGAAGGTACACTAATCCGCGCGAATCTGCGTATCGGCGGCGCCCGAAATTGCAAATTACCCCGGACAAAGTCCAGAAAATGCCAATAATCCCTTTCGGGAGCTTCCGTCCGCGCCGAAATCGCTTCCCCTCGAGAAACCGCGCGCAAAGCGCGAATGCAAATATGAGCGCGTCCCTCTCAAAGGGCTCCGGCGGCATAGCGAAGAAGCAGAGGGCCGTAAGTGGAATTTAAGCGAGCCCTTTCGTGTGCCATTCCAGGCCTCGTCTTTGATAGAGAGCGGCGGGAGTGAGCGCGGCCACGCGAGCTTCAGTCTCGTTACCGTTTTTCCGCGTTTTACGCGCCTCCCCGGCTGGAAAAAAATATCAGCCGCTTTCGCGGAACAGAAAGAGCAAACGGAACCATCCGATCGTGTTCGAGCAGCGGCGTTGAATTAATTAATTCCATCGCCCTTCTTTCTGTCTGTCTGTCTGCCCGCTCCCTCGAGAGCAGGGGGTTGCTTTTCAACCTTCGTCGGAATAGTTTCGGGAACATCTGCGAGGAAACTCGCATCGTCAGGCATGTGTTTAACAGATTCGGACGCTTTGTTCCTGCAGATTGGTGAACACGTGAAAGCATTACCCATCGGGGACCTGGATGTCCTTCGACGGTTGCGTCTCTCACAGGCGTTTAAAGAAATCAACGGGGAACGCTTTTCGGTCACTCGACACGGTGAAGATTTATTGCCCTTTTCTTTCCGCTTGTTTCAGACTCCAGGTTCTCTTTCACTTTTCCACTTCAAGGTTTCCCCGAAATTTGTGAAAGGTACGCTGACTGGTGTCTTCGTTTTTACGGATTTCTTAGGTACCTAGCTCTCTTCTTCACGAGGATCTTTGTAAAAGGGCGATGCAGTAAATATTAGCACTTCATTTCCTAGCTGTGTGTCTTTAGACTCTATCTTTTAAGTTCTATCGTTTTTCAATTGCTCACCCGTTCACTTGTTCTGGGATCTCAAGGTGACCTCGAGTTTTTACAATTTAGTTGATTGAAATAACTTGGATAATTATTTACTTAATATCCATAAAGTCTTATTGCACATGCGATTCTAATGCATTAAACAACTATACATATAAATGTTTTTATTTAACTTATCTCGTGACTGGATGATATGAAATATTTATAAAAATAATATGTATGTAGTCAGAGACACTAGTAGCGTCACTAAAACACTTATTTTTTATTTATTTAATGCTTTAAACCAGATGTGGTTTATATAGCATATTCAATACATGAATTTTATTAGCGTATTACATCATGACTTAATGAGCCTCCTAGGTTAGCTTAATTTAACAGTAATTTTTATTCAAAAGATTGATACTGGATATAAGAAAATGTCTTCATATGAAAAACTATCTAGTGAGTTTTTAATAGTGATACATAAAAATTGCAGTTGTAACCGTTTTTTGGTCGGCCATGGAGCTTTGTCGGTGCACGCGGCGAATCGATCGGAACAGCAAACCAGTGAAGAAGCTCGACGAATGAACTGTCACCGCGGGGAAATCGATTTGAATCAGCGGTTAATATGAAATATGATAGCAAAGTGGCCGACCGCGCGCGAAGCCCTTCGGTTTATTCTTACATAAGCCTCTTAGCCGTAATCCGCTTGGGCCTCTGCGAATAGACCCGAGACGAGATTCATTATTTCCTTTTTTTCCTTTTTTTCGTACGGGGACTAGCGCTCCGTTCGAGGGTCGTGGCCTCGATGTAATAGGGCTCGTCCGAAGTAGATACCAATTAGGGGGTGCTCCCCTTTGCCAAAATGAAATTCGAGAAAAATTCAGTATATCTCGATCCACAAAATATATCGACTGCAGTTTTTAAAATTACCTAAAATGTTTTTTCGACACGAACACCCTCTAATTATTACTTACCTACAATGAGAGGCAGTCGGTGAAAAAGAAAATAAAAATCAAACTGACAATTTAAACGGAATTTTATTAATATAATTTTTATAAAAATTAGCAAGAACTTTCTGTAGCCCAGTTTTATCGAGCCATTTTTAAATCTCTGAATATGAATTAGACATTTGATAATTTGATTACTTTTCAACCAACAATATTCTACATTGAAATTCTACAATTAAATTTTCCAGCCGAACATTAAATTACGCGTCTACAAAGGGAGCAGGAACACAAAGCAAAACACGCATACGAGTCAACGTTGGAGCATATGACACAAAGACATTTCCGCTACGAAAATTAAAGCAGACTCCGCGTCCATGGAATCCAGGCGTGTTCAGCGTTATAAAGAATTCTACGGATAACAAAAAGTGGTAGAACGTTGTTAAACGAAAAGCCGCGCGTTTCGTGCGCTCGTTGGAACGGACTCGTCGTTGTCGTCGTGAGAATTTCCATTTCCGGCGTTCGCCACCGGTCCACGGTGGTTGCCGCCGGCGGGATCAATAAATGCAGGTGCCGAGAATGGCAAATGCAACGAGCGCGATCCGGAGTGCAGCTCGCACGGACGTATCGATTAATAATTAACAAGCCGTTTCGTGGCTCAGGATCGGTTCTAATTTCCTTAACATACGCACACATGCCAGAGAGCTGGGTCAATGATTACCTTGCTATCATGTTCAAGATTGTTTAACACTAAACCTTTCAAGCATTAAAAGTATCTGGTAAATATTACCTTATAATTTATTCTATTATTTTTCTGTACTCAAATCTTGATAAATGTTGCTGATTGTTAGACTGCCGATTTTAAACGTTTATATGGAAAATTGAGTGAACAGTAGAACAATTTGAATAATTTACAAATACTGTTGTATTATGTCCAGCTTGTTATAATGATCAAGATAAGAGAGATAACTTGAATATATTAAAACTACAACATGCAGGGAATTTACACTACGACTGCGCAGCATAATTAAAATGATGCGCATAGATTGGAAACAAATGAAAGAGGAAAAGGTTTTACTGCTAGCTATAACAAATAGAGCTTCAAACTTTTAATTGAAGTATTAAATATATTTTTTCAAACGTCATATTGAAAGTGCATAAAAACGATTTCATCTCTGTGCTACGCAAAGCCATTCGTAATCACAAAAAAATTGGAAGTGAAAAATACTGTACGTTGAATATCATTTTCTAAATACAAAGAAGTTACCAGAAATGTGATCCACAACCATTTAAACTCCTCTCTTTATTAATTATAGAAATTTCGTATTATGTATTTATTATTTAAAAATCTATCAAATAATCTTTCTAATCTATCAATCGGTCTATTCATACAGTTGTGGCCACGTATTATGACAAGATGAAAAATTAATTGAACTGACAACGACCGCTGTGCATAAACAAAAATGCATTTTCTTCTTGCATAATTAAATTTCGTATTGTGTATTTATTGTTTAAAAATCTATTAAATAATCTTTCTAATCTATCAATCGGGCTATTCATATAGTTGTGGCCACGTATTATGACAGGACGAAAAATTAATTGAACTGACAACGACAGCTGTGCACAGATAAAGAGAGTGAAAGAGGGATAAAGTGAATTTTCAATGGGAAATGTTTACCTTTTGACGCCGATCTCCGCGTAACGACCCCTCGTTGCTCGAGTGGCCACGCTCCTCCCGCTTCCTGGATTCGTGTACAGCGTCAGTATGTCGCTGTTAATGTTGTTCAAAATCGGCGGCAACATTATTGCTACCGCCAATAATCCGCACTGTACAATTCACGGGACGAATCACACACAAAGTTATTTATATCCCCGTCTTTCTCTTTCGCTTCCTTTTCTTCACTGACGAAAGGATCTTCGATTGCACACGATTATCAGATCTGTGGAGAATTGCTATGTTGCTGACTTCCGTTTCATACCACAGCGACTTCCGGAGGAGGATTTCTCTCGCTCCGAGAATTGGTCGACCCGTCTCGGAACCGTCGTGGATGATCGAATCGCTCTTTCTTTTGTACAGTTTCGTTACTTCTACTTCTTTCTTACTACTCTAGATCGAGTCTACTTTTACTTCTATCTACTGGACATTACTAAGGAGTTACTTCGAGTTACGGTGAACCACAGTAATGATCGGACATTGCTGAAAGGACGATAACCTTTTTAATATCGGATCGTACGACTTGAATATTTTCTGAGAAGTTAGAGCAATTATTATTTGCAAAACATTGCAAATGAACGAAATTACAGAGGAAAGGTAAACTTGTCGAAATAGTATTTGCTCCCAATTTGGTGAAATTGACAGCTAATTATTCTAACTTCTCAGATATATTAAAACAGCTATCGTCCTTTGAAAAGTGTCCGAGCATTACTGAAGTTTATCTAAATCTGTGCTACTGATGTTAATCAATCAACTGCGCACCCTTTATGCAAATGTACAATTTTAGATACTGGTTTATAGGAAATAGAACACGCCTTCATCTCCAATGCTCTAGGGATTTTATGCTCTGCGGATTCAAATCTCTACTTTACTGTATGGTATACGAGAATCATATAAATGCACACACATACGCACATTACGAAAACCACTGAAACATTTTTACTATCTTTTGTGTTCCAATATTTAATACACGATTCCTATAGAATGTAGAAAAATTGGAAACCGCTTTAACATGGTTTTTAATAAATAATAATAAACGTTTTAAAAATTTAACTTCCACAAATACGATGGAAGAAATTCTTTTCAAATATAGCGTCCATAACGAAAATCTATAATAATCGTTGGTTATTGGAAAACAAAATATAAATTCGACAGTGTAATTGTAGAAACTGTTGTTTCTGTTAACGAGAGACTGCGGATCCTTTATGCATATTAAAAATTGCTTGAACCAATTGCAAGTGACTGTAACCACTTAAACAGTTTATTCTTACTTTAATAATTCTAACAATCTTAGAAAAATAAATTAGCACTCTTAAATTACTCATTTTTGTTATGAATGCATAAAATCCGCAGTATATTAATCACTGATTATCTGGATCACCGAATTCATCGAATACTTTCTGCCAGGGGAAGTATTGTGCCGTCAAGCCACCCCATCTTTGTCTTCCGCGTTATACCCGAACTACCGAGCTAAGCAACTCGTAATTCCGAGTGAATAACGCCCACCTGACATTCCAGCGTTCATTTCGAAGAATTCCATTCGCTCGAGAGACCGGCCTCGTTTGAATTTTAGAGAGCCGAAAGTTCCATCAGGCTCCTTGGCGTCGCGAGCGAAGGAAAAAGGGTTCGGTCGACACGAGATTTCACGGTGGGGAATATGCCGTAGTCGTGCGATCAAAGTTCTGGGAATGTGCGGATATAAAGGAAGGGACCGATGATGGGGTCGTGGAACGTGCGTTATTATCGATACCCGGCGATTCGAGAGACGCGAAGGACAAAAAGAAATAAAGAGGAAACGCGGTGGCGCGACCGATTCGAGAAACGCCTCCGATATTGGACCAACGAAAAATGGCTGAGATGCGACGAGGCAAGAGGCGAGAGAAAACCGACCGTCGACTGTTCATCGATCCTAGACGACTACACGGCCGTCTAGATAAATCTGGAATTGTTACTGGCACTCTCGGAAATAAACGTATACAGGGTATCCCGAAAATGTAGCTAAAGCCATTCCAAGTAACTTTTTCATTTGCGAAAATATACCACGCGGCTCTGTTGAATAATTATCGACATAAAACGCGGACCAATCAGAGCGTGACGTTGGCATTGGCCGAGCCGGAATCCGTCCGCAGTAGCCGCGCTCTGATTGGTCCGTGTTTATCCTTAATAACTCCTGAAGGGGGTAGACTCATTTCGAGAATTACAAGGGTGCGGGATGCCTTTCTCATTTCTTGATAATGGAAAGGTGGGGGGGTTTCAGTAGTGAAAAGTGGTAGATAAAAGACCAATCTAGGCTGCGATCGCCCTCGAAAGTCCTATTTTTACGGTTACAGGGCGTCATTTGCATTATACAAATTTAGTACATGTCTCTGTTATAATTTCATAACCTGGTAAAACTGTTAAAAATCGATTGAAAAATTTACACAAGACTAAAACGTAGAAAATAATTATGTAAATAAAAATACATTTTTAAAGATGGACTAAAAAGTATAAAATAATTTTTCTAGTGAATTTTTAATTGCTATGAAAATACTTGTGAGATTTGAAACGAAAAACGTGGGGCGCAAGATGCATCAATTATCTATTTCATGCGCCCCACGTTTCTCATTTTAAATCTTACAAGTATTTTCATAGCAATTCAAAATTCACAATCACTAATTTTCACCACTGTTTGTACGAGGTTAGGAATCAGTATGCGACTAAGAAAAATTATTTTATACTTTTTAGTCCATTTTTAAAAACGTGCTGTTTTTTAAAAATTTATTTTTATTTACATAATTATTTTCATAAAGCAGCGACAGCTACATGCTGTCGAATAATGCAAATTGCGTCCCATAAACGTAAAAATAGAACTTTTAAGGGACCGATGTTTTATCTAGCGCTTTTGACTACTGATAAACTTCATCTTATTGAGAAATGAGAATTTCATCCCTCACCTTTGTAATTCTGGAAACGAAGAACATTTTCGAAGAAAAAATTATGTATAATAATTACATAATACATAAAAAATTATGTACTTCAAATAATCTTAGGAATGACTCCTCCCATGGAAGTACAGCATTTTTGGGACACCTTGTAGACATGTACCAAAGATACCCTAACTCCGAAAATGGCGAAAATGGACGAGGAAGAGGTTTAGCAAAGGTCAAGAAGGTCGTGGCAGCTAGTGGTGGCTACATCGACAAATTCCATTCTACACCATGTTTGTAAAACAGCTGAAGAAATATATATTGACATTTTCTTAGAATTTGAAGTGTTCTTTACACAATGACTTTTCTGGATTTGTCTCGACAACCCTATACAGAGGAGGCGCAATCGATATACGCCTCCGATATTGGAAAAACGGAATATTGCTGGACTGTTCATCGATTCCTAGACGACTATTTGCTCCGACGGGACAATTCAGATTTCCGTACCATGCTTTTTTCCTGCTTTCCAACAGCCCGAGTTTCCCAGCTACGAGGGGACGCTGGAGGGAACAGGACCACCGGCGCCGGAGTTATGTTTTGTAATAAATGGACGAACGACGAGGGAGACTCTCAAGTGTTTTTCCATAGATTATGAACGGGGAACTGATCGTTATTATTCGAGTTACGATGTTTGAAAATCAAACATGAAGGATAGTGATTGTAACGACGGGGTTGGGCTTAAAACTTAACCCCCCAATTCGAATCCAGCTCGATGAAGAGTCTTTGTTCGCTATAGTTTACCTCTTTCATTGTGGATCTTTTGTAAAAGAGGTCCTTTATTATTAATGATTTATGAAAAGACTCGATGCTGAATGTTTATTGTAACGGGGTCTTGCATTTCGAATCTCATTGATTATTATACGGCAAGGAGTTGTTTTATTTCATTAATGGATAGTTAAATATTACGTCAACTATTGTTGCACTAATCGAATTGAATAAGAAGAATTCTTATATTTCTGTCCTCTTTTCTAACACAAAATATCAAACAACAGCAATAATTCTTAAAAATATACAGTTATCTCCTTTAATATCTAGACGCTCTTCAAAAGACTATTTATTTTCGAAGAGTTAGAAAAATTTAGTTCATTGAACGACTTGAATGTTGAAAAAAAATTGTAATTCATCAGAATTGCAGAGAAAATGCTAAAAGTTGTGTGTTTACAACTGTGTTCTGTAGATCTGTATCAATTAGGGTAACTGCACCAGTGAATGAATATTTAAGAAATTGTTCAGGAAGATATTTTATTTATAAAAAATATGTGAATTAAAGGAATCTCATATATGCCAAATGGCTCCCTACACTTCATTTGTCAAACATAAATGAACACAAATAAAATGAAATTATTATTATTTTTCTTTATTAAACGTTAAATAACAAATACAACACTACATACTAGTAATTATTGGTAATAATTATTATTATTCACTGGTGTAGTTACCCTATATGTATTTTGAAAATCAGTCAACGTCGCAAGATCAAGAGTTGTGTTCCCACTTTATCTTCCCCTTCTACCACGTGTGTCACAATGTCACGTGACTCAGGTACTAGCATAGAGGGGGTAACCTTTTCTCCTCGATTCGAGTGAATTCCCCTCAACCGGTGACTTTGCTCGAGACGGGAATATGGAAAATGTACTCGCTTCAATTTCTCCGGTCTAGACTGCGAGCAACGTTTCACGTTCACATTGGGGAAGCTCGTAGCGACCGAGCTACCGGCTTGCCGCGATTTCACCATTGTCTACCGCGCGGGTAACGCTTCGGTAACGATAAGATCGTCGGTTATCCGTGCTCTCGGCGACGTTTTATCCCTCGTCGAAACGACGGGACTGGAACAAGTTGCGGGCACCGCACGATTGAAAATCTCGACGCGCGTGATCGCGTGATAAATAAAGGCCGCCGAGGGGTAGGCGTTTCAGCCTTTTAACTGCTGCGGTTTACGGTGATTCGACCGCGGAACAACGTGTCACGTACACGGCTTAATTGCGATCGATCAGCGCGGACCGCGTGCGAGTTACGCGCGGACGCACTCTCCGGAACCGGCATTAATATTAAATACGACATTCGACGTGTCCTGTCGATCACCACCGAGAGGAAACGGCGGATTTGTTGTTTCGAGGGCTAAAACCGTGTAACCCGTCGCGGCTGCTGGCAAACACTCAACAATGCAAATGAGGTTTCGGGTACGAGCACTGTGTCAGATGATTCTGCAGAATTACGGTACGCTTCCTCTGGGTTTCGATAGCCTATCGATTCAAACGGCGAAATACTGTGGGCTAGCCTTAATCCTATAACGAACGTCTTCGTTACCAGCGTGTAGAACACTGTCCAACAATAAAAATGTTTTTATATAACTGTTGGGTGGATCTGACACTATTAATTTTTCTCCTACACGTACAGTTTTTAAGAAATTTGAATTTGAAAAAAAGACGTATTTTTCGAATTTGAACAAATATTGTGATGTTATTATATAAGGTATTGTTTGTTCTTTACAGTGAATGATTCTCTAGACTTTCCCGAATTCAGTGATGTGCAATAGTAATACGTTGTGATTGTTTATACATGTTTAAAAATGTTCATTGTTATATTTCAAATGTACATTGAAAAATATCTTAAAAAATGTGTGCAAAAGTGGTGTCTCTCATCGTTTAAACATATTTAAACAATCATTCATGACGGAGAGACACCACTTTTGCACACATTTTTTAGGATATTTTTCAATGTACATTTGAAATATAACAATGAACATGTTTAAACAATCATTAAAGACGGAGAGACACTAGTCTGATGAGAATAAAAATTTATATTCAAGTGGTAAACAATGGCCAAGATTGAAACAGATTTCATGGAACTAATTTATTAGTAGGTTGTGAACATTTATGTTGTTGATGTTGTTTATGTTGTTGATGTTAATTGAATTTTAATATAGTTTTACCGTAGTTTTTCGTTCACCGAGTCCATTCATAATGAAAATGAAACGCTAGTGCAATTTTCATGGTTTATACAAACGTGAATCACCTATTCGCCACGTATTGTATCGTGAAAACACTACAATAGGTTAACTGTTGTGCTGATCGCCAATGGCTGACTCACTACTTGTCAATGGCGCCGCGGGGGTCATCGATTGTACATGGTAGCTACAACTTACAGCCTGCAGGTCAGTTACATCGCTTCACTAAATTCGTCGACGACGTAGTTTGCAAACTTTGATGTAATCAAAGTAACCGCATTTCGCTACGTAAGATGAACATTTTGATAAATCGAATTTAATTGAATCAAATCATGTATTCCTGTACGAAGGTTAGCGAAAATGTTAGTTTTACAAGTTCTAAAATCACTTGATCTACAAACAATATTTGTAGTATTGTATTTTTTTGAATTTCTCAAGAAACAAACTTTGCCTTCTCGTAAAGAAAACAGATTTCTTGGAAGCTCCTGAAAGTAATTCAACAAAATAAAATGTACACAGAAGGACAAACACTCCGCGTCTATAAATTCTAGCATTTTTTCATTTTGCCGAGGCACACGAATTGCATTGTGGAAGCAGTATAAAATAAAAGGACTAGAAACAGAACGAATACAATATACAACAAAATTAAACAAATCACAGCAGAAACGAATCCCTTCTTTTCTCAATAATTTTAGTGAGTTGTAAAAATATATTGCCGGACCAAAAAAGGATAAAACTGGAATTAACATTAATGTTGGCACATTGTTCGTGACTTATTAACATTATTACAAGAGGATTTTCCTTTCCTCGTATTAAAACATTTTAATAGCTAACGTGGTTCTTGAACCTGAAGATTCAAATCCGAATCCAGCGTTTAGTATTCACAAAAATAGCTAATTGATCGAAACTTTGGGCCGCGAATAAAAATTTGTAATATCCTGAAGATAAATTACGATCGATAACCAATTAATTAATTATTACAAGAGGAAGTACAGTTTTACGTTTCCCACGACTGACTTGAAGTATTTTAATTTCGCATAAAAATCCAGTGATCGTGTACATTACTAATTAAACTTTCTTGTCAGGTTTTTCTCGTATATTTCGGAGGGCGGGTATATCAAGATCTCAGCTGGAATTCTGGCGGAAGGACGTAGCTGGTTGGCCAACTATCTAACTTCCTCCTCGGATATCTCGTATCCGAGTGCACCTAAAACTGTTCGTTCATGAAGTGGCACGAGGTTCACGGTTTCCTTTCCAATTCCGAGACGAGTTCTCATCGTTCGAAATGATTTTCAAGAAGCCAGCGATTAAACGAAATTAGGGAGCCGGTTGCGAGAGACACGGTTGGCCAGGTCTCAATCACGAGAACGATCAACGTCTGGGATCCACGGACGATCATATCCATGGCCGAGGCAGCTACGATCTACGCGCATTAACTGGCACGAATGCTAGATCCTCGTACAATAAACCGACCATAAAATCGTACGGTACGAGCGATCGTTCGGTTTCTCAGTCTCTTCCTATTCCCCTCTCGGCCTTTTTCTCTCTCGCGTTCATTCGTCTTACAAGAGGAATAAAGATAGATAGAGATTATACGACGTTGATCTTTATGCACAGGTTTGCAGCGAAGTTATGCAACGGGTGACACGTAACGAGCTTCAGAATGTAGCGTAGGAAAGTAGAGCGCCGGGGACCGTTTCAAAATCAAAGTCTCGATGGTCCACGGTCGGTCAGAATACTCTCTTTCAGCCACGAAAATGATACTTTGAAAATTGCAACTTCCGCTCGAACAACGCTCGCGCCGTTCATCGAGGATTTTACGAGTTCTGCGCACATGTGAATCAATGGAATTTGATAAATGGATCGCAGATGCTTGTGTCGAGAGTTATACGCAAGATCTGTTTACTTTGTTCACGATCGCCAATTTTAAATAAATAGGTGAAGTTTACGTGCACAGGTACGATCCTATGTTAATAATTAAGCAGTTTTGCAAATTAAAATATAACTTTTTTCGACGTTTCGGTTTAAGACCATTTTCAAGAATATATAATTGCGTCTGTAAAAATTAATAAATGTAAATTATAATTTGCGAAACTGCTTTGTAAACTTCAACCTATTTGTTTATACACGATTACATTTTATGTTGTATTTTATTTATACACGATACACATTTATTTCAAGAGTTTAAAATCCGAGGAACCTTGTGCGAATTTTGTGGACGAAGTTTCTTGAATATTCAGACAATTGCTACTTTGAAATACTTTCATTGGCAATGTGTAAGAATTGAAAGTTTACTGTCCGATCATCAGTTTAATGTCGAGAAAGTTCTGACTGGTATTGTATGCGGCCCGAAGCGTGAAGTTCACTTTGTTCACTGTTTCAACGAAGTACACTCGTGAGAGAAGAACAAGGCTAGCGTCCATATATCGATTCTTCTTATTTTATTCTTCACGCGTCGGTAATTTATCGTTCTTTCGATAAAATTCATTTCTCAAACGCCACGTTTCAGGAAAGACACGCTCGCTGCACTTCAAAGAAAAATTTTTCCCACGTCACGGCACGCGATGAAAGAATCGCTCTCTCGATCGTCCTAGAACCGTGAGCTGTACCACTTGAATCATCGTGAATCTAGTTCTTATAATTTTTTGCACGAGTCTGGTGGTTTTTGCTTTTAAACGATACCGGTGTGAAATATTAACGGACTGTACAGTTTTATGAAACTCCATCGACTCAGATAAATAATAAATGCATTAAAAAAAATTTCTTTACACAGTTTGAAAGACACAATAATATACTTAATTTGTTACTGTTTCGATCAATTTAAATAACTATTATCAATTTTGCAATCTAAACTCTAACGTTTCGTTCCTGATTTGGACCTTTTTCAAAGAGATTTTGCGTCTAGAAAATATTAAAATAATAATATATAATATACTAAAATAAAATATTAGTGCTTATTTACTATGTGTAGGTTTAAATATGTAAATTAAACATTGAAAATTGATTTGACCACGATGCTGATTGAAATTATACTGTGGTCAAAGTGGTCAAACACAATAATATCATTCAACTTTTTCTATAATAAATTTTGTGGTATCGGCTCACAGTTTGATCAATTATATGCCAGAGACAAGTTTGTGTACGACAAGGAATTTTGACGGTTTCCACACAAACATTCTTGACATTGACGCAAAAAAAGGCTGGTTGTTTGTGATCGCCATCCATGATAAAAGTAAAATTCTTCTCGGTCGAAAATGAAATATATAATAAATTTCCGATCGAGAAGAATGTTACTTTTATTCAACTTTTTACTTGCGTGGAAAATTTCATAATTTCTTGAATTGACCGATTCGATAAGTTCCCTTGCGAGAAAAGTAATCGAAATTCTAGCTTGCTCCCTGGAGTCACGAGATTTCCCGTCACGTTCGTAATCCATCTCGATCGCGGGCCGATTTTCACGGACAGAAAGTAATTTGCGAGTTATACTGGATCTTCCAGCAGAAGATGAATTGTCGTTCGTGATTCTAATAAAGCGTGACGAGAAGATATTCGATCCATTACACGTGCGCCGGGATCAATCGGCGAAAGGTATATCTCGGAGAAAGTTCAATTCGCTTCGGTTTCCTTGAATCCTCTAACTCACTATTTAGCACCTGTTCTCTCTCTCGCGAGATATAATAAGATCGGCTGAAGAAAAGTTAAATCGATTATCAAGACGCCGATATTGAGTCGATAAGGTAACACATTCTCCGATTGCAACAATATTTTATCTTTGAACAGATTCAATTTGCGATCACAATGTGTACGCACGTACATAGAACCCTGTTATTTTTCAGACAAGAGTATTAATTGGAACGCGTGGATCAGCAAATAGCCTGCAGACCGAAGTGGTCAGATTAAGACTTGTGTCCCCACTCTACCTTCCCCTTATACGAGGGGAAGTGTCTAGTGCAGTGGTTCTTAACCTTTTTGAAACAAGAAACACTTTTGATTAAGGTAAACTGTACGATGATTGGCATTCTAATCCAAAATCATAGTAAAAATCTCTTTTTTAAATATTTAAACGAGTTTAACTTGCTATTACACTGTTCAACAAATTTTTTTCATGTTTTCATTAAACTGTTGGGTGGATCTTATAAAGTTTCTTAATTTTTCTCCTACACGCACAGTTTTTGAGAAACATGACTTTGAAAAAAAAAACGTATTTTTAAACAAATATTGTGATGTTATTATAAAAGATATTGCATTGTTGTTTGCAGAAAAAATTCTGTGGACTTTCCCAAATCAAGTGATATCCATTATTAATACGTTATGATTGTTTAAACATTTTTGGTGTTGGACAGTGTTATTATAAGGTAATAGAGATTTTTCAGCAAAATCAAACTGTTTTACACACACACACACACACACACAAGTCACAAATCTTTCATTATAAAATATATTCAGTGAATGACAATCGTAAGGCAAATAGTACAGTCATTGGCACAGTAAGAAGTAAACGTTAAACAGGCTATTGTTTTATAATTAAACATACACGCACTTATTACATCTGCAGCACAGTCCGAAATTAAGTTACAAAGCGATAAAATATACTCATTCGTATCGAAAATTTCAATAAAACACTATTCACATTGCACTGTGGTCTATATGAAAAATTTGT
>CM052324.1:8389802-8443679 GCA_028455615.1 Lasioglossum zephyrum | reverse complement strand
AATAATTTTAAGCTTGCGGTGGTGGATCTTTCGCTGGAAGAAACGAAGAACGATGATTTCGCTTTCAGGAAAACGTGGTTATTTAAGATTGTTAGGGGCTGTTGGCCGGAAGCTGCGGCCTCCGCGCAACTTTTCCACGTCGGAAACTCTGAAAACCGCACCGATACGTTATTTATCCTATAGTTGTGTCGACACGCACTGATTATCTTCGCGGCAACCATCGTATTTTCACTTTAACGGCACAGCAAAGAGCACCGAGGCCTTAACAGCCGCGGAAGGAAGATTCTGTGGCATGGGAATCGCGAGCGAAGCGCAATAGGACCAGAGGTGTAAAGCAAGACCGGACCGTAATGGAAATCGGATGATGCGCTACTTAATACTCGTGCAACTGACGCGAACTGTTGCCTTCGGAGCCATGATCGCTCTAATACTTAATGCAATTACTGTGGAAGGTGTCCGATCAAAATTAACAACAAAGTGGACCGTTAAAAAACGCTGTTAATAATAAAATATTCAACTTTCTCAACAATCAATGTACGCCATTAGGCTCTTAAATGAACAGTTCTGGCATGAATATAAATTATGAGTCATCCATTATTTTTCAGATGTTTGACAACAAACAGAAATGCAAATCTTAGAACGCTCACTTTACCCGGAAATTATCGTTGTTTTCATCATACTTTTTTATGGGAAATAATTTATCACAACTAACTATACAATATTAAAAAAGTGTTCTATCAAAATTACCAACAAAGTGGGCCGTCAAAAAATGCTGTTGATAATAAAATATTCAACTTTGTCAAAAATCAATGTACGCCGTTAGCCTCTTAACTTAATATCTTAATAAAAAAAAAACGAACGGTTCTGGCATGAATATACATTATGAAATAAATTATAAAATATACAAAAATGCTTGTTTTCATAATACTTTTTTATGGGAAATAATTTGAACACAACTAACTGTACAATGTTAAAAAAAATAGACAATGAAATTATTTTATATTTTAATCAGACAGAAAAATCAAGGAATAATCATTTTAGTCATTCTAGGTATTCAATTTTTACTGGTAATAATAGCAGACGTAACTTTAGTGGTAGTAACGAACACATTCAGGAGTGCACTCACATTGCACACACATGAAACACTGCACCCAGAGTCCTCTCATCTTCTTTTCATCGTAATTCACATTACAGAAGACGCGCCACATTCTCGGTATTCATTTCGGTATTCCGAATTGGGAGCATGGCGTCGTAACGTAGAATTTCATGCGACACTTCATAATCCATACAATTAGTTTAAACATGTTTTAACGATGACTGCAACAAGTGAAAACTTGCCAGAAAAATTTTGCGAATTCACGTTTTTCTATTGTGCAGATGTGACAATAACCGTGGAGACAATGCCGGTTGCTTTGCCCGCAGCTGTTATCTGTTATTTCTAGATCAAGTCTCGCGGAATTGCAGCGCGGTGCTCGGTATCATTGAACACGCGTTCTGGTAGGTACAGGTGAAAAAGGAAAGGTCCGACGAGAAACGCTAAGCTCGCGCTTACAACGCTCATCGGACGTGTACCAACATAAAACCTGTTACATAACTCGACACCATGCCGGCCACGGTTTCTCGAACCACACCTCGGCACGAGTGCACAACCGATCTGGAGCTTCTGAACCGATCTGAACCATTATTCTTATACAGCGTCTATAACCGTCAGGAATAACATTTTTCGGACACCCAGTATATATTTGAATGTAACTTCCGCCTGCAAGAATATCGTACGGTTTTCGGAACGTTCTTATGTTCTGATAAATTAGACAGTGATCAAATTCATCAATGTCCTATGATGAACTAATAGATTTATTAACTGGAACGAACCAGTTCTAGATCTTCTACATAGATCACCGACGTTTGTCCCATAAAGTTACGTCATATCTACTATGTCTTGATCATAATAACAGACACTCCCGTCCATACATCTCCAACAACATGATAATAATTAAAGAATATGAGCATCCAACTTGATTTAAATTAAATATATTCAAAATTAAATATATACATATATTATTTGAATATTGGAAAAAAGAGATTGAAAAATTGTGGATCCAGAAGCTTGAGAATGGAAATTGGAAAAAAATTGCCTCACCTGAATTTAAAAAATTATAATTAAAATTTATAAAGTATAGGATACTTTGGTCAAATTCGATTCAAGTGTTCTTTACAATCGAAAAAATTAGTGAGTACCATTTTTATTTCATAATATAGACGCTTTATCCCTTGCCCTACAATAACATGTTTCAGACTCGAGATGAAGATTTTGAATAGAGTCCAATGATTATATGTATGCTATTAATTTCTTTTTTTATTTTTATTTTATTATATATGTATATTAATATATATTAGTATATATTATATATATACAATATATATATATATATATATATATATATATATAATTAATTAATTTCCCTTAAACCGAGATGAAACACTATTTTGGTTTCGTCAACGTATAGTTATTGGAGAACATGTAGGCATGCAATAGATATTAATCTTCTCCTTTCCGGCACCACTGGAAATATTCCATGTGCCATGTAATACTATGGTGCCCAAGGTGGT
Source organism: Lasioglossum zephyrum (assembly GCA_028455615.1). NCBI lineage: Eukaryota > Metazoa > Arthropoda > Insecta > Hymenoptera > Halictidae > Lasioglossum > Lasioglossum zephyrum. The sequence continues at coordinate 8,441,069 of CM052324.1, read as the reverse complement.
TCGAAACCCACCTTAATAAACTGTAGGTCCCGTTGCGAAGTATCCACAGCAAAGAGTTGAGAGCGACGTTAAATAAATATAAGAAAAAAAATCTTCTCCCTTTCTAGGAGATTACGAACTACAAAAAATTTCTAATCATTGAAACCGTAAAATAAGTCGTACAGCAATAGGTTAATAACAAAAAATCGTCTTACATGTAAATGTACATAGCAGGAGAGAAGCTCTCACTTCTATTAGGTACTAAAAGGATTAATACTGTAACAGCTACTGTTGATGCATGATGGTAGCAACCAGCCGCGCTAACCTCTAGATCCCAACCTTGGGTATCTAGCTGGAATCCCATTTGGAGCGAACCCTACATTCCCGAGGCAGTCATAAAACAAAAATTTTTACGGGATTCGGCGGTTTGGAAGGAACGTGAAACATTGATTCCGCGCGGACTGGCTTGACCTCGGAAGATCCACATAGATCGCGATTCCACGGGAAGGGGCTCGCAGTGTATTAGGCGAGTGGCTGTAAAAGGGCACCGGTCTCGCGGAAGAAGAAGCAAGGAAAGGTGGCGGAAGAGATTTGTGGCGTACCGGCGAGGATTTTACTGCCGCGATGGAGCGCCACTTTTCGTCTCGAAGCCTAACCCCGAATTCCCCCTTTTTCCTCTATGTAGCGAGCTGCTCGGAAAAACCGATCGTCTTGATTCTATAGGATACAACCACGGGGAGGAAGAAAGAGACACGCCGGAGAATTTCGCTGACGCAAAAACCGAAACGGCTAGAAACTTCGATCGTTTCGTACGAAAAAGAAGTTTATTGCCTCGGCTCCCGAGCAATATCCTGGAAACTGTATTTCTCTCCTGACTAGGTTTCATGTGTAATTGTCTGCTACTTAATTGGCTGATCGGATCCCAACTATGAGCAAAACGACCTGTTGGCAACTGTGTCAAGTCGTACTGGAAGCTTCAAAATTTTCTCAATTTTTCATCTTGTTTTTTATACTATAGTTGTAATAATCGAGCACAATTCAGCACAACTGGTGAATTTATTTAATTCAACAAGTGGGTGGCTAATTTCTAAGAGGCTTATAACTGGACTGCGGATTTCAATGCATTTATGACAATATTTAAAGAGACCAGCGTGTTAGTTTCAGTTTAATAGGGTAACTCAAAGAAGAATACGTGATTTATTTTTATATTATTTTATATATTATTTTTTATTATATTTATTATATGTTTTATTATATATTTATTACATGTATTATATTTATTATTATTTATTATGTTATATATTATTTTTACGTGGCTCCTGTGCCTTGCAATCAGTGCAAACATTTTTTATTTTGATAAAGAAATGCAGCAGATCAATTGGAACAGCTGAATGGTACCATGGCTCGTAGGTTAATGAAGAAACTCTTTATTAAGAACATTTAGTCACATTTGGGAAGAATTTTTGACCTCAGAAACGCACATTAAAAAATCATACACACCTGCATGAATTTTGGCAGACTAATAATAGCTTTATTGATAGCTTTTGTAAAAGTTACTATAAAAGTGTCACACGAAGAAACGGTAGTAGACACTTCATTTGACCGTTAATTCATTTGACCGTACCAGTCTTTTTTTATTTTCTCTATCGATTGCAGTCTTTTACACCGGCACGAATATCGTGTTCGAGACTAAAAAAATACCGAGAAATAAGACGAAAGAAGGAACTAGTAGAACTAGGTCGACAGCATCATCTTCGCCATGTTCCTGTCAGCGAGCTTCGCCCACAGGTAGATCCCACGGAGATGTAACCTGACGGTGCATTTCTACGCGAGAGATGTTTCGCCAGAAAACCGGCAAGCATTCCTGAAGGTTAACCGTCTGTCACGATGATTCTTCGTCTTTATTGCGACTCGCGATCGGGAGACACGGGTATCACGGTTCTATCAGCCGGCGAATGGAAACGGGCTCTGGCGATGGGTATTCTTGCTCCAAACGATCGCAAAAAGTCACCGCACTCTCCACTCGTCGACAGCGTGTAAGAATCGAATGTAATTGTCGACTTCCAAGGTCCTAGAGCTTACGAAGTCCGAGCAGCCTCGATAGAGTGGATAAATACTTTTAGGTATAAATACTGTATTGAAGTACAATAAATTTGCTTCTGCGGTTTTGTGCTTTGACCCAGTATAATAAATAGACAGCGGATTGTATGTATTTATCATAAAAATGAGTAGGTGTAATTTAAAACAGTAAGACCATTAGAAAAATTTAAAAATACTGTCGCACGATTGTCAACCTAGTAAACATCATTCTATATCATCAACGTTTGTTGCAATTTAGGCAGAAAATTTTGATGTTGCATGAAAATCCGTTGTCTAATAATATTATAGAGAAATTGTTATTTATCTATTCTATCAATGTATTCGAACTAAAAATTTTACACTCAAGAATCTTCCTTCCTCTGAACTGAAAATACTTCTTAAAAAAAAAACAGTTTCAACCTGTAAAAGCAAAATTCTTTTCGGTCGAAAATGTAATATATAATAAAATATAGAAAAATTGTAGAAAGCAGCAATTTTGCAATTATTTACGCCTTCATCTCACCAAACCAACATCTGTTAAATGTTTTTCCTGTTGTCACAGCAAGTATGTGGATTATATTATTTCTTTTTTTCCCGTTCTTTTTACACGGCTGTGTTGCAATATTTTTTCAATCTATACTATGTATGTATTATTTTTCAGACGCAAAAATGTCTCTCTTGAAAATGATCCATATAGGGATCGAAACGTTGAGATGAAGGTTTAAATAATTGCAAAATTACTGCTTCTCTCTTATAATCGATCGAACTGTGCGCCGAAGAATTTTACTTTAACAGGTTGAAATTGTTTTTTTTAAAGACTTATTTTCAGTTCAGAGGAAGGAAGATTCTTGGGTGTAAAAGTTTCAGTTCGAATAAATTGATAGAATAGATAAATAACAATTTTTGTTGTTTAAACGTTTGTTATTTAAACCTGTTAAAACGTTGACCATTTCTTCCGATGCTTATTCGAAATGATATTTGCATAAACTTTCGCCGTCCGCTAATGACAAGCTACATCGCTAGATAACGAAGAGCCAAGTGACAGAATAACGGGCAAAGAGAAAGTGTCAATTACGATTCACTCGGAAATGTCGATGTTGAACTTTCCTCCGATGAACGGCGTGCGAACAGCGGCGGAGGGGAGATGATCGAGCACGAATTTGTCGGTGATAGAGGACGACGGTTAAACGAAATAGTACTTAATTAATTCATTAAACGACGTTCTCCGCGGTGGGCAGAATGCGCCCTCGTTTCCATGATCTTCGCCGGGGAATCCCAGCGTATATTTCCAGCGCAGCTCGCAGACACGGTTCAGGAGAAAAGATACGTCCCCTGGGAACCGAACTGAGACTATGGGGTTGAGCTCGCTATTAAGCCCACGGGATAAGACCCGGCACTTCACTCTGTATACTGGCTAATTAAATTATTCCAGAAACGCAGCAACCCGCTTCCAAAGGTCACGCACAACGCCTATAACGCACTCTGCTGGGATAGCTACCATTCAGATGTGGTGTTTCCAATAGGAATAGCTAATTGTGTTGTGTACCAGTTATCTCTATCAGCTTGCAGCATGTGCAATGTCCAATTTTTAACATAACCTTCAAGCATCGCTGTTAGCAAACATATTTTGCAAATGAATTAGAAGTTCATTTGTTACAGTATAAATTGAATTTTTCTGTCATCTCCATTTTAATGATGTTTTAACATCGTCAAATAGTGTGCTGATTCATTACCACAGTTCTAACAAATATAATACTATCGTTAATTTTTAGTTTTCGATCGTAATATTAAGATAATTGGAATTGCTAATGTATGTAAATTGATTTTTTACTTTTTTATTTTTACGTTACCTTACTATATGTATATTAAACATTTTTCGACACATTTGTTATATACTATCGTTAATTTCTAGTTTTCGATCGTAATATTAAGATAATTGGAATTGATTTTTTACTTTATTATATATACTTTTACTTTACCTTACTATATTAAACATATTTCGACACGTTTGGGTTTGCTTACAAAATTGCTAGTGTGTAGAAATTGATCGAACCGTGCGCCGATAAAAATTAATTCCAATTATCATAATACTATCGTGTTGTATTCTCATTCGTACAAAACACTAATACCGAACAACAAGCATTGATCAACGTTGAGATAAAATTGATTTAAAAGTAAAATGAGGCATCTTACAATTAGTAAACCCTGAAGATAGAATCTTAAAGATGCACTTTAAAAAATTAAAAGGGTGACAACATGTGTCATGGTCTTTGCCTATCTTCAAGGTAATATTTATTAAAAATGATGCTTGTTAAACGTTACTGTTAAAAATCGTTTGAACCGAAAGAATTTGCCGGATCCACGCAATCGGAAACCGATCGGACACCTCGTGATAAATACCAAATCGATTCTTCAGCGTCGTATCCGTGACAATTGGCAGTGGCAGTTTCAGCTAGTACAAGTTCGTCTGGCTGCTTTATATCGTCCGGTATCTACCAAACGATTTGTTGTCTGCCATTTATGCCTCCTTCCCCCCCACGTTATCCGCCATATCTAGAGCTTCGTCTCTGTCAAACTCCGAGAACCGCAGATGTTCTGGCCACGAGCTCGCGTTTCTTCTGCGAAGAAACGGCAAGAAGAAGGAACGGGATCCTGTTTCCGGAAATCACATCACGTACACGGTGGCGCCCCACCTTTGGTCTTTTCTGATTGCTTTTTGAATCAGAAAGCCCGCCGCTCAGTCCGCATTGAAAATAGGGACCGACGGATTTTTGTTACGGTGAATGTCTTCGTTACTGCGTTCCGTCATCGACTTTCTCGATTCCGTCGCTTCGATGGACTCGAGTAGTTTCTGGAGAGAAATGGAACGACGAGGGTTGAAATTGGTCCATTGAAATGGATCTTTCTGCACGGTGATTCGGCTAAGTGTGCCACCGAAATTGCGCGTAAACTATTTGATGTATGAAAAATGGTTGAAACGAAAGTTGTAGCAGGATACGATTTACATATGCAATAAACTTTGTGTAGCAATTTTGCAATTATTTAAACATTCATCTCAACGTTTCGATCCCTATATGGATCATTCTCAAGAGAGACATTTTTGTGTTTGCTGTGACAACAGGGAAAACAATTAAAAGAATATTGAAGTTTTGTTTTCCGTAACTCCTCAATATTCTTTTAATTGTTTTCCCTGTTGTTACAGCAAACGCAAAAATGTCTCTCTTGAAAATCATCCATATAGGGTTCGAAACGTTGAGATGAATGTTTAAATAATTGTAAATTTGCTGTTTTCATTTTCAATCGAGAAGAATTTTACTTTTTACAATGTACATAATTGTTTTTTTTTTCTATTATCGTAAAGCATAATGTTAAGCTTGTGGTTGAAGCGAGAATTAAATCCTGAATTTAAAATGAAAATTATAAAGATGTACGGGATGAGAATTTAATGCGAGTTATTTTCTATAAATCATTTTTAATGTAAGTACTGCTGAAAATGTTATATTATTGTACAATTTACTGTGAAATTCGTAACAGGCTGAAAAGTTTTGTGTAAATACAAGCTGTGACGTACAATATAACTTACATTTTATTGTTAACGTATAACGATGGGAATTCGGTCGCGCAGAAGGCTGAAAATATTCTGCTGCCCCTTCCCACAGGAAGTAAAAAAGACCCGACCCAGCCGCAGCCAAAAAAGAAAACTGAAAACAATTTGCACCTTGTAATCGCAGTAACGGTGCACGTAATTAACGTACCTCCTTATGCGGCGGAAGAAACATACCGCTGCAACGTGAGACGGCTATTTGCAATCTCGTCTCTGTTAATCCAACAATTACGAATTTCCCCTAGCATGATCGCTTTACTGAATACTATCAATTTACTACAATTATAATTATTATAAAACTAAAACGCCGCGTAACCGTAGAGAACTAAATGAACCTGTAAAAGTTGATCCATTTTTCTTGGACTTCTATTTTTTGATATAAATAAATAGCCGGATTTTATGTCACGTTATTTTATATCCGCCTTCGTTTCACGATAGAGTGATCACGGTAATGATTCGATCGATTTCCTCTTACCTCGCCATCTGACACTAAAACCCCCTAATAATGTTCTAATAAAAATATCGTCGCAAACCAGTCCTACAGTGCGTATCAAAAGTAAAACTAATAAAAATTCCGAATTTGATGAAATTTTAATATGTTATAGACTTCGACATTTTGAACAACTTTTTCCTGTTTCAATATAGGGGGTTCGTTTTTAGTTTTCGAGATATTTGCAAAAGACTATCGCTAATACTGTATTGAATTTTTCATATTCTTGCAAGCTTCGCGGCAACGTTCAATGTTCCGGGGCCGCATCTGTTTATTTTTTGTTTATATTTTTGTATAGTAAATTGTATTGTATTTTATTGTAAACCCCGGAACAGGTTTACGTTGCCGCGGTACGTGCAGGAATACGAAAAATTCAATACAGTATTCGCGATAGTTTTTTGCAAATATCTGAAAAACTAAAAGCGACCCCCTTATATTGGAAAAAGAAAAAGTTGTTCATACGCAGACCTTTTCTATCTAATTACCAACATTTCTTGTATCGTATCTTTAGAATATCTTAACAAATTATGATTACCCCTTTCAAGGAAATACAACATTTTAGGAATACCCTGCACAGTTTATGCAAACCCGTTTCCCCGAGCTCGTCCCATTATTCCCCACAGAAGACATAATTCATTACAGCGCTGTTTCGTTCCGCCGCGCCGGTGTCCAAGCTGTAAGCGCGCATTTCCCAAATTGTTTAGAAAACTACGGCCGGCGAAGTATTTTGCATATTCGAGCGTCTCGCGAGGGTGAAACGCTGCAGGGGCGATTACTCTACAGCAACCGGCTCGCGTCGCGTTATAATTCTCTTCCCCGAAACCCTTCCCGTCGTCCCCGAGGGGACAATCGCGATCCGCCGAGCGGAAAACGGGGTTGGAAAAGTCGCGGCTGGAAAAACCGAGCGTCCACCTCCAGTACGGGTTTCTAAACTTCCAGCTGAAACCTGACAACTGTAGCCCGGAACTGTTCGGTATACTCGGAAGAACCTGACGCCTCTCACCCCTAAATCTAACGTCCTTCACGCCATTCTGTTGAACTAAAAAGTTGGAACTCAAGCTTCCAAACTATTTCCACTGTCCACAAACAGTATTTTACTAATTTTATTCATGTTGGAAGAGAAATGATTGTTCGGAGGTGAATTAAGGATTCCGGACATCTTTGGAAGTTCAAAGAGTTCTTTTACGAAGGAACAATTTGTTTTATATTTTATCCAACTAATTTCTGCATAAATGCATACCATGAATTAGATTTGAAGTAGATCTCTATTTAATTATCAGATGGTCAAATATAAAATTTATATATTGTTATATATTTTTGATATTGTGGCCAAATATAAAATTATAAAGATATAACTAAATTTTTTGCCAATACAAAACAGAAATTCGACGAGCATAGAATCTTTATGTTGCTTGAAAAATTGAAAGAGATCGTAGAACAAAATATTTCCGTTGAGGAAATGACGTGACTTTTGGAAAGACCTTATTTTATGGACAGACATGTACAAGAAGATACAAACATGATTTCATGTATGTCGGGACGGAGACGACGTTTTTCTTAGACATTTCCACTATTAACAATAGAATTCTTGAAAACAGTCGGCGGTCTGCCAGCATTTTCCGAGAAAATTGCAGTGACCAGAAGGACATCCCCAAGAAAACATCCTTTATCGTAACCTCTTGAACCCGGCTTTTCCTCGAGACGCAGGACGCCCGAAGTTTTATCTTTCCCGACAAAAAAAAATATACAGCTCGGTTAGGCGTCTGTACCTTAATCCGCAGAATATACAGACCACCGTGGCATGAACCACCCGGCAGACACCCCCCAGTCCAGCCTTTAGAAAGCTCCATGGAAAGTTTGACGAAGTTCCATCGAAATTTTCGTCGGAACACCTGAGCTCACGAACTTGTTCTCCGTTTTCGAGACGCAGTCGCCACCCACCCCTATACACCGTTCGGAAACGAAGGACCAGTGATGTGTCGCCTGCACGCACACCCGTTCTACTCTGCTTTCCCATAGAAACGATTTTTACGAGCATAATCTCGGGGCTGTGTGCTCGATCGTTGAGCGAACGATTTCCCATGGAACGATGCCGAGCCGTGTGTTTAACGGGCACTTTATCGCTCGGTTTTCTTGTAACGCGAGGGCGCAACGAGGGTCGAACAAAATAAACGATCACTCGCGAAGAGGGAAGAGAGCTTTCTGTTTTATGCTTCGAACGATATTTTCGTTATTTTCCAGTGGAACGATCGAGAAATATAGAAATTACTCGTCCGTTCCATTTTATTTATTTATTTACAGTTTATTTTAAACTGGTCGCGTTAACTGAATTTTCATATAAAAAATTTTAGATATTGATTTTATACAGAAAATTTAATAGGTCATTAGCGACCACGTGGTTTACAAACTAATATATCATGTCTTACATGTTACATACTTGTGTTCAACGTATGTGGCGAACAAAAGTAAATCTAAAATTATTTGCACGTTAATAATATTCGAACGATATATTCGTAATTTCCAGTGAAACGATCGAAAAATATAGAAATTACTCGTCCGTTCCATTTTATTTATTTATTTACAGTTTATTTTGAAGTGGTTGCGTTAATAGCTACGTCATTAGCGACCACGTGGTTTATAATCTAATATATCATGTCTTACATGTTACATACTTGTGTTCAACGTATGTGGCGAACAAAAGTAAATCTAAAATTATTTGCACGTTAACAATATTAAAACCACATGCAGCCAAAAAGGCTACAAACTGTAACGGACAGCAATGGAGGTCCTACAAAGTATTGCAATTAATAAAATGAACGAATATAGAAACTTAATTTTAAAAAATTAAGAGAACTATCAATTTTCTATCTCTCTTTTCATTTTTTTTTGTTTTTAATATCTCGTAAGGCGTCGATAATTATAAAACATTCATTGCAGTGCCACCCCTCAGAGTTCTATACCTAAATTTTTGATTATAGGAGAATCTATGCGATCGATTCCGATGTAGCCAGACGATGAACGGTTAAACTTTTAATTAAAAAGTAACCATCGACGGCGATATATGGCTGCGGCCGTCCGCGACTGGCCTCGAGCAATTTGTGACGATATAAAAGTTCCCGGCGCTCGTTTCTGGATCGGCGGAAGCGGCGAGGGTCCGTTTTCACCCTGTTCCTTTCTTCTTCACCTTCTTTAGTGGCAGACACATGGATTGCAGAAACCGGCGACGTTAGACAAAAAAGTTGTACCGAGATTTCATTCTCGACACATACAGTGGGTCCAAAAAGTATTTCAACACTGCATTTGCTGTGATAATGTTCTGATTCTGTTTTCTCAAATAAATTCAAGTGGTTGCTGGCCCAACGTTGCATGTGGGTTTTTTTTTAAGGTTTATTAGCTTCTTATATTACGAACAGTGTATAGAAAAATGTTTCTATTAACAGAATAATTATAACCTTGAAATCCCCGAAACTGTTTGATCTACAAACAAATTGTTACATTTTTTATTTTGCAATTAGAATCTCAAAGTAGAGATTATTTTGCCATACAATATTTTTCAATACATTGCCATATTATAGTGCTGTCAATATACTGAAAACTTTGATTAACACTAAACCTAGTACTGCCGCACTATAGGGCAAACAGAAGAATTCTGTGTCAAAATCAAAGATCTTTCGATAGAGATACAGCGATGAAACATTTTTTAAATGAAAGCTGAAACTTGGCAGAATATGAAATAATTATAGAGATTGTGGTACGAACGCTTTTTGACCTTGAAAAAAATCGTTAAACTTGCACAAATTCAAGAAAATTGTGGTTTTTCCAATACCACGTGCGGAAATTTTTTTTAACATGCGACACATCATTTCCCGTAAATTTTTTTCACGCTGATTTCATATCTGGCCTTAAAATTTTTTTATGACCTCAGGATTTAAAAAAAAAATCAAATTATAGTTAACAGTTAAATTTTTATTTTTTCAAGGTTAAAAAACATTCGTACCATAATCTCCCTATTTTTCCATATTCTACAATGTTTCAGCTTTAATTTAAAAAAAATTTCATCGGTTTGTTCCATAGTGTGCCGGTCAAATGACCGATCTTACATTTTAAATTTTATAATTATTGAAATTACGACGTTGCTTACATGGAAAATGATTCGATAAATTTCGTTATCCAAGCACACATAGCAATAAAGATATTGCAAGAAATCTAAATAAATAGAGCTTTTATCTTTTATCTTTTTTATCAGCTAAAATATTTTAATCGCTTCCACGCTGCTCGGCAGTGTTAATGTTGAGAAAGTTTTCTTATATTTTCTAAAACAGCCAAGTTAACGATGCGCTGCATATGACCAGATAGAAAAATATATAATTTACAATTTTATTTCTCTTGCAAATAAAGAAGAGTCGTATCCTGCGCAACTAATTCATACATTTTCAACAGTGATTTCGCTCGTACAAGCAAACCGTGAGTATTAAAAAATCCCACAAGCATCGAAGGAACATTACAACTTGTTCGCGTACTCTGAAAGGGATTCTAAATTGAGTTGAACGTCGGACCGGTTCCCAACTCGGAGCCGATCTCACGGGACGTTTTCCTCCTAAGAAAGGCCACCGATCGGAAGAATACGCGTAACACGAGGTAGCACAAAAGACCTAAAAGAGCTCTCCGAAATAAGATCACTATACATATAGATCCACCTACGGGCTGGCACACGATAGGAAAGAGAAGTCGGTCGAAAATGAAGAATATGCTAATGAAGGCCGCGTGTCGTTGTGAATGTACTGCCGTCGTAAAAGGAAGAGGCCCTCGGCCACTCGAAGAAAAGTATCTACTCGGGCCTGTCTCCCTCTCTGCTTTTTTTTGTTCTCTCTTCCCCGGTTGGGAACAGGTTGTGGAGATCGGGCCTGGAACCGTGGCTGGGCCTTTAAAAAGAATCTACCGCCGGCCTCCTCTCTCCACCGCCGGGATCCCTTCCGTTGATTTAACTTCGACCGTGGACGGTTATGTCATTGCGGGCCTACCAACATCGTCGTTGATGAACAATCGGACGCTCCACTCTCCTTTTGTTCCTGGATCTGGATCCGCACCCGTATTAACGAGCCAGACACCCGGGGAAATTGAGATTGTTCGACCGGATGCTATCTATTACCTTCCAGGCTTATGTATTATCGAAATAAATCATTTGGCAGATAATCGTTAAGCTTGTATCCCATTCGGCTACATGTTATCTGAAATTATCATGTGTGCCCGTTATTACGAAAGTGGTCTAAGTGAAAATTTAAAGGAAACCAGTTTATTATTTATTTCGGGTTCTCGAGAATTTTAAAATTTTCGGAGAAACACGTTTTAATCTCGAAAAATAATTCGAGAAACACAGTCACTTATTGTACCGGTTTACAGTGGCGGACAAAAGAAAGTTTATATTACAATTTCTGTATATGTATATCTATTTGTATATACATATACAGAAATTTTTAAATTTTCATATAAAAAAATTATATACTGATTTTTCATATAAAATTTAATATTATTTGAAATTTATATTGAATTTTTATATAAAAAAATTATATATTTAAATATTTTATAGAAAATTTAGTATTATTTGAGGTTAATATTGAATTTTTATATAAAAACATTTATATAATGAATGTGATTTGACATGAAACATTTATGTATTTGAATCTCATTAGGAAAAATTTCCGCAGAAATATATCCACAGTTGTACCTAAAAAAAATATCAGTTTTGCCATCAAAGATGACCTCAAGACAAATCTAGGAAAAGACAACATCAGAAACGTATTCCTCTTTTTCAAATCCACTTGTATAAACTATTATAAATTCACCTTTGTATAAAACAGTTTTGACTGTAAATTATGTAAATTGTAAATTAATGACCTAGCTGTTAACGCGACCACATTAAAATAAACAATAAATAAATAATAAAACGAGTGTCAACCCTTACGACAGTCCCTTACGTATTTCATCATTATATCTGAGAGCAATTCCCGACTCGCCTGTTCGCGTATGCCGGTCGAGTTGTTGAAGAACTGTGCCATTCGTTTCCAGTGATTCTGGACATTGGGAATCAATTCCGTCGGTGTTACAGGAATAGCGAGACGCGCAAAGGTCGCTGTAAATCTCTCGTGTTCCGCGGTGGCTGCAGGGACGAGGCCACTAATGAAAGAGAAAAGGAATTTATCGGCGGTATAAATTGTCTCCGGATGTCGGACATCCGGCGGCGCTCGCATCGATCGCGTGCTCCCAGGGGAGCAAACCGCGGGGCAGAAAGAGAGAGGGAGAGAGAGCAAAGAAAAAAAGGAAACGGTAGAAAAAAGAAAAAGATTGAACCCATGGTCCTTTATTGGTTTTCCTTGGGAGACCCGGCTCTAGCAGGGGCCAACGGTCCTTTTAATTAGGCGGTCCAGGATCGGAAACGTTGCATGCAACCCCGAAAGATCGACGCTCTCTCGCGACTCCCTGGACCGTTCATATACTAGCCGGTGCACTGCCATAACGAGTCCTCGTTAGGCTCTCGATGAGATCAACTGTTCTATTTGCTACTGACAAACGACCGTTCCTCACCGTTTGCGGTCTCGCGAACACACCGATCGAACTGTTTGCGCCGCCTCGAGAGCTGTTCCGCTCGACGTGGACCAGCTTTTCTTCGGAAACACCATCGGCTCTCGAGTGCTCTCTCCACGACGAGCCGCGGGAGTGATTGGATTATGTTAGGACGCTTGACGAAGGATGCAATCGAGATTCCCCGATTTTATGTCCTCCGGTCGTTGATTTTATTGCTTCTTGCTTCGGTACTCTTGACACGGACACGTAATCGCTGTTACTCTACAGAATAGTCGGCATAAACGTTTTTGCTACCGGCGAAGATCGAATTAGCGTTCGCTTTTCACTGTACGTTAACGTCATCGAAGTAATTATTTACTTTAGGAGCTTCCTCACCGATTTTCATGACCTTAAAATATGTTGTCAAGGTCATCATTTTGGACAACTTTTTCCTGTACATGTTACCGTCGATCGATTTTAGTTTTCGAGATATTTGCAAAAATTTATTACTAATACTGTATTGAACTTTTCATATTTCTGCATTTTTCGTATTTTGCTTCTAAACATGTATGGAGATGAGAGAGAAAACAGGGTCTCATTCTGGTCAAACATACAGGGTGTCCCAAAATTCCTTCAACATCCGGAAATTAGAGGGTCTTGAGATCATTTGAAGCAACATTTTCTTTTGCAAAAATGGTCTCCGCAGCTTTGTGGAGTCGGCCAATTGATAGAAGGTTAAGATAAGAAGGTAAAACATTGGTTTACACTTGGTCATAACTAGACACTGGATTTGATGCATTTATGACAAAAATGGGTACGTATAATTTAAAACAGTGGTGATATTAAAAATATTTAAGTACATGGATATATTAAGAATATATATAATATACAATTTTTATTTTGCTCCTGTGCCCCGCAATAAATGCAAACAATTTTTCATTTCGCATAAATGAAATGAATTGAATGCAATTTAATGAAATGAATGAAATATTTGACATTTTTTAATGCACTTATTTATACAGGCTTCAATTAAAAACAATCTTCAATGTACTTTGTTTTCGCAGATTCCGCAGCCTCGTTTCTAAGCACATAAACATGAGACAGTCTAGCAACAACAGAAACAACCCATAAAGTTCTCCGAGAATCGATAAACTGTTGTTTCCATTTTCAATCATTTCAACATTTATGTAAAAAAAGAAACGTCTCGAAAACCGCCCGCAGAAATATAAATTTATTTCGCAGCTTGCATTTCATTAAGCGAACCGAGAGATCTCGACTGCCTCGAGTGTCGTCGTTCATTAACACTCCATACAATTTCCGAAAAAAAAAGAACGTGCTACGCCGAGCGCGAAGTTACGAGGACCACTTTGATCAATTAATGACAGTCCCCCGCAGCTTCCTGTTGGCTCGAGTGTCCTCTCGAATCCCCTTTTCAGCGGCGCCGCGACTCGGTAGCGGTATTGTCGCTCCAAGTTATTAAAAGCAACAGCACCCGGGTTGTGCCTCCCATTGTAAAAGCGAGCGTGAACGTCGTAACCCACTTTCTTTGTCTTTTTACGACTTTCTCCGAAGCTCGAGATCGCGGGTATCTCTTAACACCGTGTGTCACGGGTGCTCGATACGAAAACTCGTTTGCCAGTTCGCGCGCGGAGAGATGCTGCCCGCAGATAGCCCATAATATATTCGCGCGGGTATTCGCCAAGTGTTTGCGTGGCTACGTGCGTAAACGGGCCAATACTAAGCCGGCACGAAATTGACCGGCTTGAATTTAAATTGAAACCCAAAGTGTCGCGGTGATACTGAACGGGGAAGTTCACGGCTCCTTTTCGAGGATTCGATTGGTAACCAGGTGACACGGCCTCGGGATCGCCCGATATGGAGAAAAGCCCGAGGACTCAAATGTTACGACGGACGAAAATAACGTCTGCAACTACGCTGAGTATACACTTGCTGCGTGGTCGATGGTATTGCGGCAATGCCTCGCGCGTTTTCTGCGGACGCACGGTTTTACGAGGCTTTTATCGTTTCATTGTGTCGGGAATCCCGCCAATCCACTCGCTACTTTATTGTCCGCCGGCTGATCCTTTCGGTCTTGTTTTTCTGGGATAAAGGAAATTATGTAGGGTAAACTGTACTTTATTTTAATATCATTCCTAATTTATCTAATTTATGTATGTTTACTTTATCTATTTATTTATGTAAGTGTAATTTTAAATAGCAAAAATATGTCATAATATTATTTTCAATCTGTTAAACGTAATAGGGAGGGAAAGAAGTTTTTATCTCACCCCAATTTCTTGCAATCCGCAGTATAATCACGATATAATAATATGTGCAAGCATTTTATGGGAGAATAATGTGTTCTTAATACAAACAAAAAATTGGTGACCCTCAAAACCTAATACAACATAAGAAAATATTGAGAAATAAGATTTTGTACGAATTACTGCGGACGAAGGAGAGCAGTGTACCAATTATTGCGTGAATCGACTTCCATGCTGGTATTTGCAACCTTCATAGAACTGTGTTTCCACATTTCTATTAGACTGTGGATTTTATGCATTTAAGAGAAAAACCTAATACAACATATGAAAATATTGAGAAATAAGATATACAACATTTTGTACGAATTACTGCGGACGAAGGAGACCCGTGTACCAATTACTGCGTGAATCGACTTCCATGCTGGTATTTGAAAACTTCATA
This sequence comes from Lasioglossum zephyrum, assembly GCA_028455615.1. Classification (NCBI taxonomy): domain Eukaryota; kingdom Metazoa; phylum Arthropoda; class Insecta; order Hymenoptera; family Halictidae; genus Lasioglossum; species Lasioglossum zephyrum. The sequence continues at coordinate 8,425,650 of CM052324.1, read as the reverse complement.
GAACTGTTTCCACATTTCTATTAGACTGTGGATTTTATGCATTTAAGAGAAAAACCAAATATAACATAATAAAATATTGAGGAATAAGATATACGACATTTTGTACGAATTACTGCGGACGAAGGAGAGCCGTGTACCAATTACCGCGTAAATCGACTTTCATGCTCGTAATTGAAACCTTTAAGAACTGTTTTCACATTTCTAATAGACTATGCATTTTATGCATTTAATTTATATTATAAACTAATACTATTTAGAGCAACTGTACCGACTACTGCGGTACCACCAATAGCGTAGTAGAAGGGGAAGGTAGAGTGGTGCTCATCTAGAACTAAAACAAATCTATTCGATCTTGCACTATTGTCCTTAAGGAAAATCTGGAAGACGACAAACTAAAAGACCTTGAAACCTTAAAAGCAAACTACTGCAACACAAAAAAGAGGAGTTGTGTGTGTGTGTGTGTGTGTGTGTGTGTGTGTGTGTGTGTGTGTGTGTGTGTGTGTGAATGATTCTATAGCAGCAATTACTTGAGCAACTGCTGTGACTGGAGTTGTACGTTCCGCACAATAGATGTTCAAGAGACAAACACACTGCCAAGGTTGAACGTACGACAGTTGAAGAGCGCTTCGTCTCTATTTCGGTCACCATTAAATTCCCCGGTCCCTTCTTCAGGCTCGGGCAGCGACTGATGTACCGTTCTATTCTTCCTAAACTGCTTGGACCGTGTTTTTCGATCGACGGGTGCATCCGCGCCGTAGAAAATAGCCAGCAAAACAGAGAACGCCGGAATAAAACCGGCCGAATTTATTCGTGGTCACGAGCAGCACGTGGTCTCGAGTCTCGAGACGTCTACCTCTCTCTCTCTTCATCGTTCCTAGCACGGGATTCTCCGCCGTGCCGCGACGGATTTAATAATCCCTCTCCCACCACCCGTCATCCCCCAATTCGTCGAACCCCAGATTCGGTGGCTTAAATATGCAACGAACGATTTCTGAATGCGAAATCCCCGAAGAAACTCGACGCCACCAGATGAAGAATCGACGACTCCCGGTCTTTTCATTGACTCACCCCTCCCCCCATAGCCACACCCTACGAACTAGATTATCTCCGAAATTAATCGGTGAAAATTAAATCCACCCCCAATTACCGTTCGCACGGGGCCCCTCTTCTCTTAGACGTCCGTATTAATTATGAACTGGTAATTGTCAATCGACGCCGTGTCGGTTTCTAGGCAATGGGAGCGAGATGAATTCACGGTCGCATAACGGTCCCGCACAGCCGGGGATGATAGTGCGCAATTAATTATGCCAATTAACTCTCCGGTTTATCTGAATGCCCGATAGTGGTGCTAGTTTATGTCTTTGTCTCGCAGTCTTGGAGTTTCAACGGAAGCGACGCGAACGGCTTAATATTTAATAACGCTGAATTAACAAATCTCCGTGGACAAGTTGTCGGTCATTTTTATTGTTTAGGACAAAAATGAATAGGCGCGATTTAAGACAGTAAAAATATTAGAAGAATTTCTTAATACTATTATATTATTTTCAACCTATTAAAAAACATTAATAGAGAATATAAATGTCTATTTTACTTGTTTGTTGTTGCAATTCAGGAACAAAATTGTCATTTTACATGAAGATTCACTGCCTATTTATTACGGTATCATTAAACTGTGAATCTTCGTGTAGGATAAAAATTCTTCACCTGAATTTCAACGAACTGGAGTGCAGAACAGAAGTTGAATTCTAATAATGCTTCTACTATTTTATATTTTATCTACTCATTTTCGCAAGAAATTTAGAACCCTTTGCAAAAGGGTGAACTTGGCTTGCAAAACCTGGATAACGTTTATTTAATACTATAATGTCCAAAGTGGTTCGGAACCTACCTTAATAAAATTGTAGGTCCCGTCGCTAAATAACCTTAGCAAAGAGTTGAAAGTGACATTAAACAAATCTAAAAAAAAAATTCCTCGCGCTAGAATTTAAAGTTCCATCATTTTCTCGTCGAATCGAATAACAAATTAAATTCCAAACATGAATTGTTGTTGTAAATGATCGAACCTTTGCGCCGCGAATAAAAATTTGTAATATCCTGAAGATAAGTTACGATCGATAACCAATTAATTAATTATAAATTCTAAAAAGTTGCGAATTGTTCCTCCGAGTGAATGTTCAGCGTCCAAACTCGAGGACTCTAATCGACACAGCAGGTAGAATTCATTAAGCTTCTTTCCCGAAGATTCTGATCTTACCTGATGATGTGCTGATTGGTGGACTGCAGCAGAATGGTGGTGTACTTGGTGATCAGCATCGTTCGTTCTCGGGATCCACGTTCGATCGACGGAGCACGATGATCTTCGGGGCGACGCTCTGCTGCCGAGTCACTGGTCTGATTCACAGACAGCCGGGTAACACGACCCTCGGTCGGTGACGACGTCCGCGGACCGGGAGCCCGCACTCGTTTCGCATAAATCGCGGCTACGAAAATCGAGCAAAACCGGCCGCGTGGATGCCGCGGAAATTCTTCCTTCTAAATATAGCGGTCATATTTCCAGCGCACAAAGCGATCCGAACCGTTCCTCTGCGTTCGGTTCTTTTCAGACGGCGTTCACGATGAACACACCACCTTGACGTCACCAACGGTGATTGTTAGGTCTGAGATCAGTCCCCGCACGTGAATACCAATCACTCGTGACCACCTCAACACTCGAACGAGAAGAATGTCTTCTTCGGAACAAAGAACCTCGGGAACAACTTCGCGCACCAGCCTCTCGATCGTTTCTCTCCAAGATCCGATCGAGAGCTCCTTTGCTTCGATCTCCCACGGGTACTGTGAAAGAACAGGCTCTCGCGTTTACGCGTTACGATCAATATTCTTGATTACTCGGCTCCTGTATCCGTTCCCCCATTCAAGCTACAACGTCGAGCTCGGAAACGTCACAAACATGAACCCCGGCACTCTCGAAATCGTTTCTCCTTATCGCGCCGGCGATTCCCAGCTAGCACCTATCTTCCCCTCTTTAAAGACGCATACCATCCGTTTACGACGAAAACTGACGTCACCCGCTGCGCCAGAGAGCGATCCCAGCTCCCTTCTTCGCCTGCTTCGCCAACCACAGACGACGCTTATCAACGTCAAGCTTTATTGTTCCTCGCCTTTGTTGATATACCGGAGCAGCTGCTCCTCCCAGGAAAAGGCGGTTCGAGCGGTCAGGTGTTCGCGATGCTCGCGTTCAACTCGACAACCCGAGTCTCAAGGTTCTGCGACACCGGTTAGGCATGACTGATAGCGGCAGGTGCGACGATCCGCTCGAAACGCGGCGCCACTGTTCTATTATTACCTGTTGCGGAATTTCGTTGGTCTTGACGCTGATCAGGCATGCAATCCCTGGCGGTGTTTCCGGTTTATGGAAGAAATATCGAACAGGGACAATCCAGAGCTCCTAAGGGTGCAGGTAGCCAAGAAGAACTAGTGCTTACCTGAGCGATCACTGTGACGCTCGCAATGTCAAGGTCTTTGAATTTAGAATCGCCCACACCAGTCATCCTCTTCCACAACGTATATACTCGGTACTTTCCTACATTTATGTGATCTTCTCTAGATATTTTAAACAGCTGGTCTTTCCACAAGGAGCAATGGAATCGTCCGTCTCCTCAACTGTAACTCAATAATTTATCGGAGTCCACCAAACAGCGCTACGTATTGCCCAGCGCTTCATACATACAAAATTGTTAACCAGTTGACGATCTACGTAAATTTATCGGAGTCATTGAACAAGCTAGGTTCTCAAGGAGCCATCAGTCCGATCAGCACAATGTTAGTGATCCAGCCGACAAGGTTAGCGTACCGCAGCTTCCACTCGAAAAGCTGCGGACGTTGGTCAAGTGGCCGGGCGCAACTGGTTCACGGTGTTCGACAGGAGCGGCCGCCGGTCCTCGTCAGCCAGCTCGCTCGGAAGTGATCTATTCAATAAACATTCCTGGCCATCTCTCGGGCTTAATCGGTGTCAACGAAGGACAGGCGACGCACGCGAACGATAAACTCCGTCGCGTTTATCGATGACGTTCGTGCGTTTCTAGAAGAGCTGTTCGAGCGAAAGCTACAGGCTAGAGTCTGGTAAGAGAACTGTCGCCCGTGGACAATACATTCCTAATGACTCCGCCCGAGCCAGACCCCCGGAGATGACCTCTCGGGTATCGTCGGCTCCTATCTTACCTCGTAAACCGGCAACGACTCTCTCGATCACGAAGCAATACGTCCGTATCGATCCCACGGAATCGAGACAGACTTCTCTTCATTCGGAAGCCAAGTTTCCGTTGTGCGGCCTCTTCTATCGGATGATCGAGCCTAGATCCCTGATCGAACTTCCCCGACTCGCGGCTCTCCGCTTCGAATTGATTTCATGCTCGATCGCGCTCGAGTCTGGGTCATCCGCGGTAACTTTCGAACACGCTCCAGCCCCGGAAACACGCAGGACCGAGGACGCGGGTATTCTAGCAGGCTCCGGGGAACGGTCGCGACGCCATTCGCGTGGATCATCGCCGAGGGATCCAGCCGAATTTTCTACGAGCTCCTTCAGAAGAAAGATTGATCAATCAATCGACGTCCATTACCGTCAGGCCAACAAAGAAACAGGAAAGATCGGAATTTCATAAGGCGACTCGATTCTGCGTGTACATCTCGCGTCAACTTTCACACTCGGATCCAAGGCGCCTCTCTCAATCAAGCTTCGCTCGATCAACTGTACCCCATTTCGATGTCAATCAATAGTATCGATTATCGCCAACAAAGAAACACGAAGGAGAGGATCGGAATTTCACGACTCGACTAAGATTCTACGTGTGCATCTCGCGTCAACTTTCACACTCGGATCCACGACGCCAGTAGCCTCTCCCAAGGTTGCTCGATTAACTGTACCCCATTTCGATAACACTGTCGGGGAGGAAAAAATGAAATCCTTCTTCCAATCAGTCGACTTTTACTAGCACTTTCACACTCTCGATAGACCGTGTTCAGAAGCTGATGTCGCGGGGCAACAGGATATTGTCCGGTGGGTTGTGCGAGCGGTTCCGGAATCCGGAAGGTTGTCCGGAGTACAGTGACCTTGAGAGCTATCCGATCGAGGAACCGCGATCCCGAATATCCTCGGTCGATCCTCCGGCGGAGGATTGTTCGTAGACGGGCCAGACAAAGGGATTCGAATGTGCTGCCTGGCTGCCGGTCGCGAATGGACTGCGGCACCAACGTTCCTTAAACACTATAGTCGACACTGCACTGCGTGGACTTTAGCTGCAGCACACCGTGGCTCTCCGTCCGCTTACGCGGCCGCGACCGCCTATAGTCCTCTATCCGGCAGCGTTGTGTATGCTGGGAATATGCTGGGTACTGTATAGGTGGTGTGTATATCGCGCGGCGCGGGCCTCTCGATCCTTGCTCGAGGAGAGTTTCGAGAGTGACGAAGGAGAGGACGAAGGTTCCTTCGGCTACCTCCTCTCGGCGGCCACGTGTGCGTCGGGTTCCCTCGGTGCACACGCCCGCCCGTGACTCTGTTCAACTCTGTTCCACTCTGTTCCACTCTGTTCGACTCTGTTCCACTCTGTTCCACTCTGTTCGACTCTGTTGCAGGGGGGACTGCACTCTCAGAGTGCGCGCACACTGTATGCATGTACACCGGAGTCACCAACGGAACAAGCACGTAGCCACATCGACTATGCGACGCCTACTCGGCCCAGCCAGGTGGGGGTGCCAACTGTTTCGTGAGATCCAGGAACACATCAGGTTCCGAGAGGATTTTCAGCGGAACCCACGGAGTTTTTACCCTACGAGGAGGGAACGCTCGCGGAATACCTTTTGACCTAGTTTGCGAGCTTCCATGTGTGGATCTACAGGGTGACCTAGGTTACTTTGACCCTACGCGGACGGCTACAGGTGAACGTGAAATTACGCACGTACACGTGGCATTGAACTAGACGTAGAGGCACGACGAAACTAGTTAGACTTATATCGTGAGAAGTCGTTTTTGTACGTGAATCAAGAATCGTGATCTGTTTTATCAGATATAGTGTAGTATCCAAAAAAGAATGAATACTTTATTATAATCGTTTCGTTTTGCGTTTTGTACAACTGTTGAACCGTGTTCCATCTGAATATGCTGTCGTTGTGACGACGCATCAATTCACGGCGAGCCGTTCAATGTTTTAACATAGAAAATGTGGTTTGGCATAGAATATTCTTACAATAGCAAGGTTTTAAAAAATTATAGGTGTAAGTACTGGGAAAATATTGAAGAAGACCTAGAAAAATTATGAAGAAAATATGGCCCCTTGAAATGTGGATAATTTCACCGACCTGTTTTTAACCCTTTTTGTGTTAAAATAGCATTTTCGAGACATTTCCCTCTTTTCTGGTTAATTTTGGATCCTTACCTGCAACAAACAAAGAAAAAAGGCTTTTAGAACAGTATACAAGTTTTTTCAAATAAATAAAAAAATACGATACTTTATTGTTTTTATTCTGCATCATTTATAAGATTAGAATCTTATTATATATTCGACGATTTTCATAATGTTCAATGGCTTATAACCAATTAATCAATTTTGATGAAATTTTCAGTATGTACACAATCAATATGCATGTAAAAAATTTATAAGATTAGAATCTTATTATAGTATATTGGACGATTTTCATAATGTTCAATGGCTTATAACCAATTGATCAATTCCGATGAAATTTTCAGTATGTACACAATCAATGTGCATGTAAAAAATTTATAAGATTAGAATCTTATTATATATTCGACGATTTTCGTAATGTTCAATGACTTATAATCAATTAATCAATATCAATGAAATTTTCAGCAAGTACATAACCGACGTATATCTACATACATTAAAAAAATACATTAAATTATAAACAGTTTTTTAAACTACAAATAGCATACATTAAAAAAATTTTGTTACAATCCCAATTAAAAAGGTTCTGTTATTTTCTTTACAATTTAGTTCATTTATAGAAAAGTTGTTCTTGAAGTGCGTGCCATTGATTATGACACCGACCGTAGCTGGTGCCAGGCAATAGGCGCCGTGCGTTAGGCGAACTCCCACTACACGGGAACGGGAAAAAGCGTGTGAAGTGCGGCGTACTGTCACCCGAACCACCAAATTATCTAATTTGTACCCGTTGGCTGAACAGGGCCTGCAGATAGGCGTGGATATTTATTTTCTCGCGGCGAAACGACCGGTTATTAATCGCACGATTTTCCCCGGGCTGCGTTGTCCAACACGACCGCATTTAATGCCGAGAAATTGAAACCGTCTCGCCTAAGAAGCTTACGATAAATTACGCGTATTACGTACCGCTCATCGTTGCGGCTGGAATTTTAACGAACCGAGGCTGGTTTTGCAGCGCGCTGCTTTATCAGCCTCACTCACGAAATCGTTTCCGAACCCGCGAAAAACCGTTCACCCTCTCCCGGCGAATTGGAAAATTATTCTGAATTATTGGAACGCACGCGCGCATCCCGCCGATGCGTGATTATATGAAATCCTTTGTATCCGGATAATCGAGTCTCGTTTCTATTCCTCTTCTCCTTTCTCGTTCGGCGGTTGCGTTAAATTAGATCGATCGGTGAAAGGTTGCCGCAATTTGTCAGCCGTCGGACACTTCCTCCTCGATATTACCTGTACCGTCGACACAATTTGAATAATCGGGGAATAGACAGGTGATAGTACGCTCGAACGAGAAATTAATTCGTTAGCATTCATTATCGGTTATTAGTACGCAGCGTCACTTACGAGAACGTACAACAAGCGGACACGAGAAATCGGTAATTTCATCGTTAAGCTTATAAATGAATGTATAAACAAGAAAATATTTAATTACATTAGAAAAAGAGAGTATTTAGAAAATGCTCTTCCAACTTTGTGAGACATTAAAGTATGTCGTACACGAATTAATTTATTGTGACACTCGGTTTCAAATTGTATAAAACAATAACTGGCATTCCATTTGAGAAATTGCAAAACTCATTAGTATTTGCTCCTTTTTATTTTTTTAATATACAGGGTGAGTCAGCCAACGTTTGTACCTCGAATATCTTTGCTGTTTATCACCTTCGTTTTGTAAAATGGAACCACCCTTTCATATTTTAAATTTTAGACGTAACCTGAAATAATTATAGTCACTGAATTTGTAATACTAACTATTATTGTAGCTGTTTGAAAATGGGTAATTCCTTTTTCAAAAATCAAAGTGGAAAGATATCTTTAAAAAAAAGACACAACATTTTTCCTTAAGTTTGTCCTCAAGGCAAATGCATCTTTGAAAACAATAAAGATATTTGAGGTAGAAATGTCTGGCGTCAACCTGGATTTGTCGAAACTAAACTAAAATCATTGATGGTGTATCTACTATAACTACACATTACTGTCGCAGAAATGGGCGTGCAATGATCGCTGTAAATCAAGCAGAAAATGATTGAAAAGTGATATATACATATTCTCGAACGTGGCACATTACACAGAGTCACTTAATATTTGTAATTTTTCGTAAGCTCCACAGAGCAGCTTGTCGATGACAAGAACATGCTCGCGGATACTCAATTTCCAGAGCCCAAATAAAACGTCTGAACAACTGACAATTCCGTTCTAAATTGACGTTAGACATCGCCGATACGAGTAATCGAGTCCGGACGTTTAGACACTCGATATTGAACCTAGATATACCGGTATTCTCTTAAGCGTGCTTTTAAATATCATTTTCCCGTGTAATGACCGACTTCGAATCTGGTTGTAAAAGGAACTGGTATCGAGTATGTATCGGAACATTATCTGTCGCGGAAATCGGCGCTTAACGATCTGACTAAGTGACTGGCGATTAAGAGATAAGAAAAATTACGAGTGTCCGCGGGGACGAGTCGATTGCATGAAACGCTCCCATATAAAATGGAGATTGCTTTTACACTTCCCGTTTTTTGTCCTCGGGCAGCTTATTTCGAACAATGTCCCGGAGAACGATTTTCAACGGCGCCGATTCCCGCGGAAATGAAGTTCTCCGAGTGGACTATAAAACGCAATTAGAGGTCGTTTCAGGGCGGCGCGGAAAGAGAAATGGCACCGGACGAATTTTGCACGCCGGTTTATTGCAGTAACCCGTTAGGGCCTGATCTACACCGTGCGACAAAATAATGGCACATCTTCAACTACATCGAATTTAAAGATGACCGCAACGCAAACTKTATTCAGTCTAGAAAACGCACCATTACGAATTGGACAAAATGTTCCTTCCAATGAAAACTCAAGCTGAYCTTCATTTCAAAAGGTCAATGAATKCAATRAYCTTRATCTTGAATTAATAAATTGGAATCAAATAAAGTCTCTTCTTCTGCACTCATGCCCTATCATTTTTTCAATCTCTTAAAAAGTAGCCTGATCTACACCGTGCGACAAAATAATGGCACATCTTCAAGTACATCGAATTTAAAGATGACCGCAACGCAAACTGTATTCAGTCTAGAAAACGCACCATTACGGATTGGACAAAATGTTCCTTCCAATGAAAACTCAAGCTGACCTTCATTTCAAAAGGTCAATGAATTCAATGATCTTGATCTTGAATTAATAAATTCGTATCAAATAACGTCTCTTCTTCTGCATTAATGCCTTATCATTTCTTCAGTCTCTTAAAAAGTAGCTTGATCTACACCGTACGACAAAATAATGGCACATCTTCAACTACATCGAATTTAAAGATGACCGCAACGCAAACTGTATTCACTCTAGAAAACGCACCATTACGAATTGGACAAAATGTTCCTTCCAATGAAAACTCAAGCTGACCTCCATTTCAAAAGGTCAATGAATGCAATAACCTTGATCTTGAATTAATAAATTCGTATCAAATAACGTCTCTTCTTCTGCATTAATGCCTTATCATTTCTTCAGTCTCTTAAAAAGTAGCTTGATCTACACCGTACGACAAAATAATGGCACATCTTCAACTACATCGAATTTAAAGATGACCGCAACGCAAACTGTATTCAGTCTAGAAAACGCACCATTACGAATTGGACAAAATGTTCCTTCCAATGAAAACTCAAGCTGACCTTCATTTCAAAAGGTCAATGAATGTAATAACCTTGATCTTGAATTAATAAATTGGTATCAAATAAAGTCTCTTCTTCTGCACTCATGCCCTATCATTTTTTCAATCTCCTAAAAAGTAATTTGAATTGAGACCACCATTTTCAACAATTCTGTTTGTATGAAAATAGTTAAGTAGTATTAAGTGCGCTATCAATATGGATATGGCAATGTACCAATTTAATAGGTAAACCGATACACGTTAAATAATGATTAGCTCTTTTAATAGATTTTCAGCGACGAGCCCGGCGAAAATGAAGTTCTCCGAGCGGGCTATAAAACGCAATTAGAGGTCGTTTCACGGCGGCGCGGAAAGAGAAGTGGCACCGGACGAAGTTTCGAAACTGCAACGTGCAGATAAACAGTTTATCCATTGAACGTGAGCGCAGCGTTGTGGACGCGGATGTGACGGGAACGGAGTGCGACGGCTTCTGTTATTCGTCGAGATCCATTCAGAGAGTCAGAAATAGAAACGCGTGCTTATTGCCTCGGGGAATATCGCGTATCGGGGGAAAGTCTGAATGATAGAATGAATCGATAAATAGCTACTTGTGTCAAGCTTTATGTTTCTTTCCACGGCGTTTCCTTTATGTTTTCTACAGATTTTATTACTCAGCGAGGCTTCAACTTCGCTAGACGTTCGTGAGAGACTCCATTCAGCGGAAAATTAGACACTAGTTATTTTTAATAGGCGTAAGCGTTTCACCTCGGAGCGTGACGGATCAGACTTATTCACTGTCCAGTAATTACGTGCGCCTAGAAAAAATTTTGCTTCAAAAATTCTTGTAAAATATATTGAAGAGTTTTTTTTATTAAACATTATAATAAGCAAAAAATTTGTACGACGATAAAATTATGATAAATATGATTACGATAGAGAATGCGAAACTAATATATACTTTTATTATACACAGGACGGATCAGACTTATTCACTGTCAGACTTGTTCAAAAATTCTTTTAAAATATATTGAAGAGTTTTTTATTAAACATTATAATAAGCAAAAAATTTGTACGACGATAAAATTATGATAAATATGATTACGTTGAAGTACGCGAAACTAATATGTACTTTTATTATGCACGAGACACCCTTTCCCACCGGATGTTTACCACTACGGACGCATTTTTCGAGATTACCGATTCGACGTCGCTCAATACCAACGTTACTATGAAAATCCAGAGGCGTGAAACGCTCGCGAGCCATTCGGCCGGAAATTTGCGGCTGCGATAATCTCGCTCGTCTGCGTTGCATCGTTGCCGATGGCGACCAACGCCGCCAGTGCAGTTTGCATCGGGCCGCTTGCACCGACCAGATAGCCGCATTAGCGCGAACAAAAAACGCGCCGATTTTACCGTGTGCTGCTCTGTTGACTCGATTGTCTACGAACCCCCTTTTCCTACCCGATCGCCTATTAAATCATCGGCCCGCTCTTTTCATGCCCTCGCGCGTGAGATTGATGCGGGCGCGTTATTCACCGAGATATGGCTCTGCTAGAGACAGTCTCTGATTGAAATTTCGGCCGTGCGATAAGCCGACCGGCAGCGCCGACTCTCATTGTTCGTCATACTCGTTTCGCGAAACAATACGATTTTCTTCGAGTATTCTGCTTTTTCATTTTCCATAAAATCATTATCTGGTTTCCTGGTATACTGGTTTATTTTCAATAAATAATTGTAAAATATTTGCGTATGTGCCTTCCCTTTATAATTTTTTTCTTCATTTTCACCCTACTGTCTCTTCTTTTATTCCTCCATTTCTACCCCATCATACTCTAATCCTTCTATCAATTTTTTCCTCTTTCATTCGCACTTTTCATCCTGCTTTTCCTTTCTCTCTCTCTCTCTATTTAACTTTGCCATTCACACTCCTCTACCTCTTCGTTTTCAGCTAGTATCTTTTTTGACCTCCCCTGTATCCCTTCTTCGTCCCTGCATCTTTACAGTTGTAAAATATGTGTTAAAAAGTTAAGAATTTTAACATGTTATAGATTTCGACATTTTGAACAACTTTTTGCTTTTCCAATATAGGGGGGCCGCTTTTAGTTTTCGAAATATTTGAAAAAAACTATCGCGAATACTGTATTGAATTTTTCGTATACAATATAGTATTAGCGATAATATTTTGCAAATATCTCGAAAACTAAAAGCGACCCCCTGTTTTGGAAAAGGAAAAAGTTGTTCCAAATGTCGAAATCTACAACATATTAAAATTTCATCAAAATCGGAGTACGCAAACCTTTTTTATATAATCACCGAAACATCTAATAAAATTTTGATTTTTGGCTACCTCGTGGGAGTTCCTGGCTCACTGTACGCCGTTCAGAAAGTTACAGCGAAGGAACATAAACATCCGTAGCCTACATATCGCTTATCGTGGAACGTTCCCAAGAACGCGCATACCTGTTTGCAATACTCTCGATCGAGTAGCCGGTGGTAGGACCACGCGGGTAACAGCCTCGCGTAGTTATGTACCTGCGTAGGTATGCGCTCGATTGCCCACACGACAAAGCGGAACACATCACGCGTGAAAATAACCAGGAGATTAATACGTTCGCGCGAACCGGCCTTTCCTCGCGACTGTTATCTCGCCACGTTTTCCCGTCACGTTTCGTCACGCCTCCGCTCGACCTCCGTCCACCTCGCCGACGAAAAACAGAGGAATCGCGACAAGGTGGTCCCTGTCCTACCTGAAAATATATTACCGAGGCCATCGTTCCATAAACGTTCACGCTAAAACGGGAATGATTCATCGGTAGATTGCGGATCCTTATGCAAAATGAAAAAGCACCGGGAAGAAAACCATGCGCGGCAGAAGTGAAACTTCTTGCAGTCTAGTAAAGTTTAGAAGTAAATTAAGTTTGGAAATGGTAAATTTCCATAAGGAACAACTTCCGATACAGTATTTGCAAGACATTTAAACAAAATTGAATTAAGAATATTTATATTATATTTTGGCTATCACAAGCCAATTGTTTCAATGATGGGATCAAAGAAAATCATAGGAAAAAATAATAAACGAATAAAATTTGCAGACGCAAAGAAGGAGATCGTTCATTATTTTTTTCTATGATTTTCTTTGATATTTTCTTTATAAATATTCTTAATTCAATTTTGTTTAAATGTTCCCGAAACTTTGTGTGACTTTTATTTTTTTTTTAATGCGGAACACAATCGAAAAACTTCAGATGTAAATGTTAACTCATCAATTTGACTAATAAAGCATTTAAATTATTTTATTTTGTGTCACTACATCAATTTGACACCGTGGAACAGATTCAGTTCGTGAAATGAGGGACGGATGAGGGTTAACACTAGAACTACCAAGTACTAAACGCAATTGGCATACACTACCTTATATTAATGACAATATTGCATTTATTTAGATTCGTACAAGTTTTATTTAAATATGTACTTCATTGGAGAAGTTCACTAAAAAAATTTCTCAAAAAAACATTTGAATAAAGAAGAAATTCTTCAGTTTTTACAATGACCCAAAAATCTTGAATTTCATCTGCTCAATTTTCCTATAAATGCATAAAGATCCGCAGTCTAATAATCATTAACAACTATTTATTTGTATCATCATATCTAACGTCTGCAAACCGTGCGATATTGAAACGTTGGTGGAAATTGGTTGGCCCAGTGTAGTATCATCAACCGTAAATTTCTTCATAATTAACTAACCATAATAATTATAGACACAGCGTTGGATATTCTCTGGCAAATTGTCGTAAATTTGGTTGTAGGCCGAAACCACCAACCGTATCCCAACCAATTCCCAACCATTGGCCGACCATAAATTCTACTAGGGAAGTGGCTAAGTAACTCACCGTGTAAGCCACCAATCAGTGAACAAGTGGGAAAATCGTATCTCTGTCTGTGACCTTGTATGCCCTCTAGTCATAATATGCCCTTCAATGACCTTGGGTTATTTTGATTACAGAAAAAATTGATCGTAAGCAGCTTGTTGGAACTGGACTAATCGCGACATCTATTATTGTAAGAGATAAGAGACAAGCAATCACGTGACCACAAAATTGTAACACGTGATTAGCATCGTTGTTCGTGCTCATGGCGCCCTTCTCGTTACGACAGTCGAGCCGTAAACACGTGTCTTCTCTATTCAAAGAATAAACATAATATTCAAGCATCACAGTTGCTTTGGATTTTATTCTTCAAGTTCCATCACAGCTTAAATTCGGCGGCGAGATAAAGGGAGAGTAGATAAAGAGCAAGCTGTGTCCAAGGGTGGGCAACTTCGCCGCATTAAAAACGCGTTTGCGGATCGTGTTCGTTATTGTATGCTAACGACGTGTAATTTGCGACGCAATTTGCACCATGGTATTCCCTCGTGATTAATTCATCTCCGCTCTTACGCAATTACGCGTTTGTTTAAGCTTTCATTCATAATCTCCCGCCCTCCCTAGCCGCCGTAGATATGTCGATCGGATTTTTCAAAAGTCCAGAAACGTCGATCGATGAACTTGTCAAAGCTACTCTGAACGGTTTCTTATGATCCGACGTCTGAGAATTACTGGACGCGACCACTGGACGTTCCACGAAGGATATTTTCCACGACGGTGAACCTGTTTCGACTTCTCTGTCCGAGCGCGGTTCTATTTAAAGGCAATGGTAGCCGTGAACTCGCGTTACGCTCCTCCCTACGATCAATTATACTTTAATTGCCTGTCTCGATAAGTGGACATCTGCTGTGAATTACCAACTTCGTGACTGCTCGATTCGCAGCCCTGTCCGACGGTCCATTCAGTGGCTATGAAGCCATTATCTGAATAACAGTTCTGACAATGGATGGCCGAGATTTCAGTCAAAAGTGGAGATGACAATTGCCGAGAGTGCAACGAAGCTTTGCTCCAGATGCTTATTTTCAGTGTACCGTCGACTGAAAGACCCTTGCACTTTCTTATTCCAGCCAAGCTAAAGGATACAAATGGTTTCTGGGTACATATTCCACTCGTCACATTGTATGTGTACATTATTATGAAAATGGTGTAAGTCGTATAATGATTGAAACTTGAATTTAAATTTAGATTTCAATATGTGCTCATAATTATGATTGAAACTTGAATTTGAATTTAGATTTAAATATGTGCCCACAATTATGAAAGCGATTTATGTCATATAATGATTGAAACTTGAATTTGAATTTAGATTTAAATATGTGCCCACAATTATGAAAGCGATTTATGTCATATAATGATTGAAACTTGAATTTGAATTTAGATTTCAATATGTGTTCATAATTATGATTGAAACTTGAATTTAAATTTAATTATGTTTAAATTTAATTAATTATGAATATAAATTTAATTAAATAATTATGAAAGTGGTCTTATCATATAATGATTGAAACTTGAATTTGAATTTAGATTTAAATATGTGCCCACAATCATGAAAGCGATCTAAGTCATATAATGATTTAAACTTGAATTTTAATTTAGATTTAAATATTTTCCCATAATTATGAAAGAAGTCTAAGTCATATAATAATTGAAACTTGAATTTGAATTTAAATTTAAATATTTTCCCATAATTATGAAAGAAGTCCAAGTCATATAATAATTGAAACTTGAATTTGAATTTAGATTTAAACATGTGCCCACAATTATGAAAGCGGTCTAGTCATATAATGATTTAAACTTTAACTTGAATTTAGATTTAAATATGTGTTCATAATTATAAAAGTTATCTTTATTATCTTTAGAATTTTAATTATAAACCGCAACGAAGCATCGTTCCAATAAATCAGTACGCGACCTCAAAGTTGGACGGGGCACTAGAGAATTGATGGTCGGTCGGTTTATTCTTAAACTTAAAAAGCAGTGACGCATCGAGTCACCCTACAGGTCGATTGTTAGCCAGCAACAATGACTTTCGATTGAAAAGCTAGACGTCTTGGCCGCTCATCGTGACTGGCGTCGCCGCGGACGGTTTATTAACGAAACCCTGAACGTTTATTCAAGCCGAGGCTTTTCCTTCTAATTGGATTTCCCCTTCGGCGAAAGGAATTCGCTTATCGACGGACGCGAAGATGTGAGGACCGATTCAAAAGCGATGGCCACGTTCCGGAGGAGTTGAGAGTTCTCGGTTGCTCTATCGACGTCCCCGGCGGCGGCGTGCAGAAAGCGGAGGAGAAAAAGAATGAAGAACGGCCATCTTGGTGGAAAAAGAATCGAGAAGATTATTGAGAACTCGTGAAATCGGAACGGTTTCTGGGGACCTGTCTGCTCAGTCCTCGAGGATTGATCTTAAAGAAAAGAAGTGGATCGAGTCAATTCATTCTTATATAACTTCTTTTTTCCTATTTCAATATTTCTTCGCTGGAAGAAAATTCTGGTATACATACAGTGGCCCATGAAAGTATTTGAACACCCTTTAAATCGGAGTAACTTTTACAATGAAGAGAAAATATCATATTTTCCATGTTGTTGTATTATTTTACCATTTTTTAGGTAACCTATCATCGAATTTAATAAACCTATGAATAAATATATTAATTTTCATTTAAAAACGCTGTGCACGAACTTTCGACGCCCGGATAAAATAAAGTCATGAGGTGAATTCCGTGATGGCGTTTGGAAGAAGATTTCGGTGATTGGTTTGATCGGATGATCCGATTAATAGGCTCGCAAATTGGTTCGACGCGTTACATGATCCTGACAGGCGCAGGACGCCACAGTGGACGAAATTATTAATATTATTATTATTTTTTTATTGTACCTGGGCGTCGGAAGTTCGCGCGCAGCGTTTTTAAATGAAAATTAAGATATTTATTCATAGGTTTATTAAATTCGATGATAGGCTACCTAAAAAATGGTATAAAATAATACAACAGCATGGAAAATATATTTTCTCTTTATTGTAAAAGTTATTCCGATTTAAAGGGTGTTCGAATACTTTCGTGGGCCACTGTATGTATACCAGAATTTTCTTCCAGCGAAGAAATATTGAAATAGGAAAAAGTTGGCGTATATAAGAATGAATTGACTCGATCCACTTCTTTTCTTTAAGATCAATCCTCGAGGACTGAGCAGACAGGTCCCTAGAAATTCTAACAGCGTCGCGTAAATAAAAAAGAAACTACTTCATTCATTAAAATGAATTTCTTATCTCCCGCCAGACGGAAGGGAAAAGTCGGAGAACTTTTTCGATGGTTCTAACCCTGACGAATCTGGTCGGAGCAAGTTCTAGGAGGCCCAACTAGGCCCTCGGAAAAGGAGAGGTCGCGTAAATAATAAGGAAACTATTTCATTCATAAAAATGAATTTCTTATCTCCCGCCAGAAGAAAGGGAAAAGTCGGAGAACTTTTTCGATGGTTCTAACCCTGACGAATCTGGTCGGAGCAAGTTCTAGGAGGCCCAACTAGGCCCTCGGAAAAGGAGAGGTCCCGTAAATAAAAAAGAAACTATTTCATTGATAAAAATGAATTTCTTATCTCCCGCCAGAAGAAAGGGAAAAGTTGGAAAATTTTTCCATGGTTCTAACCCTGACGAATCTGGTCGGAGGAAGTTCTAGGAGGCCCAACTAGGCCCTCGGAAAAGGAGAGGTCTGAAGGAAAGCAAAACGTGAGTACGGGTAGTGAGTCTGCTCGGGCTGGAGTGCCTCTAATTGCTTTCTCGGGACGATTAGCGAACAAAGAAGGCACAGTGGGACGGCTATTTGTGGAAACCGGCCAACCGGCCGAGCGGTTTACGCTCGACCTTCACTTGCCGACGGCAAAACTCGGAGAACGGCTCCCGGTTTCTCGCGAAGGTTGCTGCCGCGCGCGCCGTGAGGCCTCTCCGGTCTCTCTTCATCTCTCTCTCTCCTTCATACTCTTCCGCCGATTTTTCTCTCGGATCCTGTTCCAGCCGACGCGACATCCACAAGAAAACAATCGCCGCGGATAGAAGACTTTCCGTGCGTCGCGTCGTCGGACAGGTCGCGACGTTGGGAAGGTTGACTGGTATCCTTGCGACGCGACGTGATTCGCGATCGATCCGGTCGATGCCTGCCGATCGAACCGACAGATAAAGCGATTCTGTTAGCGAGTCGTTGACTCCACGCCCCTCCGAATGGAGAACAAGGATAATTGGTCGGTTTTGTTTCCCCGGGATCGTGACTGGTTCGGATCGCGAGTACGTGCGTAGAAAATAGAACTGCCGAATCGGGAAATGAAGGAGATTCACTCTTACGATCTTCGGACAAGAACGCTGGGTCGTTAGTGACCCGTTGCTTGACTTTTTAACGATGTTTGAATCACCGAAAGTTTAGACGTGACGTGTGCTATGGTGCGAATCATCTTCCAGCTGTTTGTGTAACGATAAGAATTGACAATTATCATTAATAGTAGATTGGGAATGTTTATAGAAAATAAAATGAAGAAATAGAAGTTTACTTTCTACCATATTATTTTTAGTAGGTAGAGAATGATATAATAGTAGAGGTTTAAATTTTTCTTTAACACTTAAGCGTCACTAAAGATTGCTGTACTATTATTAAAAATATTGTTTACATTATCAGATATGTGGGTATCTAACCAATTACTAAACATTTAAGTATTGTATGAGGTATTACATCAATTTCATATCTATCAATTTTTTAAAAAATCATAGAGAATGGAAATATTCTAGGTCAGAAGAAACGTTTGATTTTCGAGTTAAAATAACTCCGAGTGCAAAGGGGTAATATTGGATTCACGAAACAAAAAGGTAAGTTTGTTGGGGACAAAGAATAATACATTTCGAAGGTGGAAGTTTTAAAGTGAGACCAGAATGTTATGCGACGTCACAACACTTTGACTAATTTGCTAAGAAAAATTTAATAATGATGATTTAGTGAGTTAACTAGATTACTCATTCGATCTGTACGCAGAAGTGAATTCTCGCATACCGGAGATAACGCGTATCAACTTGCTATAGGAATCCCAGAAATCGTGGTGTTTGCTTTTCCACGAGTTCGTGTTGCTGTTAGTGTCACGTTTCGAGCGTCGCGTCGTCGTCTACCTGGCGCCCGTTCGCGCATTGGTGTTTCCAAACACGAGAGCATTACCGGCGAGAAAATAGAGCAGTGTGCTAATGGCGACGTTTCTTGAAAAGAAAGAAACCGATCCTTTTTAACTTGTCGACTATTCGCCGGCTCAGTCGTTGGCCGATAAAAGCTGCTCTAATGTAGTCGACTCGCGTTGCTCTTCCAGTAGCCGGGACGCATTTAACAGCGAGCGGAGAACGACTCGGTGGCAGACGCAATCTCTCGTGAATTCAGGGCCCTATTAGCCCCTATCTGATCCGCGGAATCGTAGCTCAGGGTTTCTTCCTCGGTTTAAACGGCCGGCTAATGAAAGCCTCCCCGGCGACGGTGAATGGAGCCGAGGGAGTGTGCGAAATCGGCGAGAGAAGCGGACAATTAATTTTACGAGCGGAGCAAATGGAACCCATCGACGAATAGCGATCGTGCACACCGTGCGCTGCACAGGAGTCATTGCCGCACAATATGTATCGTATTTTATCGCCGGCACGGACATGGACCATGATCACTACGCCCTTACAATCTATAACTGTCGCGTAATACAGAATCCCATGGACCCAATCCGGGCCATTTTTGATCCGAACTGGCTCATCTCTTTCCATCTCGCTGATGGACACAATTCTTCTACACACTCATTTATCAATTTAATTTGTTTTTTGGTGTCTAATTAATGCAATGGTCCCAATGTTGCCAAATCTCACGAATTAAGTCTTCGTGAGACATGTTTGAATTGTATGGTTAGAATTGTACTGTTAGAATACCTGCAAGAATTCCTTTTTTTTAAATAATAAAATAAGATGTACTAAATTAAATATATAATAAAATATATCATTATAGTACAACTTCCTGGATTTTTGATCCCTTAATAAATTCCAGTAGGTCTTGTATTTTGTGTTCATTAAGATTCCTCTTTCAGTGTTCTTCTTATTTTGTATCTTTCTCGTAATTTATTATATTTTGGACAAATTAATATCAGGTGGTCAATAGATGTCGGTATGTTGCACGTTCCACATATTGCTATGTAGTGGGTCCTTTAATATCAGGAACGAGTGTGTTCCCTTAGTGTGGCCTATTCTGATTCTGGATAAGATAACTTGGTCTCTCCTTTTCAGGTCACGTCTTACTTCTTAATTATTAAAAAAAGATTCATAGAAATTGGATGCATTGGAGCATCAGATATCTTTTGGTTTCTTTAATCAGGTCTTCCATGGATGTGCCGATTAATTTTTTTTATAAATAGGTTTAAGTTTACGGCGCACGATTTTAAATAATCTAATTTAATTAATATTAATTACTAATTAATTATAAGTTACTAATTACTATTTTTGTAGTGTCTATCTAATGTAGTTGCCGCGATGTTGTCACACAAAAGTGTATACTAAAAGTGTGCTACAGGATTCTTATCCACTCTCATTTATCAATTGAACTAGTTTTTTGGTGTCTAATTATATTGCTAAATTTAACAAATGAGCTTTTCCTGAGTGGCGTTTGAATTGTTTGGTTACACGTTCCAAGTCAATCTGAGGACGAACAGGGGAGCAAAGATTTCACCAATTTACCAGAGTCTCATCATGCATGGTGAAAAGAATATTGTAAATAAAAGAATTATTTTGTTGTTTAGTCATTTTGTCTTTGTGAAGGTCCGAAAAGAATTTGTTTAAAACCGGATATCCGTGCAGGCGAAGAACTGTGTAATACAATCGTTAAAAAGTAAATACGTGCGCAGAAAGGGGCAGTCCTTATTGAACAACTCGACCGTACAACCGCCTCTATACACCGTGATATCGCTTCACGAGTATTCTTTCGATTGAATATCTCCATTCAACGAGCAGCGTTGCACCCCTACGCCATTTCGTATATATCCGTCGCTGTTTACTCTTCTTCTTCGTGCGCTACACGTTTTTTCCATTGTTTATACGGGAAATTCCTGTGCCGAGTGGTTTAATACCGTTCGAGGGCCAGGTTCTCGCAATCAACCCTTCTCTGTCCCTCTGAATCGAGCGGCGAGGAAGAACGAAAAAGGGAAAGAGGGGGGAAAAAGGTATTCGCTCATAATGGCGCCGCGTGGGATCCCGTAGACGGTCCCGTCGAATTTATGGAGGGTGGATCGAGCGGTTGTAATAACGTGGGTCGCGTAATCACGGGGCTTTCGATGAGCGAAAAACGCGAGATTAATCGCCGCGACCTCTTATTAGCGGGTACATGGCCGATTTCGATGACACGGGCCGGGCCCGGCCTCCATTAGAATGGAAATGCGAATTACCGGCGGAAATTGAGCGTGCGCCGACCGGACGCGGGCGCCGTGAAAATCATTCCCTCGATCAACATACAAATTTTACGAGTTCAAGTCGGGATTATTATTTGTTTATTGCTGGTCCAAAGCCGCGTTGCGCGGAAACCGATAAACGAAACTGTTTTCGTACAGGATAATGTACAAACTGCGGTCCAATGATGTGTCTTCATTATATCCAAAACATTGTCGGAATATAAGCATGGTGTAATAAATTATTAGTATTATTATTTACATATTATTTGGTCGTAGTTGATGTACGAAAAGCTTATTGTGTTTGGTCGATTTTGGACGATATCATTTTTCAGAGTCTTCCTTATTTTACTTATTTAGATCCTACATTAAAAAATAAGTCGAAATTTGTGATAAAAATTCTTTGAAATAAAACTTTGTTTTCATAATGATACTATTAGAATTTAGGAACAAATTCATACGGTCCTATTTATATTAACCAAGATTTCTGGAATTATTTTATATGGTTACGTATAATTTGCAATGAATGCAACTCTAAAAATTAAGGGAAACTTAATTTAACCACTGTTCTTAAAACAACGAGGGATTTAATTGTTCAACATTATGAAAATACATTCTACTTGCCCGAGAGAGATTCGCATTTTCTCGCCCACGCCGCGTGTCCTGCCAGAAGATTCGTCGCACGAGATAACTGCGATGGACACTGGCTAAATACGAATGTACACCAATTAATTAGGCCGCGGGGAATAATCGTTAAGCGTACGCTCGACTCCAGCCGGCTAATTATTCCACGGTGGTTTATAAATAGCTGCTTACGTCGCCTCGGCTGTTCCTCGGAGACTGTACGGTCATCCGAGAAAGAATTGAACTCTTTCAAAAAAGAGCACGCTGTCCCCTTTTACCGTCGCCAACCGAATGGAATTCGTATAGCACTGCCATAGTGGGGACGTCCGTTGAAAACCAACTTATCAATGAAGCCACATGGTCGATCCCGAAAATATTTCAGCACTCCGTTCTCCAGAAATTCTCCATGTTTGATGAAATCTAATCGTAAAAAGGATGGCAGAATTCCTAGTTTTCAAACTGTGGTTCTTTATGTCAAATAAAATTTTTATACATCAACTGCAAACTATAGGAGCTAAGTAAAAATCTTTCTGATTCATGATTTTGATATGTGTAGATATAGTATATGTGCATTCTGTTAAATTCTTTTAATCTTTTTCTGTTTTGCATAACATGAAACAAGAAGCTTCTAGATTGTAAAAATTTACATACTTCGCTTGGGGTCGCGTAACCGCGAACATAAGCAAATAACGTTTCGGTAATTATACTATAGAGAAGGTCTGCGTACTCCGATTTTGATGACATTTTAATATGTTATAGATTTCGACATTTTGAACAACTTTTTCCTTTTCCAATATAGGGGAGTCGCTTTTAGGTTTCGAAATATTTGGAAAAGATTATCGTTAATCCTGTATTGAATTTTTCGTATTCCTGCAAGCTTCGCGGCAGCGTAAACCTGTTCCGGGGCCGCATCTGTTTATTTTTTGTTTATATTTTTGTATTGTAAATTGTATTGTATTTTATTGTAAACCCCGGAACAGGTTTAGGTTGCCGCGGAGCGTGCAGGAATACGAAAAATTCAATACAGTATTAGCGATAGTTTTTTGCAAATATCTCGAAAACTAAAAGCGACACCCCTATATTGGAAAAGGAAAAAGTTGTTCAGAATGTGTTGCTGCATAACATATTAAAATTTCATCAAAATCGGAGTACGCAGATCTTTTCTATATAATTACCAACGTTTCAAGAACTGGTGATGAATAAAGCGCCGCCATAATATCTGTTAATTTTGATGATAACAAAAATGTTACGTCTGACGTAGAATTTAAAAAATTGTCTTTCTTCTCGGTTTTCGGGCGAAACGCGAAGCCGCGCGACGTCCACCGCGTAAAAAATACTAGGGTACCCGAGGACTCTCGGCAACGAGGATTAACGTCGCAGACATAACTCTTCTTTCCCCTGGGTCGATGCCGATTTCCCTGCTCCGTGCTTTTCGTCAGATCGTGCTCGCACAGGCGCACGCACACGGGCACGCGTGTTCGCACGAGTGCCTTAATGCACGCTGAATTATTTACAACGCGAGGCCGCGAGCAACGCGGCGTTACAACGTCGCGGGCGTCTTTCTCATCAGAATCCTCCTGGGAAAGGTTCTGGTGCAGGTACCGTGTACCGTTCCTCTTGGAACACAACGGATTATCCACCTCGGGCCATGATATACAATCTCCATAAATCGACGCGTAAGCGCCACCTTTTTCCCCGCTTTCACCCCACGCGTCTACCTTCTTGCAAGATTCATGCAACCTTGGGACAGGAGCTTTTCGCATTCGATGCGATCATCCCAGAACTTCCTTTGCGAAACTGTCTGTCGAGGATTAGGCGGAAACAGCCTTCGATGGGAGACCTGTCGATCGGTTACGGTTTGGTAACGATCGATTTTAATAGTGCTTCTTAGAGGAAGCGTCACCTCAAGTTTTATATTGATATTTGTAGAAAAATGAACACTCGTTAATAAACTGCGGAGGTTTATACAATCTTTAATTTTTTAATAAATAAGTGGAAATTAATAATAAAATTAGGGGTAAGTACAATAACTTCCCTATAGAATCGGGAAGTTAATAATAAGAATTAATAATAAAGTGGAAATAAATAAGATATTATTTTCAGTGGTGCATAGTTGATTTTATTGGTCAGATATAAATAAAAATCGTATTAAATTCTGTGGAATTTAATGTTCTATTATTTTTTGACAATTCTCAGAGAAATGCATAAATATCCGCAGCCTACTCATCAACTTTCATTCGAAACATTGTTTTATCGGATCACCGGATGAACTTATTTGAAAAATTGTGTTAACAATGCTCACACAATTCTTCATGAGAATTTTATGAAATCTAATAATGAGGGGTATCGCCAACCATAAAGGCTATTATCTATGACCATTCTTCCTCGTCCGTTTTCTGTTTAGTCGAAATTGGACTCGCCAAAATGTAGCGTATTTCCAGGGAACATTTTTACAGTAGAGCCATCCCCATAGAATAGTCAGACACTCCCGTACGTTCGAGAGCTTACGGGCAAACAGGCCCGAGAGAAGAAGTTTCAATTCCATCGTATACAATCATCCCCATGGAACAATTTTTAAGCAGAATACCCGAAGAACACGACGATCGAGTTTTCAACGTATCTCCAACCCCCCTAGCGACGCTTCTTCCCGTAATGCCTTGCAGTTTCTCTTTGCTGGCGTCGATTTTTCGCTCTTGGTAGCCGCCACCTTAATATAGAAAAAAACGTCGTCCCTCGAATTTACGAGGGGGGAAGGGGAGGATCGTCGGCAACCCCAAGGCTCACGCGGATTCCTCGAAGGTGAAGGGCGGCACCGGGATTAAGGGTGGAAATATGAAGGGAACGCGGCGACCGAAAACGTTATCGCCAGGAAGACACCGCGAAATCGTTATCTTTCATTTTTCACCTCATAACGCCGGGACAATGACGCGGGCCGCCCTGCCTCGAGCATTGTCGTCGGGACGGCACGCGATGCTCCCTTTGTCGCTGGGAAAAAGAAACGGAGATCCTACCCCTTTTGGAAACGAGATGCTGCTACGCTTTTCCAGTTCCCCGGCAAGCTTCCCAGTCTGATTAAAATCTCTCCGCGAGATGAACGTTTGAATCAGTTTCGAGACTCGCTCACTCGCTGCCTTCCACCCCTTTCTCCATATACACATCTAACCCTCCGCGATGATTTATGCACTCCGAACGCTCTTGCGAGAGTTCAGGGTATCTTTCCCAGAGTGCAACCCGACCCAAAATCTCAGACGTATGGTGATGAGGGAAATTGGATCAATGAAATCATTTTCTTGTTTCTAAAATTATCGTCTTTGTATATGATTTTACAATTACGATTTCACGATTTTACAATACAATCTTTGCACCTATTCATCATATTTATTTTTAATTTATTAGTTAGAAGATTCTATTATTGCCTCGATTTTTCACCAATACAGAACATTAACGTGATGATGTACATTAACTACAAAAAAGTTTTTCTTACCCGGAAAAACCTGTTTTCCTCATATAATAATTAATCTATTTGTCGCGGTAAGCAACACAACGAAAAAAAATAATTTATTGAACCGCTTCACTGTATACATATATACAGTTGCATTTCATTAAATAATTTTTGTTTCGTCGCGCAGAGTTGTGCTAATCCAATTACATTGCAATTCAATTACTAAGTATTTTAATCAGATGTGTAATTGAAATACAATATAATAGAAATACAGCAGCTAGTAAAATAAATAATAAATTCTTTCTGTTTGAAACATCATCACATGGATTTTCCAACCTCTCTTTGCCTATTACTTCATTTTTCATAATTCGAATACAACGTATTTTATAATTGTACACCATTGCAATTACGAATTATATTGTAATTTAATTGAATGAAGATTTGAATTACAAATTACAATATAATTGAATTACAATGTATTTTATAATTGTACTCCATTACAATCACAAATTATATTGTAATTTAATTGAATGAGATATGAATTATAAATTACAATATAATTGAATTACAATGTATTTTATAATTGTACTCCATTGCAATTACGAATTACATTGTAATTTAATCGAATGAAGATCTGAATTATACATTACAGTATAATTGAATTGAAATGTAATTATAATTCTGGAGTAATCCAATTGTAATTTTGCACAACTCTGTCGCCGCGCTGCTCACCGCTATCATCGATGCTCGCACTATAATCGCACCCTAAGATAAATATTGAAAATATTTAACTGTAGAAACCAGCGAAATAATGAAAGAAACGAAGCTCTCGAAAGCTCCCGGCTCTCGTCCAGCAGCGCGAGCCGATCACCATTAAATTCCACCCCCTCGTTGCTCGGTCCCTCATCAGTCTGGAGCAGTGTCCGCGACGCGTCGAACGCAGCAACAGTTCCTGGTCGATCTAGATTATGCCCCGAATTATCTGTCGCGCGCCACATCCCGCTATCAGACAGAGCCCGGATCGATCCCCTACACAGCAACAGCCTACAGCAAATAGTATCGGTTGGTCCGATAGAAGATAGCACGATCGTAGCCGAGCGCGTCAACCATGGTCCGTGGGCTAGTCGCCAGGGGGTGACTGGTTAGGTCTACGGGGGGTTGCGACGAACATCGTTCGCAACCCCCGATGGAGCTATTGTGACCGGTGACAAAGACACTCACTTCATACACCTCGAGTTTAGGTGGTGGCTGTGCGGCAGCGTCGGAACCGAATAAAAAGAGAAAAAGAGCAGGAAGAGAGATGGAGAAAGCACCCTTGTGCGAGGCAACCCTCTCGCATTGTAAAACGCGGAATCGATTTTCCCCGGTGCCCGCGACGCTCGGCCGCTTTTGTAAATGGTGTAAATTGAGCGGGAAAGACGGACGAATGGAAAACGCGTTGGTGGACCCTCAGGCGCCGTGGCCCGAGGAAGTGCATTAGTGCGGCGAAATAGTGCCGCGAATCACCCCATGTCAACGTGCGAGGCGTCGCGACGCCCCCAATCTCCCACGCCTCGATCTTGGAACCCACGAAGAATTCGATTCTCCAGAAAAATTTCACTCCTCGAAGCACTTTTGTCGAACGTTTCCTCACACATTTCAGATACGCTCTTGCTTTGAGTACCTACTTTGGCGGCGGGTTGGCGTCATCTCGGAAATTGCCGAATATGTTTGATTCGTTTACCCTTCTCCATCCGACTTTGTATCTCACCGGCGGCGTTACGCGTTACCGTGTAATTGCATTGTCGCTCATGGAAGATATGTAAATCGTGTCCGAAAGTTCGCGCGTAAATAACGATCTGGAAGGCGGGATGATCAATGGTCGTTCTCGATCTTGATCATGCGTAACACCGACCGCGTAATCGCCGACACTCTCACCGGCAGGTGTGAAAGTTATTTTCACTGTCGACTGAAGATCGAGAGTGTCACTTGCGATCGGTTTCTAAAATTCGGTGGAGTCAAAACTAAGTGGAGACACCGTTTCACAATAATAACTTTATTAATTGACTTTTTATACGTTTTTAAATGTTTCAATTTTTAACTTTTTTGTCTGTGCGTATAATGAAGTTCTCGCATTAAAAAGAAATATCGCATTTGCAGATATTCTGCTTCGTGCAAGGAAAGAATATAAATGAAATTAAATTTCAAAATTAAATTAGATTAAACCAAAAGCGAAAGGTAGATCGCTGAATAAACAGCACACTCTGTGCGCCCGAACAGCAAAAATTAGAATTACAAGTAAGAGCAAAGAAATTAGTAGTATTTAAAAATATCCAAAATAAAGGAGGTGGCTTTTTAAAAAATTAAATAAAATAAGAAAATTAAATTAGATTAAACCAAAAGCGAAAGGTAGATCACTGAATAAACAGCACACTCTGTGCGCCCGAACAGCAAAAATTAGAATTACAAGTAAGAGCAAAGAAATTAGTAGTATTTAAAAATATCCAAAATAAAGGAGGTGGTTTTTTAAAAAATGAAATAAAATAAGAAAATTAAATTAGATTAAACCAAAAGCGAAAGGTAGATCACTGAATAAACAGCACACTCTCTGCAGCCGAATAGAAAAATTAGAATTACAAGTAAGAGCAAAGGAATTAATAGTATTCAAAAAATATCCGAAAAAACGGAGGTGGCTTTATAAAAAATTAAATTAGATTAAACCAAAAGCGAAAGGTAGCTCGCTGAATAAACAGCACACTCTCTGCACCCGAATAGAAAAATTAGAATTACAAGTAAGAGCAAAGGAATTAATAGTATTCAAAAAATATCCAAAAAAAAACGGAGGTGGCTTTATAAAAAATTAAATTAGATTATACCAAAAGCGAAAGATAGCTCGTTGAATAAACAGCACACTCTCTGCACCTGCATAGCAGAAATTAGGATCACCAGAACAAAGAAATTAGTAGTATTTAAAAAATATCTGAAAGAATGGAGATGGCTTTATAAAAATTTCGGACAGCGTACAACGCAACAACAAAAAACCATCAGCGTGGAGATTTGAGAACGCGGAGTCGGCTTACGCGAGCTCGTATCATCGTTATCTCCACGTTCTGCGCAATCAGTGGTACAGAGATTCCCGGGTGTGTGTGCGAATGCATAGAACAAGGTTGCCGATGCGGGGCCTCTTATCCGGTGCTGGGAGTGCAGGCGTCATTAAAATCGTTGGGAAGGTTCCGTTACGTCGCACTCATGCACCCGTTTAACGGTGCATAATGTGTCGTTGGGCGTACAATTTATAATTATTATCGAACGATCCGCGGAAAGGAGTCGTCCGCAAAAATTCATTTATAAAACACGTTCACAGAGTAGGTACATACCGTGGCCCATTCTCGGGGTGCGGGCATTATCGGGCCCCTCGGGCCCGCGTGTATCGACCGGTTAATTGCTGCGAATCGCCAATAATTTTTCTTTATGTTCGCGCTTTACGTCAGCTCTCGTTCAGCTCGAGGAATCACGAAATTACAGTAACGCTCAGCATGCGGCGGATTTATCGGCTGCGAGCCATCAGCTGTGTCGCTCGTATTTTTTTATGGGGAAACTAGCGTTCAACGGGAACAGGAATTATCCTGGCGACGTCGATATATCGGCGTGAGTCGGTAGATTGATTGCAATCGAGAATGATTGCTGCGCTTTTTGTTTCTTGCCCTCTTGGACTGCCATTCCCAAGTTGTGACCTCGGAATGATAATTTTTTGCTACACTTTCTTTTCTCCACCGTGGTGATACATGTCACACACAATCTTTCAAGAATGTGCAAGCACTAGGAATTTTCTAATCATTTGTTTTAACAAAAATTGATTACATAATAAGTCTGATGCTAATAAATATTGCGCTTAAACCGACAATTATGTGCAAGCGCTAGAAATTTTCTAATCATTTGTTTTCACACTAAACACCCTGGACAACAAGATGGGGCACAATAAAATTTGTATGATTTTAATTTGTTCTCACAGTGGAACTCATACTTACATTTACGGGGTGTCACAAAAATATTGTGCTTTCTCGAAAGGGACGACTCCCGAGGAATTAAGATTTACGATAGAAGCTGTTCGAGTAAGTCTTCTATAAGCACGATTAATTTTTATTGGAGAGATAAAGCATCATCAAAATTTTACCTTTTTCTCCGGAGATCTAGAAGACCCATCACCACGTCGCAGAGAATCAGCATCCCGAAGGTTCGATGAATTCTAGCTCCACCTGTTCTTGCATCGATCAACGCCACATTTATTCCACCGCATTTTACATTAATTGATTAAAACAGATTTTGTAACTGAATTTATATAACAATTACGAAAGGTTTTATTTAATTTAGGATGTTTAAAGTAGCATTCAGAACTTCTATAAAATATTGCATGTAAATTGTATTTTTTGAAAATGCTGGAAACTGAAACGTCCTAAACACGTTGTGTGCAATGTACAAAATCTAAATTTTATCTAACGTGGGTTTAAAATTGATCACGTGTATATTTGTACAGTAAACAATTTTCTCAGCAGCCTATGACGCAGGCAGTGTTATTATTTTGATTATGCGCGTTCATCGCAGCTCACCCTGTTCACCGGTGTCGGTCCGATACGCATGGGCTCTGGTTCACACTCGCGCGGACATCGAGACGACGATATAAGGATCGAGGATCGAGGATCCAGGTCACGATCGATACAGAGAGCGGCGAGAGGAAGGTGTTCCTCGCGATCGACGACTACACGCGAGACTGGACAATGCACCACGGGTACACTGCACTCTCGGCCACTCGCGGTCTAACATTAGACAAAAACAGAAATAGATGATAATTTGCAAATCGGTGGGGAGCACGAGGCAGGGGAAACAAGTAAGACCGCTGGAGATGGGCCAAAACGGATAGGACTCGAGGCGGAAGGGACTTGTGATTTTGGGAAAAGCCGCAGTGATTATTATTATTATTATTTCGCTAGGCTACTGCTCAGCTGCTGCCTCGCACGGAGTCCCACGTAGTAAATAAATAACGATCCATCGCGAAACGACTGGCTTCCTCGTAAATCAATCGCGGTTTATTAACCATAAATTACTTTTTCACCATTATCGAAGAGCTTCTCGGTCAGAGGCTTCGAAGAATCGATTTCTCCAATTGTGTCCAAGAATTTGACGTCGAAGCAGATTAGTGACTTTTCAACGGCAGTTTACTGATTGCGTGCATATTTCATTCGCAGAGTGACAATCATTAGGCATACAATACTTGAATGTTTAATAATTGATTAAGTACCAATGTGTTTAATAATCTAAACAATATTTTCAATAATGGTACATCAATTTTTAGTGGTGACTTTTCATCCTCAGTTTATTTATGTGCATATTTTATTCGCAGAGTGACAATCATTAGACATACAATACTTGAATGTTTAATAATTGATTAGGTACCAACGTGTTTAATAATCTAAACAATATTTCCAATAATGGTATAGCAATTTTTAGTGGTGAAGATTTTCTTCGATTTTGCAATCCACACGATCCTCTTCGGAATCAATAAAATCCAGGTGCAAATTAGAATGTTGTAAGAAGATAACTGTAGTTTAAGCTGCATATTTTTATGCAAAATAAAAAATGTTCGCATTGATTGCAGGACACAGGAGCCAAATGAAAATTGCTATCTTCTATTAATTATCCTATTAAGCTGAAACGAATACATTCATGTCCTTAAATATTTGTAACATGTCCACTGCTTTAAATTTTACTTGCCGATTCTTGTCATAAATGCATAAAATCCGAAGTCTTCTTTGGTTAAAGCTCGTAAAATGATTCGTGCCAGCAAAGCCATCACCGTACAATCGGCCTTTCGTAACAGCAGCTCGCCGCGGTTTGTATCGAGGTTGTAAAACCATGTCAGAGGTTCGTTGTATCGTAAATTTTTCTAGCGGTCTCGTAAAAAAAGCCCCGCGAATGAAGAGCAAAGTCGTAACGCGATTTATCGTTCACCTCCACCCGCGCCGCCGTCGACTCATTCAATTATTCAGGAGGGGTGAATTGAAACTCGACGAGTGCCTATTAGCCCTTTGAAAGCCAGATTTCCAAGTCCAAAAGGAAACAATGGCACAATCGGGGAGAGAGACCACCCACGTCCCTTCGAACGGAATTAAAAAGGATTTGACGAAAACGAATTCCCCGTTATTCCGTAATCGCTGAAACGTAACGATCTTTGATTTTATAGTGCTCCCCAGGCCATCGAGTATTCCAACATTCACTGCACCGGATAACGCAATATCAAATCTCAATATAGACTTTAATTGTACTATTACATATACAATATCTATACAAGAGATAAGGAAGGATATTTCGAAATTCAATTCCTGAGGGGGTAAACAGGGGTTGCAACGTTTGTATGAAGAATATTTTGTGCGTGGTTGGATTTCCTTGAAACTTGGTCTTAATGCTCTTTGTTTTAATTAATCAAACAACTATTTCGGCATTTTTTAAAATTTCAACACCCAAGGGGGAGTAAAGGGGTTGCAACGTTTGTATGAGGAATATATTGTTCGTGGGCAGATTTACATCATACTTGGTCTTAATGCTCATTGATACAATCTGAATGGGGCGAATGGGGGGTTAAAATGTTTTATGGAGAAACAATCTCAATTTTCAAGGGCATTAAACAGTTTCCTGTGCGAGCGAAGCCGCGGGGAAAAGCTAATATACTGTCACGTCCGGTGGTCCAACCATTAACGAAATTGAGAATCGAATTGATAATAAAAGAAACTATGAATTCAATATTTTTGAATAATAATTAATATTAGTTATTATTATTATATTTTTATTATAATATTATTATTATAATATTATAATATTTATTTTTTATTATAATATTATATTATTATTATTATTAATAATAATTATTATTCAAAAATACTGAACTCATAGTTTCTTTTATTGATTATCAATTTCGTTAATGGTTGGACCACCGGACGTGACAATRCAATAAACTTGTAGACTGTAAAATTATTTCTAACATTACCATTCTAAAAAATCGGACATTTCTTRCGCAACCACCAACTACTATYAGTAYAAATAAATAGATTAATTAAAAAGGAAATGAAGSAACAAATCTGTGTCGTGAGTGAATGAATCATCGCTGGCACCACGTTTCGAGGGACGTGCGACGAACGGTCGTAGTTTCATGTCGCAAGAAAAAAAAGAAAGAAATCGTCGCAGAAAGTCGACGCCCGGCGCCAGGGACTGTTTGTTTTGCCGTGGTTTGAATTGCACCGGCCAATGCACCGCGGATCGCGATTAATCCTTTCCGCAATGC
Organism: Lasioglossum zephyrum; assembly: GCA_028455615.1. Classification (NCBI taxonomy): domain Eukaryota; kingdom Metazoa; phylum Arthropoda; class Insecta; order Hymenoptera; family Halictidae; genus Lasioglossum; species Lasioglossum zephyrum. The sequence continues at coordinate 8,392,841 of CM052324.1, read as the reverse complement.
AATTAATAGAGTCGACGACATGGGACAACTTTTTTCTCATCTGCTGAACGCGTCGCGTCGCGTTGTCGGCTTGATGCTGCCAGTTGGGAGCCGCGGAAACAAAACGAACAACGAAACCAGCATTAAAACGGATCCCTGTTGATTTTGCGGCTAATATTTAAGTTTCCGCGGGGATACTGGTCTCGCGCTTTGGCATACCTTCAATTTCCTGAAGTTTTACTGTGTGGACCATTGCCAGGAAATCAGAGTTCAGCAGTAATGAATAATTTCGCTATTGATTATTTAATGTAATCATAGTAAATGTAATCATTAATCAGTCAATCACTGTTGAAATAAATCATTAATCAGTATTTTTAAATGATCCAACGATTAATTATATTTTATACAGATTTTGATTAAATTGTAATTAGGGAACCAGAGACTTTGACCTCTCTTTTATGTAAGCCAGTTAATTCGGCCGAGAAAATGTAAAAATCCAAGTTTCGATCCTAGAAGATCCTATTTCTCAAGGGTTAAGATCTTATAAAGAGAAATGCGTTAAAAAAATCCTATAAAATGAACCGTTACATAAATATGAGCAAATCAAGTCAAGGGGGAGACTAGTCCCAATCTGACATTTTACTATAATTTTTATAGCAAATTTTTATATACATTATAACAGTATATTTACTAAAAACCTTCGCAATAAATATATTTCCTGTAATCATTTTTTAATTAATTCCTTAAATTGTGCCGTCTTAAAATAAAATGAAAAAATCATTTCTTACTTATTTATTTTCTATTTAAATACGTATAAACAAAAGCAGTATACGAATGCTCCGAAAAGGATGCGACACTCGACGGAGGAAGAAACAACGGACTAACTTTTACAGGCAGATACGCGAGCGGAATAATCGTCGAACGGAAGATCAAAGGTTCACCATCGAACATTATTACTCGCTATCACAACAAACAATATATTCCGCTGATTCACAAGACGTTTATCTCGGGTTTTATTGCGCATGCTGAAATGATTATTGTCGAGCATGAACCCAGCGATCCTCGCTTTGCGTTATTCTACAAAATAATGCTCGCAGATTACAAGAAATATTTCATAATAATTAGGAATTATGAGATTACGTACGCGTAACGATTCATTCGCAACAGCTATGAAATCCGCTCATCAAGCTGAACTTCGTATTAATCGCGATGTTAATATTAATCCGTGCATTGGGGACGCAATCAACGTTGCGAACAAATTCTCACGCGAATTCGTTTCGTTTATTGAACCTGGAATATTGTTCACGAGGCAACAAATTCCATGGACAATGGTGGGAAAGAGATTTACAATATTATTTGAGAAAATACAGTATTGGTGAATTGATTTCAACATATTTAACTATCTTATTTTTTTATGTACCTCCTTTATATACCTTTTTTATGTGCCTCCTTTATATACCTTTTTATATACCTCCTTTATATACCTTTTTTTTATACCTCCTTTATATACATATTTTTTTATACCTCCTCTATATACCTCTTTTTTATACCTCCTTTATATACCTTTCTATACCTCCCATTATCACCTATCAACATTTATATTCAACTATCCTAAAAATTATTTTACAGTTGGGATAAAATTGTGGAACCTTCGATTACCTTTTCGGGCGAAATACCCGGCCGTGTGATGCTAGTCCGCCAATTCCGAGGAACTCTGGTTTCCCGAAATTACGCGCTCGATTGCCCCGCAAAAGCGTCTCCGGATCGTTCTCCGAAAACTCGGCCAACCCGCTTGTACCCGGCAACCTGCGAAAAATAAAAGTCCGTCTGGGCCGTCCATTCATTCCGGCCAATTATCGCGAGCACCCGAGTTTGGCTAATTACGCAGTCGTTAACACGCGTTCGTATTAATTACCGGTGCTTTCTACGGGAAAGCGAGCGTCTCGAGTTTTCGTTCCGGCTGCTTGGACACGCGCCGCATCGCCGATAATTGCGGGAAGCGTTCGAGCGGATTCCGCAAGCGACCGAGACAATGCCGTTCGGTTCGACGGTACAGGGTCGTCGTGGTGGATCCAGAGAACTCGTTCACATGATTGAAAACCATTCGATGTCCAGGAAAATATCAATACAGTTAGAACTCCATTTATCCGGATTGTCGAACACAATCCACGTCTTCTTTTTATTCGTCGGTCAGTTAATTGAATTACTTTACGAATTATAATTACATTTTATTTAATTATTGGTAATTTGAAATTCTGTCGTTTTGTTTAATTAAATTATAATGTAATTTGGTATTCTTCTCTGTTATTCAATTAAAAATTACAGTAATATAAAATTTGTTATTCTCGTCTGTTATTTAATTAAGAATTGCAATAATATAAAATTCGTTATTTTTGTCTGTTATTCCATTAAAAATTACAATAATATACAATTTGTTATTCTCGTCTGTTATTCAATTAAAAATTGCAATAATACAAAATTTGTTATTCTTGTCTGTTATTCAATTAAAAATTACAACAAAGAGATATACCAATTGTAATTAAATTTCGTGCTCCGATGTGTATAACCGTAAAATTACTTGATTAAGGGTTTTCCTCAACCAACACGGGTTGAAACAAATTCCACTCGATGGCGCGGGATTAAACGAACTGCCACGAGGAGAAACTTCCTCCTCGGGAACAATAAACGGCGGACTAAGAAAAAGGGAACGTCAGATAAGAAGTTGAACCGCGTATCCGAATGGAATATTAAGTTAAATGGGAAACTCAGTGGACTGCGAGACGGAGTCGCTGCCATTCCGCGTCTGCCCGTGTTCTTAAAAGCCTCGCGCACTTCTCTTTTCAAACTTATAATGTACATTCGGAACCTCCGCGAATGAAACTGTACGAGACCTCGACTCTTTTAAGACCGTCTCGAAACTACAAATTTCCATTTTTATTATTGCATTTTATTATTATAAGAGCCAACGAGTGTTGCATTCGTACGAATCGCGTAAGGTAGTTTCAGGCAGGATGCCTGAGGCTTTTTATTAAATTTGTAGAAACTTCAATGTACAGGGTG
>CM052324.1:8373865-8389702 GCA_028455615.1 Lasioglossum zephyrum | reverse complement strand
TGACAATTATTGAAATTGTAAAGGTGTTTTCATGGGAATTTATTGAATATATTTTTTGATTCCAGCCACTTTTGGTGGTCGGTAGGTTTAGTGTTAATTTACTTTAATTTTTGTAATATTGTAGCTGTATTTTATTGCTCTTTTACATTTTTGTCATAAATGCACAAAATCCGTTGTTTACTCGTTACGAGTGTTTCTTTCTCAGCTAGAAAGCCACACAAATACAGGGCTGATAAAAAAGAGAGGAAATTTTCAACTTTCTTTTACAAAACGAGAACTTTTCCACGGGAACGTATAAAATCGACAATGGACCCGGACCAACCACGTCACGTAGCTAGATCAAATCAGATTGTCGATCGTCGACCCTCGGTGAGTTGTGTTGCCGTCAATGTTGGCGCAAACGCTGACAAATTCGTCAATTTGTTTCCGCCTTTGAAATCACGGAATTTCGAGCGACCCGAAAGGGACCATTTTTTTTCTCACCCCGACTGGATCGGGGGATAGAGGAATTTCGGGGATGGTATCAGGTGTTTCGGGACGAAGACGATTTCGGTGCAAATTACTGAATTACAAATTAGGGTCGTGCACCGATGGTCCTCTCCGAGGTAACGAGGCGATCGCAGTCTATCCGATGGTGATGGTCGAATAAATATTCTCCGAATTCGATTATCGAACAAATGGAAATATTCCAGACGGCTCTGAATACATTCGGAATACATTAAAGGTATTAATTACTTAACCCATAATCACGGATGCAATCTGCACACCTTCGTGAACTCAAAGTCGTAGAAATTATTAGTAATTATTAAACTGCGGATTTGATAAACTTATAACAAAAATTGGTACGTACGATTTTAAGCAGTGGACATATTTAACAAATTTAAGAACATCAACGTATTAGTTTCAGTTTAATAAAATAATGAAAATAAGAAAGAAATTTTTATGCAACCTCTGTCTTGGAATCGACGCAGACATTTTTATATTGCATAAAGATTCGCAGTCAAAAAAATAATAATAATAATATTATATAATTATAATGTACAAGGAAAAAGTACAAGGAACTCGAATAAAAGTTAATATATTTATTGAGAATGTGTCTACTCCGTTTAGCAATACTGTTGGCATCGATTCGTTATTGTTTCGCTGCAATCGCTATCTGTGCGTTTACTATCAATCACACACGTGCAGGCCGCTTCGTCAATTCCACCCTCTAATTTACAAAATAAATTGCAGTTGTAATTTGACGCTGGCGATCGTGCCGGGAATACAAACATGCGGTGCAATGATCGGTCCCTCTGCCATTTTGTCGTTATTTGTTCGGCCAGACGTGAGCCAAATATTTCGGAACGTTTTCACTGGTTTTGTAACCTCGCGAACAATCATTTCGAACATTGCCTGAATTAACAAAATTTCGTGCCGGAAATAACACGACGCTTGTTCTAAACGGTGACTTCCGGTTAAGGACGCAGAGATTAGCAGCCAGTTCCGATTACATTCGAGCAAGGAGGGCCTTGTGATAGGCGAGAAATGAAATTCACCGAAAGTAAATCGAGTTTACCCGCGGCACGCTACCAAAGGGTCTAACGAACCAAAAAATCACGTTGCTGCGCGTCCGCCAAGAAGAAGAAGCAGAAGAAGGGCCACCGACAGACTAAGGAACCCCTCTTCGTAGTTCCTCGGACATTTAAATGGAAATCCTGATTTGAATGGCTAACAGAACGAAAACGCTGATTTCGATAGCGACCACCCTCGAAATCCGCTCGCGACACCTAACATTTCCGTATTCAACCCTTTACAACATTCTTTAACCCTCTTCTATGAAACTTAAGATTCCGCACCAGTCTTTGACCGCCGGGAGCACGGTAATTAATAATAATGGTAATTTTATTCAAAGGTACCGTTATTATACTGTCTTCTTCGAAGAGGTTATATGCAAATATAAACAGTGCTCGATCAAATAAACAAACTTTTTTAATATAAATTTGTCCTACAATATAGTGTCAGATTCTGAAGATTCTGAACAGAGTCTAATAAATATGTTATTAATTCCCTTCAAACCGGAACAAAATTCCTTTTGGTTTTGTTAACCTACACTCATTGGAGAACATGTATTTTTTTAGAAGTAAAATCGCCTGGAAGTGTCGAATAACGAGTGGTGGCACTTCTCTCAAGTTAAGTTCAAGTTTTCAGTGGTAAAAAGCACGCGACGAGTTTTCGAAGAGGGCGCGGCGTGTGAAGGGACCTTAAAGGAAAATGGTTCGTTTCCTGTTGGCCAAGTCGGCGTGCATAATTCAAGGGTGGACCGGTATCGATTGAGTCGCCTCTTTCCTCTTGTACCATTCCGTTCTCGTTTTCCCAGGGACGGGTAGCGGAAAGAAAATCGACGGAAAAGCTGAGAGGAAAGAGAGAGAGTGGAAACGGTTGAAAGATTCACGAGCGTCCTGCACGAGCAACTGAGTTTGTCAAGTATTCTCGAGGACCGTCGAAAATTAGCAAAACGTCGGGGCAAAAACGTGGAAACGTTTCCCGTGTTTCCTTTCGCATCAGCCCTCTGCAACGTTCAATCTTTACGGTTGAGTGGCAGTCCGAATTTTAAGGAAGAAAAATGTTTTGATACTAGCTGGCATTAATAGACTGCAGGTCTTTGTGCACAATAAAAATTGTCTGAATGTGTTGTAGCATACTAGACGACCATATACATTTTCTATAATAGTTCTGTCACGGGGTGCAGTTCCCGTTTCTCTAGAGGAGGTATGAGCATTTTTGTCTAAATTATTTTTTAGACAGGTGGGTTTTATCTAGAGATTTTGGTTAAAGTTCCTCGAGCAGTGCTGCTCACTTTGGAAAATAAAGAAAATTTTCTTGAGGGTTATTTTGAGCTTCAGTATCTTGATTGTTTGAACAAGAAAATTTTCAAAAAACTTGCCCATGGGCATTTTTGTTTCAATTTAGAGAACGCCCCATCTATACAGTAAAGATCCAAATACTTTCCGGGGTTTAAAGTCTTGATTCTTGTCTAGGCCAACTCGGATATATCTGTCTGTTTCTCTATGTTCGACTCTCTATAAGCAGCATAAATCAGATAGAATCATAGAACAGCCTCCTAGACAAGAATCAAGGGATTACTGTATACCAGAATCTCCAGAATATGCTGTTACCATGGAAGCTGAATGCGTCAGTGAAGCCAGAATGAGGTCGAAACGAACCTCATGTATTCCCCAACTTATCCCTTCCACTATTCCATTCCAGCACCGTGCGCATGCGCACACTCCACGGTCCTCCACTAAGCCGTAGACTCGCCCCACTCTATCCATATCGCGCACGCGCAACGTTTGGCTCCCATTCGCCCCACTCATTCCTCGTCAACAGGGAGGGGGTACATCATTTCACCGTGATTCCCCTAATATGGAACGCGCTTCGTCCACCGAAAGGGACATTGGTGGGGGAAACAGGCATGTGAGGGGCCCCTACCGTGCCCAGCCCTGCTCTACAGGTTTGCCACTGGCTCTTCTCCGGAATAACCAGACAAGTACCCAGGTATTTAATCACTATCGTCCACGAAAGCTGCGGGAGGGTGGTGAGCCGTAGCGAAACGATAACGGCGATATTTCATCTTTTCACTTACGCCGCATGTTTCCCCTCGGAGGGCCATTTTTCCGTTTCTTCCGTGCCGTTACGAGAGAAGAAAGACGAGTTCCATGGAATTTTCTTGCACGCGAGCGATTTCACGCCGCGACGCATGTCTCCGCGCTATAAAGGTCTTCCATTTGATTGGAGAGCGGGTAGAAATCCCCCCTGGTCGAAAGAGAAAAAGAAAATTGCTTGGAAGGGTGTACGAGGAGGTAGTATCTCCAAAGGTGGCTAGGTGAAAGAACCACCAGATGAGATCGACCCTTTGGATTAGATCGACCAGGGCATTCCGCTAATCGCGTTCGAACTTCCAGAGGAAACTGGCCGTGGGATCGACAGAGTGTAATCATCCCAATTAGGTTTCCCATAGCTCCCAGCCTCTCGCAAAGTCCACACGAGCTTCGGAGACTATGATTGGACTCCGACGATTTTTACGGAACTGACTGCGGTACATTTTCAGTCTATGTGATCTCTTCTTGACGCTAAACCTACCAGGGTCAAATGACTGGTTCTATATATTTAAAGATTATTGAAATTAGAAAGACGCTTTCGTTGGAAATTACTGGAAATGACTTCGTTATTTTTATAATACTAGCTGACCCGACAAACAAAGTTGTCCTGTCCAAATTTCAATTTTGTTTGTGATCTTTTTGTGAGTTTGTGAAACGCTATTTAAACAAAGTAAAAATGAAAAAAGCACTTTTATTTTTTCCTGAATTTTCCATTTTTTTCCGAGCAACTTTTAGTAATTTTTCTTCCCCTAAAAACCTTATTCGGACCATTATGAACATTTTTTTTAAAATTTGCCAAATCAGTCCAGCTGTTCTCAAGTGATGAGCTTACCAACGAACATCATTTCATTTTTATTTATATGGATTCTACCTCTTCTACCTCATTTATCATTCGATTCTACGCTAGATTTTTTGCGAATTGTGTGACATGAAATATTACATTGATGTACTCTTTTTTTGCATCTGGACAGCGCTATCTGTAGTCTGATACACATCGCATTATAAATTGTTTCTCTTCTTCATCGTGATTGTTTTCATCGTTAAATGAAAAAATACGTGTTTACATGGTTGAAAAATAAAGTCCATCCTAACGTTGATTGACTATTTCGGATAAATTCGCTGGTGTGCGACAGTCGGCGAGTCGAATACTTTGTGCCGGTTAATTGGCTCTATTCAAGCAACAAATATGAATAAACACCGGTGTCCACTAGCTATTAGGAAGCTGGAACTGAATGGACGCGACGTGACGAGTAAATAGAAGTAATCAGGAAATCGGCGGCGACCGTCAGCGGTAACACGCGAGGTACAAGTAAATTTGCATGTTCATCGATCATCCGCGGGGCCAGAGTCAATGTAGTATTAACATTCGAGCGATTCCCGGCGATCTCTCGCCGCCCTCGGGCGGGTGTAACGAAGCGAGAAGATTAATGGACCGTCTCTTCGCCAGATAAATGACAAAAGAGCGTCGTCCCGTCGAATATTAGCGAGATCCTCGGAGGCGACAGTTCGAGTTATCGAACTCCTATCGGCGATTCTAACAAGATTCACTTTCCAGAATCGGTTGCATTAACGGCTGCCGCGGATCCTGGTTTCGACGCCATAAATTCTTACTCCCCTAGCCGGTGTCCGGGATACCTGACCCTGGTTTTGCAACCGACAGAAGGGGAACTCGGGATTTCGGGCCAGATTCCAAACCCGGTGCCCATCGAATTCGAATAAATTCGACGACCACCGAGACTCAGTCGAATTCACATGTCTGCTCTACATTAAAATTTTATCTAAACCACAAAAGGGCCCTAGCACTATTTTCGCATAACTTTTTAAAGAGTTCGTCCAAGTCTCTGTTTGTATTGTAAGGTGGAGTGGGGTAAGTGATTAAACGAGGCAAGTAAATAAATTGGTTATTTTTTATTATAATAAGTACAATTTAAATACAATTTAAATAAATTGTTCAGTTTGTATTTATTAATTTACTATAAATTAGTATAAACTATTCGACATTTTTCCTCGCTTAAATCAATCAGATGTACAATACATGTACAACTTTGAGATTACCCTGAACTTGCAATAGTTTATAAGTCGATTATATATTCTGTGTTGTTATTGTAGTTAAGAAAGATAAATATTGATGTAACTTTACATTGATTAAACAGTTTTTATTGTATTTTTGAAAATTCATGGAGAGAAACATTAGTAAATATTATTACATGGGGCACGTGCAGACTATCACAATGGAGTATGATAAGAGTGGGATAATGAAACTTTCCAATAGAAGGCAAACAAAAAAATTGTGCATATTCAATACACTTGATTGTTCGTACAATTTTTTTCGTTTTCAATTTACTCCAAAAATCGACAGAGGCTTTCTGAACAACCCAAGAAGCACTTGTTTGTTTAAAAATGGATAACTATAAAACTAAACAATATAATTCAGTGCAATAAAAAGCATTTTATAGCAGACTTGTTAATAATTCTTTTCTTGCTTCGTAGTTCTTGAAACAAGGTCCAAAGCATTGTTAACTCTAAGTTGCAGAGTAGTTGACATTTTGTACAACATCCTATCAAAATGAAACTTTTCAAGAAGAATTAGAATACTACGTAATATTAATTCACCAGTAATAACTGTGCAAAACGAGACTGAAAATACACTGGTTTAAAATCCATCTTTACAAAAACTAGTCTTACCCCACTTCTCACCTTATACAGTCCAAAAAGTCTCCATACCCTCTTCAATCGTTTCAGGAGAAACGTCGACATATTGATTTCATAATTACACATTCATCCTTATTTTCCTGTCGTGAATTTCTTGTCCTGATTTGGCAACACTGCCCCTAATCTTGCTTTCCGCCTTGTTCCGGACCGTACAGCTTGAACTGTTTGAATTGGATCGACCTGGCCCTTTCAAGCGATTCGAGCCAACCTGTATGCTTGAACGTACTTGTTGGCTTGATGTTCCAACACGAAATGCAGGTTGCCGTTTGCCGGCCTTAGGAAACGGGCTGCCGTCGATCCGCTTCCTGTGCTGCTGGTTATATCCATTTGCGCGGGTAACCACGCCTACGAGTATTCATCTTGCGGAATCTTCGACTCCGGGGATCGTCCCCGTGGAATTTATGGGAGGGCCATAAGGGTCTGCGACTGACAGTTTTAGATGCTTAGTAAAGAAGACCTTAGACGTCGACCTATCGCACCACCACGCACCGCACAGTGTGAAACACAGAATTTTCTGACACACAGTCGTAAAATTAATAACTTCTAAATTAATTTTTTAAAAATTTATTTTTCATCATTTAAATCCTCATTAAAACCTCGTTTAAAATAATTTTTTAATGAGGATAAGAAGGTGACAATTTTGTTAAAGAAGATCAAGTGAATTACTGACCACGTAAAAGAAAAGAAGACATTCTGGTAATTATATAGTAAAGGTCTGCTTACTCCGATTTTGATGAAATTTTAATATGTTATACAGCGACTCATTCTGAACAACTTTTTCCTTTTCCAATATAGGGGGTTGCTTTTAGTTTTCGAGATATTTGCAAAAAACTATCGCTAATACTGTATTGAATTTTTCGTATTCCTGCACAATACATACAGTATTAGTCTTTTACAAATATCTCGAAAACTAAAAGCAATCCCCCTATGTTGGAAAAGGAAAAAGTTTTTCAAAATGTCGAAATCTATAACATATTAAAATTTCATTAAAATCTGAGTATGCAGACATTTTCTATATAATTATCGAAATTCCTTTTTATAACATATCCTAGACTTGTATGGATTTTTATAGTGTCTTTTAAGAATTTTTTTAAGAACATTAGAAAACAGCGTGTTCCATTTTATGTTTTCCTTCATGATGCACGTTTGACAAGAGAGTATCGAACATTTTTGCGGCGGCGCATTTATGTGAATTTCACACAGTGACATGAAAAAGCACGAAGGACTCATTGAAGAATATGCGGTTTAGAAAGCTTGTAGGGAATCCGCAATTATCGTCGGCGAGCATAAGGTAGATGCGGGACGCCACGCGATTCGTCTGGTCCTGCTGTCCCCAGGAATCTGACAACTGGTTAATTTCCGGCGTACGTCAGCGCCAGGTGCTGCTGTTTCACGCACGAATCGCACAAAGATGTCACATGTTGCGAATACGCTGCTGCGAACACTGAATACAGCCATTGGAATATCGCATAATGCCACGAAGACAACAGTGCACGGATCAAATTGAATACGGTAGATGGTGCGTGAACACTGAACCTACGAAATTATCAAGTTACTTAGGTAATATGGAAATTAATTCGATAAAATTCGTTATGCAAGCACATATTATTATAAAAATTCCACGAAATTTGTTTAAACATCTTCATTGATTTTAGTTCTCAGTGTTAAGTAATACAGGATGTCCCAAAGATATTGTACTTCCTTGAAAGGGGATGATTAAGGTAATTTTAAATAAGTTTTTCCTTTGCGAAACTGTTCAGGAATAATATTAACCATTTGCACTCGGAACTATTTTATTTCGAAAGTTAAATTTCCTATGATTTTTGAAATTTTATGATAATTTTATAGTTTGTAAATAATATTTCAATTAATAGTACAGCAATCTTTAGTGGCGCCTCAGAGTCATTATTCGAGTGCTAATGGTTAAAATTACGAATAATATTAAAATAAATTACGATCGAAGCACGATACCGCCAGTAGTCAAGAAATGGATCATTAGATATCGATCTCCGCGAGTTATTCCAACATTTCTACTGTATTAAATTTCTCCTACACATTTTTCCCTTAACCCTCATCCGCCCCTCGTGTAAAATTGATAAGTTTTTCCGAAATTTCTAAGTAAATTTGTTCAAAACTTGGTAACTTTCATTTTTTTTAATGCGAAACATATAACCACAAAAATCTAAGATGTAAATGTTAATTCATCAATTTCAATGAAAGAAACATCGATAAGTAACTGTTTAGCTTGTTATTTTATCGAATAAATAAATAATTATCGAACTGTGTCAATTTGATACCGAGGAACAGATTCAATTCGTGAAATGAGAGACGAATGAGGGTTAAATATCCATAAAATATTCATATATAAATAAAGTATTCATAAAATCCGCAGTCTAATCGTTAATTAGCCTTGCAATAGACATCTAGAAACAGTTCTATGAAGGTTTCAAATAGCAGTATGAAAAGTGGTTGTTTTTATTTTTGTTCGTTGTCAACGCACTGCGCGTCGCCGTTGGGAATTCGTCTGGTCCAGACTCAGGGACGAGTGAATACTCTCCCCTCCCGCGGGAAGAAACGGAGCTGAGCCGTGCCGAGCCGGTCGATCGAAGCGTGCGTCGGCCGAGTCAGACGCGGAACGAACGCCGATCGAATTATCGGGGAAACTCGATACAAGAGACTCTGAGAGGAGAGACGAGAAAGAGAGAACACCGCGGGGATTCCCCTGGGTTGGTTTCTCCGGCTGCCACCGGATATCCCCCTGATTTCTGACGACTAACGCGAGTCTGATGTTTGCGAGGGGAGCTACACGCGGCGCGTACACGGCCCGGCAACCCTTATCCCGACCACCCCCGTATCGTTAGCCATAGACAAAGGGTGTGTCGCCGAAATACGTGCCCCCGAGTCCCGCTAATTCCACCGATAATAGATTTCCAGCCCTGGCTTGAGTCGCGAGATTTTCTTCTTCCTCGATTCTACTAGCCTAACAAGGGATCCTCTTTTATTCCCTTTTATTCGACCGAGGGCCTGGCAGGTCAGCTTCCTGTTATCTTTCCTGGTGAATGATTCTTCCGCGATCTTGCCCTCGGATGTGGCCAACTTTCGAGGTATGGGTTTGGTGACGGCAGTAGAAAGTTTGCCGAGAGAAAATTATTCAAATAGTCAGACCCGGAACAATTTCAACCGGAAACTTACAAGTTAAGTTTCGTTATCGTTATCGTCACTAGCTCTTATTTTAATTTCGAAAGAAACTTACAGAATTTACAACAGGCTGGTCCAACAAAAGTAGCCACCTAAATGTCTCCTTTATTTATTTGTGACGATCTTTATATTTTTATTTTTATGTGTTTCGAATCTAGCAAGGCTATTCCCATTAAAAATATGGTTTGATTACATTTTCACTTTTTTAAAGTTTCTCGACTAAAATTGGATACTACATAAACATCCGCAGTCTAGTGACGACATAACAAATGTTTTTAATGCAATGTACATGGTATAAATATAGGAGATATTTAGATGGACCACCCTGCATACCAAACTCGACCCCCTCGTGAGGGTGAGGGAGGGAATTATTTCAAAATCTTCAATGGGAAACCGTTTTTATAGCAAATTTTGGTTCTCCATTGATTTGATATTATTAGTGTAATTTCTTTCACACATGTTGCTGCAATCGAAAGCAGTTGGAAAAATTCATTGGTTAGTTTATCAATATTGATCCCACCCTTAGCAGGTGAGGCTGAGGGTCAATCATGCTATTATTGAATAGCATTTTTTAAAATATCAAATACATCTACTTTTATTTTTCTGATCTGATGTGTATTTCTCAAGATATCCCCAATTTTCAACGTTTTTCATCCATTTTGATTTTTGTCCATTACAACACCACCTGTGAACCAAAATGCAAAAACTCCTTGGTCATAATTTGTGTATTTTTTTCTGCAGAATCCAAATTTGCAATTAAAAATGGAGGTTCCCATTTAAGGGGGTGGCGGTGAGTCAACAACTTTCATTACCCACTTGTTTTGATCGGATGCATAGTTCTCGAGATATTTCAATGTCTTCAAATAAAATGACCACCCTGTATTTCATGGACCATTATATTGAATTAAGGGTGCCTCGAATATTTTCTGAGTTTGTACTATAAAGTACAGTAAATACAGGTATATATATATTATATATTATATATATTATCCGCTTAGAGGAAGAATTAAGAATCGCGCACGTCTTACGATGAGTAATTGTTTCAATTGCGGAGGAGAGAGAGAGGTTATGGGAATATCTCGTCTCCATCGGTACAGATTGATTAATAAGGGATTTGACTTACGACCGATAACGCAACACAATCATCGGGATTCCAATAAGTCACCTGTACATGGTACGTGTCCGAAACGCGTTGCCCGCGCACCTGACGTCCTCCCTTGCACCTGGCCCGACGATGATTAACGACGCACCCGGCAATTATCAAGATCGAACATGATCGTTATCGATCGGTAAGTGAGACCGAAGGACATCGGAAAGGGAAAGGGGAATCCGGGTGAAACAGTGCTGTGTAGCCGGAGGGAACAATCCCCTCCCCCGCCTGTATCCAATTTATGGTCTACATCGATTACGATACCCTCAACGGTGGTGGCCGACACGGATGATTATCTTAATGATTATGTAGACAACGCGAGTCCCGACGAGCGACGCCTGAATTAACGAGACGTCGAGGGACGGGAAAAAAAGGGTTCGCGATAATAAATTGGAATCCAGACGAGTCTAGCGTTGCCTGGACCGATGGATGCACGTGAACTTGGGGAGAGTGTCGGAAGGAATATTTGCTGACGAGAATGGGGATCATGGTTCCTGGATACTGTGCGCCAGACTTTAATCCCCGAACACATGCTGTACTGTGTGACGCCAGCGAATTCTATAACCAAAAAATGGTGGGATAAGAGCCATTCAATAAGGTATCGAGAAAAAATATGTTCTTTAAAATGTCCACCCTGTCCCTCAACCGGGAGGGTAGTTGCGGGGTAAGATCAAAGAATTCATTTCCAAGGTGCCGTCATTAATTCGAATTTCTAAGTTGAAAATCCTGATTGGAAAAAATGAGAAACAAATTTCCGAACAGGGTCGCTTATATTCTTTTTTTTTACCTTATTTAACGTCACTTTTTGAATTCTTCTATGAGAATTATTTCGCGACGGGACCTACAGTTTAGAACCACCTTGGGCACCACAGTATTTAGATGCTACATGGAATATTACTTATATTCTTACAGTGTCAGTCTTTACATTTGTATAGTGATTTTTAGGAATTTACTGTTGGCAAACATTGGCAACCATGAACTATGTAAAGATGTTCACACCTCTATGATGAGACGCCAGGCACAATATTCTTAACCGCGATATGTACTGTACGCGTGTTCTAATGTAATAATATCAGTAATACATTATATTCTTTATTTTATATTTTTATTTACCAACACCTACCTTGCAGCAAAGAGAAATAAAAACCGGCATGTCGACGTTGCTACCCATGAAAAATTGATGTAGAATTATTTTAGATTATTCCGTAAGTGCACTAGCGCCGTGAAACATTTATCAATTCCAAGAAAACATTCAATTTCCACCATGATACAATCAAGAACATCATAATCGTTTGTTGCAATAAAATCGACAAGTTTCATTTAGCAAGAAGTTATGTTTGCTCAACGTTACCGTTAAACCTTGCACGTTCCATATGCAACAGGCAAATAGTTATCAGACGAGAAAAATAAACTAGATACGTATAAACGAAATGAGAGAAATAAACGGGACTACGAGTTATCGATTGCCATGAAATCAAGATTCACCAGCAGGTACCTGTTCGGAGATCCCCGGGCATCATCAACGTCCTCTTATTCGCAGCAACCCCTAAGCGGCTATATTTTCTCGATCATCGTTTCTCAGTAATTCTGAGTGGATATTAAAACATAGAATCGCCGTCATACATAAGTATCGAGGTGCTGATCGTAATTCAAGTAGGAGAGGCTCGTTAACCAGTCGCAGTGTAATCGTGCGATTCCAGTTCCCGATTTTTCGAGTAGAGTAATTACGGTTGGCGGACGATGAACCCAGCCGGGGTAGCTCCGTGCAAATAATTGACGAGACATCTCCAGCTTCCCCCACCCTTCGTTACCGAATCTCTTTCCGTGGTTCGTGTATTATTGACCGACTGCGTACATATTTCTCGGACGGTACGTGATCCACGAATATTTCACGAGCTTTCGTCCATTAAACAGCGGCCAGCAAGCGTTCCGCTCGGCCAGTATCACGCGGACCGGGCAAATCCGGTTTTAATGCTACCGGGCACCGGTATCAAGGTTGCAGACAGCAAAGAACAAAAGAAAAAATGATTCGTTTCTTGAACGGGCAGCCGGGATGTTCCCGGGGCGCATTAGATTCGCGTTAGACCGGACGGAATCGTTAAAGGGGATCTGGAAGAGGCTTCCAGACGCTATAAAAAGAGTGTTTACTGGCGGAGCATCGTTTTCAACGTGTCCTTCGTAAGAACGGATGGGATCCTATGATGGTCGTCGGATCGATTGGCAAGTTAGCTGATAAACTATCACTGATAATAATCAAATGCGACCGTTCAGGGAGAGTTACTTAGCACCGGACACCAGAGTTTTATTAATCTCTTCCGTGGCGGATGTAATCGTCATCGCTGGATTTTATGCGTTTATGATCAAAATGGCTGTATGCAATTTACAGCGATGGACAGATTCATCCTTGCAGGGAGGACTAATTTTGAAACTGTACAATTAATAGTCCAGGATCCAGTGTACATTTTCACAACTGATTACCATCAAGCTAATTTTCCGTGAGTAGCTTCATTTTTATGAGACGCCCAGCTTTTTCTCTTAAAAATTCTCGATTGTAGCAGCTAACAGGGGTAGAAGGGATAAAATATGTCGATTTGACGATTCTCAAGAATTTATTACTAACTGGTATTTTTTTGTTAAATCTCAAGATAATTATCTAAATTATTCGAAAAAATATTTGTCCTACAAAATTTATGGTTTGATCGAAGAGTCCCCTTCTTCCAACATGTATCGATAACGACAGAAAATTTTCAATCGTTTATGTCGCAGGGCGGTTCAGACGTAAACCAAACACGAAACTGACGATCTACGGATGTACGGTGAGTATCTGGGTAGGAACAAAACATTTTTGATCTCAGAAAGCGTCTATATTAATGTAGAAACATTAATCAATTTCGTCTTGGGAAGAAGCACAATCTGCACTCTAGTAAAAATGAAAGTGACTCAGTGAATAGTAAACGATTGGCAAGATGAACTTTATTATCACTGATAATGAGATGCGATCGTTCGGTGAAGGGAAGAGCCACTTGACACCGGATAACAGTATTTTATTTACCTCTTAAGTGGCTAGGCGGACATAATCGTCAAGCTGGATTTTATGCATTTATGATCAAAGTGGTTATTTGCAATTTACAGCGATAGAAAGATTAAGGGACGTCCGGACATAAACTGAAAACGAAAGGGACGAAACATATTTGATCTCAAAAAAAGTTTTAAAGTAGAAACATTAATCAATTTCGTCTTGGGAAGCAGCACTATCTGCACTCTAGTAAAAATGAAAGTGACTCAGTGGATAGTAAACGATTGGCAAGTCAGCTGATAAACTATCACTGATAATAATGAGATGCGATCGTTCGGTGAAGGGGAGTGTCACTTGATACCGGATAACAGTATTTTCTTTACCTCTTAAATGGCTATGGCGGATATAATCGACATCGCCAGACTGCGGATTTTATGCATTTATACTGAAAATGGCAATATGCAATTTAAAGCGATAGGCAGATTCACTTTTATAACAGCACAATACGTATAGTACGTATTAGTTACAATTTATTAAAATGTTTAAAGAGGGAACATAAAAATTGCTGTTTGATTTTCACCATAGTTTATGTTGTTGTACGGTCAGACATAACCTGATCATGAAACGGATGTTCTACGGATGTAAGGTGGTTAGAGACGAACCACTTTCGATCTGAAAAAGCCTCCAGCTCTTAGATTAATGTTTTAACATTAATTACTTTCGTCTTCGGAAGCTCTATCTGCGCTCCAATAAAAATGAAAGTGACTCAATGGGTAGTAAACACTGCTGATCGAATTAATCAAGATACCAACAACTTTTTCAATAGATAAATGCTCGGTGTCATGGTCGATAGCCGCACGCGAGATCGTCCACCGTTTAATCCGAACATAATGAGCGACGGAGACGCGAGAGCTATTCAGACAATCAATTATCCACGATGACTTATGCGGCTCGATTAGCGTCCAAGCCGTGGAAATTGGTCCGTGTAGCGTCAATTACACTATGCCTTGGACACGTACGACGGAAGGCAACACACGGAGAAAATAGAAACAGGAAAAGGATGATCCTAGGAGGATCGAGAAGAATGGCGATATTTCAACGAGGGTGAACTTTTTAGCAAGATTACCAACCGATGATAATTCAACCGCGGGACTGCGGCCTGGGGATGGAATTTCATTTCAATTCCAAGCTCCCAACCCTGCACGGTGTGGCTCGTGTTCCAGGGGCTGTAAGTGACAGTGGCGTGGGACCGAAAATCTGGCCCGGACATCGGAAATCACGCGTCGAAATACTGCTTTCAAGTTTTTCTAATATTTCCAATGAAATTTACGGGAACGCGACTATTTTCGTTCTCGATTTAAATTGCACCTGGTCATTCTTCTCATAAATGCATTACGGACAAAATTGAGGTTCATGATACATTTTTAACAAGAATACAAAGACGCATCGATGTAACAAAAAATAGAAATTTCATTCGATAAACTAAAGTAATCTTAATATTAATAAAGAATATAATGAATTTTTGTTCTCCATTTAAATTGCACCTGGTCATTCGTCTTATAAATGCATTATGGATGAAATTAAGATTCATGATACATTTTTAACAAGAATACAAAGATGCATCGAGGTAACAAAACATAGAAATTTCATTCGATAAACTAAAGTAATCTTAATATTAATAAAGAATTAATAAAGAATATAATGAATTTTTGTTCTCCATTTAAATTGCACCTGGTCATTCTTCTTATAAATGCATTATGGATGAAATTGAGATTCATGATACATTTTTAACAAGAATACAAAGACGCATCGATGTAGCAAAAAATAAAAATTTTATTCAAGAAACTAAAGTAATCTTAATATTAATAAAGAGTATTATGAATTTTCGTTCTCGATTTAAATCGCACCTGGTCATTTTCGTCATAAACGCATTCATATCTCTTAAACTAATCCATTTTCGACGTAAGATCCATAATAGATTTTTTAAAAGAATACAAAGATGCATCGATCGATGTAAAACAAAATTTAAAATTTCATTCAAGGAACTAAAGTCATCTTAATTCGAAATTCAAGAATAATTGTTCAATCAGTGGGTGTAATTATGATATATTAATAAACGA
>CM052324.1:8353067-8365670 GCA_028455615.1 Lasioglossum zephyrum | reverse complement strand
CATACAAAATAATGTGAAATAGTTGTTTATATAGGTCCGTAAACCTAGTGTCAATTTTCTAATACTTCTTCGATCCACTATATGTCAGAATCAAACTTTCATGACAGTTTTAATCATTGTACTTTTGACGACTACGAAATTACTGTCATATGGATTCAAATTGAGAATAATCTCACTGTGAGTGACGCTTTGATCGCACGCGAGGTCACGTATTGCAATCTGTAGTATACATACGTGATCCGAAGCTGTAAACTTGATTATAATTCTGTTCATATCTCGAATTTTGCATTGGAACTTAGAAAGCAAATTTTTAAGATATACGATATTATTGCTTTTCGAAGAAAAGATTCTTTCGAACCTTTACGACAGTCTCTTACATGCTATCTCTCACTTTTCCGAAAATTCGAAGCCGATCTCGCGAGGATTCCGCAGCTTTTGGGAAGCACGGATCCGGACTCAAACGAGGAGACCCTAATACACAACTTTGGCTGCTTCGTCGGCTGCGTCTTTGAAAAGGGGCAAATCGTAAGTATTCCTCGCGATTCAATTGTCAATTCTTTTCGTTCACTTTCTGTCCGAACAAATTCGACGGGCTCAAGAATTATGACAATTGTTTCAGATACAAGATAATAAAATTCAAGCAAACGCTGTGCAGGAATTTATAGAAGAGAACAACGTTCCTATCAGATCCGAAATTAAGGAAAATCTCAATGGCTGCATTACTGAAGGTAAGTTTAAAAATATCTCTCATGTTAGTTCTCTTAAAATTCTTCTTAAAAAAGTAATACAATAATTTACACGCGTGTGTGTAAACTTGGAGTCACGATTCCAATAGTTGTAATTATGCTACTTTGTTTTCACAACTGTTCCTTTGTTGACTAAATAAACAAACATGTTTTCAACTCGACCATTAGAAGAAATCATTATTATCTCGTTTCCGGAAATTCTACTTGCGAATGAAATTTCCCGAATTCACGAATGAAAACAAGTCAATTCCTATTACTACTATGGACTTTCTTACAATGTTTCAGCAAACAAAAAATCCGACAAGTGCGAAACAGCTTTCGACTTCACGATATGTATTTATGAGCAATTGTTTCGATAAGATCGAACGATTTTTAATGGCTGATAAGAGATCATCGAACATCGTGAAACAAATAACACAGAAAACTGTTAAACAGCACCGTTTAAATTTAATAAATTGATCTTTCGATAAAAGAGTGAAACCAATCTTTTAATTGCTTCATTATATTCCCATGTTTCGTAATCCAACAATCCTACAACTATTAGAAATAATATTTTTACTTTAATTTCAATAATATTTGCATCAGAAGTAGTATTGTACTATTTTTCGCATCGATTTATTGGAAACGCAAGCGTTCAGTGACATAACTCGTTCAACTTTAACCTCGGCTACTCGGATATATAAAGTATTGCGGTCGATCTGTTTGATGTCAGTCGATTCGATTATTTAATCAAGTGTTTCTCAAGATACAATACACCACGAAATCATCACCATGAAGTTTTTGCTGTTGTTTATGTTTGTAGCTGTCGCTTTGGTAAGTACTCATCTTTTCCTCGAAGAAAACGAGTGACAAATAAAACAAATACAAATTTTACGACAATGAAGTATATTTGACAATGATTTGAATTTTAATCGTTCCAGGCGTCTAATGATACTGAGACTAGAGAAGAGCGCTTGGTGAAATCCTTTGTCAGAGTATTCCGAATGGACCAGAAGGACGCTCTTGAATGTATTCATAAATCAGAAGTAAAAATAGGTAAACATTTGAATTGCCGTGGAAATGTTAATATCTATGACATTCCTACAGGGATTCCTTTATTATTAGTTTATTATATAAAGCTTTCCCTTTATTTTGATTTATCATAAAATATTAGGTCGTTCGGACAGTCTTAATGGAAAATGAAAGCCAATTTTTTACCACTTCGAATAAAGTGACATTTTTCAGAAAACTTAACACTAGGTTTATGGGATCCGACAAAATAACGGGTACTAATATTCTTAATATGCGTAATTGCAACTTTGATTATAAAATATTAATAAGAATATAAATTATTAATAAGATTGTGAATATGCTATTCTGAGGAATCATTTACCAAATTTATTTCTTGGGGTATATGCTATTGGAAAAATGGCCAAAAATTTGGATAGACACATACTTCTTACGTTTATAAAATAACGTGATACAGCTATTTCTAGAACTCCGTAAACGTAGTGTTAAAGATCCCACACTCGTAGAATTTATGATTTCTATTAGCCACAAATCGAGTTATATAATTCTTTACTTTTTTATTTTATTGGAACGTGGAGATTGAAAATGTTTAATCCATGGGCGAAAAGTTAAATTACAAATCAAGGTTTTCGCGCTTTGTTGCAGAGGATTTGCGATATATGGAGGACGTCATAGATGTGAGCGACACCGAGGCTACGGATATGAACAGTTTGAGGAGAGCGAGTTGTGCAATTGTTTGCTGTGGTCAAAAAATTGGAGTAGTAAGTCACAGCCTCTATCTCGATTAATACATATAAACAAATGTGACGATAAATTTGAATCAATGATTACAGATGGTAGGAGCAGAGGTACAAACAGAAAAACTGATCAAGTATTTCAAAACAACCGGTATGCCGGAGGATATAGAAAGTAAGGTACGGAATGCTGTGACCACCTGTAAAGAAGAAGGTATCTATCCTAATCACCTACATGTATAACGAATTTATTAAGCTAAGTGCAAGCAACAAGGAATAAATAACGATTATTCATGTGCACCAAGTTCGTTTGAATAGTATGAATGAATTATAATTAACGATCTGGATTAACCTAAACTATGATTTGCCATAATCGTTTTTCTTCGTTGCTTACGCCTAACATGAACGGATTGTAATAACTATATTGTGGATCTATATGCAAAATAAACTAATGTTTATTTTTATTATATATTTATTTATTATTTATTCTTTATATTCTTATATATTATTATTATTATTATTATATTCATGATACAGGAACGATATAAAAATTTACCGTTTCTGTTTCAGTGACAGATACATCCGACGTGTGTATGGCAGGCTACAAACTTATCAAATGCGTGTTCAACAGAAGTCAGATAGTTGGGCAACACAAATAAATCGCCGTTGCTAGTGTGCCAGAAAGCTACGCCGTTCATCTATGTCGTGACGCAAATTTGAAAAAATGGCCGATAAACGAGTAACGAATTATTAACTACTAAAAACGAACATTACCTTGCCCGTTTAAAAAAAAACTCGTTTTTACAAATGCCTTTAAACGACCGCAAACAAACTTCTATGTAAATTTACACATGGTACAGATATGTAAGATTGGAAGCAGCGCACGTATAAGATGCAATTGCTAAACAATATCTGGCGCCTTGTGTGAAAATAAGTCAGCTGTATGTATAATGTAATGATTGTATACAATTCATCAGAGATTATTCTGCTAAATATATTCTTGAAAGTGAATTAAATAGTATTCCTTAAACCTCGTGTCTACATCCAAAACTGTCCGATGACATTACACTTAACATTTGTATTGCAAAAAATGAAAAATATATTATTGTATGTTAATTTTCGAGTTCGCATATTCCTACTTGATTTCCCAATAGTTAGTATCCTACGATGATACACCTTTTTTGCTCGAGGTGTATCAATTCAATAAGTTACGAGACAGCGGAACCGTGATACAGTAATCCCTCGATTCTTGTCCAGGAAACTGTGCACTGAGCAGACAAGAATCGCAACCTGACTTATTGTGTGTTAATCTATTAGAGTTCATTTTCGAGTCAGCATATTCCTATTCGATTTCCCGGTAGCTAGTATGTTACGACGATACACCTTTTCCAATCCAGGTGTATCAATTCAATTCAATAAGTTACGAGACCGTGACATTATCCTTTATAAGTGGCGACTCTACATGTAAAATTTTTCCATTTTCATGACCATTGACTGCAGATTTTTCGCTTCGATTTATCAGAAACGTAACCACACAGTGACATAACTCATCCAACTTTAACCTCGGCTCCTCGGATATATAAAGTATTGCGATCCATCTGTTTGATGTCAGTCGATTTGATTAACTAATCAAGTGTAGTCAAGATACGATACACCAGAAAATCATCAACATGAAGATTTTACTCTTGTTTATGTTTGTAGCTGTCGCTTTGGTAAGTACTCATCTTTTACTCGAAAACGAAAAAAAACAAGTGACAAATAAAAAAAAACAATTATTTGAATTTTGTCCGTTTCAGGCGACCGAGGAATCCAAGGTTGGTGCAGATGAATTAGCGCGAAAAATTGCCAGAGGATTCCGAATCGACCCGATGGACAGTGTTGAGTGTGTTCGTAAATCGGGAGTGACAATGGGTAAACATTTGAATTACCGTGAAAATGTTAATATCTATGATATTTTTTCAGGGAATTCTTTAGTATTAGTTTATGATATAAAGTGTTACCTTTATTATTTTTATATTGTTTCTTTATAAAGGTCGCCATAACATCGAAGTTATACATATGCTACCATTTTATCGCAATAATACATGAGTGCGAGTATAATTAAATTTTGTAGTATAAGTCTACATTTTTGAGGAAGGTAAGATCACTGAGCAATGGTCATTTCGTTGTGTCTGAAGGGCTGGGCACTCGAGAAGGATATATTGGATAGATAAATAGTTTTTTCGAGATTATATGTAAGTGTGTAATATTTGAGTAGCCAATTCTAAGTGCGGTTGTGATTACTTGGTCTTTCCTGTGGCTAATGTTAGTTCAGTTATTATTATAGATATCTTTTCTTTTAAAATATTAAATAGTTTGGCAGGGGAAATGTAGTCCATTTTTCATTCCAACTATTTTGGATTCTTAGCTTGAGCCCTATAAGTAGATCATTGAGAGAGATAGGAAAATTTTGAGCCGAGTCTTTTGTTGATTCTTTAGCATTTGTGTCGGCCGTCGGGGATCCATACAAATACAATATCTTTATTTTTTCTGTATACTTTTTACTTTTTTACTTCATTGGATCGCAAAGTTTGAAAATGTTTAATCTGTGGGCGAACAGTGGGAGAATAAATTAATATTTAATTTACAATTAATTAAGATTTTCGCACTTTGTTACAGAGGATTTGCGATATATGGAGGACGCCATAGTTTTGAGCGAAACTGAGACTATGGATATGAAAAGTTTGAAGAGAGCGGGTTGCTTAATGGTTTGCTGCGCTGAAAAAAAAGGAATAGTAAGTCCCAGCCTGTATCGAGATCAATACAAATAAACAAATGTGACGGTAACTTGGAATTAATGATTACAGATGCAAGGAGGAAAGGTATTAGAGGATGAAGTGTTCGAGTTTATCGGTATATATGGTCTGGAGAATGACAAGGAGATACGGTTGCGCAATATCGTGCAAACTTGTAAAGAAGAAGGTATATATCCTAATCACCTACATGTATAAATTTTTTGCTCTAATAATTAATGTGCACCAAGTACGTTTGAACAGATTAAATGAATTATAATTAATGTCCTGGGTTAGCCATCACTATGATCTACCATAATCGTTTTTCTCAGTTGCTCTTGCCAAACATGAACGGATTATAATAACTACATTGCGGATCCATATGCAAAATAAACATTATATTCGTTACTCACAAGATACAGTAACGACATAAAAATTTCTGCATATCTTTAACAATTTTAATAACTTGATCATTACGTATGGACCTTTTTAAAGCGTCTTAATGTTTTTTCTATTTTCATTTACATACGCCCAGTTTGGTAATAAATGCATCAAATCCGCAGTCTAATAATAACTGATCTGAACGATACCGTTTCTATTTCAGTTGCAGATGCATCCGACGAGTGTATGGCCGCCTACACATTTCTCAAATGCGTCTACAAAAAAACTACGTCGATGGTGCAACAAAAATAAAACGCCGTTGATATTGTGCGAGAATGGCCGGTGAACGAGTAACGAGTTGTTAACTATTTCAATAAAAAAAAACGATGGCATTGTAAATTGACAAACAGTACATTTAAAATTAATAAATTGAACCTCCAATGAAAGTATAACGTTTCTTTTAATTGTTTCGTTATTCAACAATCCTACAACATTTAGAATTTGTTTAAAAGATGAATCAGGAAAATTACTCAGATAAATCGCCGTTGCTAGTGTTGAAGGAAGCCGCGTCGTGATAAAAATTTGATAAAATAGCCAGTGAACGAATAATGAGGTGTTAATGACTGTAAACGAACAACACCTTGCCTATTTCAATAAAAAAAAATCTTTTTGCGACTGTTATTTAACGTCCGCAAACAAACTTGCATGTAAATATAGAGGAAGCGCACGAACAAAATGCAATTGATAAACAATATCCGGCACCTTGGGTGAAACAAAGTCAGCTGTATATGTATAATGTAATGATTGTATACAATTCATCAAAAATTATTCTGCTAAATATATTCTTGAAAGTGAATTAAATAGCTGAGTTAGTCTGCAACATTCGCGACATCTTACACTTAACATTTGTATTGCAAACAATGAAAAATATATTATTGTATGTTCATTTTCGAGTTCGCATATTCCTATTTGATTTCCCAGTAATTAGTATCCTACGACGATACACCTTTTTTGCTCGAGGTGTATCAATTCAATAAGTTACGAGACAGCGGAACCGTGATACAGTAATCCCTCGATTCTTGTCTAGGAAACTGTTCACTGAGCAGACAAGAATCGCAACCTGTCTTATTGTGTGTTAATCTATTAGAGTTCATTTTCGAGACTGCATATTCCTATTCGATTTCCCAGTAGCTAGTATGTTACGACGATACACCTTTTCCACTCCAGGTTTATCAATTCAATTCAATAAGTTTCGACCGTGACATTATCCTTTATAAGTGGCGACCTGGTGGTGAGATGTACATCGGTGAGTCTACGTGCACCCCTACAGTGGCGAACTAGTGGTGAAAGAGATATCGGCTAGTCCGCTTTTCGATATTCCACACACGAGACGACCCGGTCGTGGTGACAGAGACAACGCACAGTGCGGCATGCAATGGACAGAAATCAAAATAATCATGTTTCCATTCTAATCTAATTTTTTTTTAATATCTAATAAATCTAATAATTTCGATAATGTAAAGATCATTGACAGGGAATCTAACTTACAGAGAAGATTGTTATTGGAAACTATATATATGATTAAACATCAAAGTGTTAATCTTAGATATGAAACTCCTAAGATTCATGACTATTATGAGATATTACTGAGATTGTAATGTCTATATATATTAAGTTTTCCAATATTAAACAATCGGTTTTGAGGTTAGATTCTACCTAATTCAAAGTGTGTTTTGGTCTATGTGCAAGGGTATGTCGTTTGTTGTCTTTTCAAATTTGCCGCGAGGCAGTTTGTAGTGTCACCACTGATCGATATCGATCAGTCAATCATGATGGCCAATCATATACATATATATGTATTATATTTGCTCCTTGTCTATGGAACAACGCATGTTCTCTTAGTTACAATTTTGCCACCATGTGATCTGCAAGTGTTTAATAGTAACTCCACAATATTCTTGTTATATATTTTTTAGGTATTTTTTGATACAGCAAGTATGTTTTCCATATTGTTCTCCTTATTTAAAAAAGTTCACAAATCCGAAAATAGAAATCATATTAATTTCTTTTACATAATTTTCAGACGCATAAATGATTCTTTGAAAAAGATCCACATAAGGAACGAAACGTTAGAACAACATTTAAAAGTTGCACATTTGCTGTAGTTTATTAACGATCGAACCGGGCGCCAAGATCACTCATTTATTATATTATTTTACGATCACGAAAAATTCTTTAGTTAGTCTAATCTAATTATCCAACAAAATCATCAGTCAGTAAGTAAGGAATGTATATGTAAAAAGTAGTATCCAAGAAATTCAATAGGGGATCAGTAACAGCCAAGAGTTTATTGAAGTATAAATACTAAAAAGTTAGATTACTCGTGCCTTAATTGCTTTTTTAGGTCCGTTTTTGTTTTAAACTGTTTCTTACAACTTAGATATGGAGAATTTGACCAGACGAATGAATAATTTTAACTGGCAATTTAGGAATTGCGTTTTTTCCTTAAAATTCAATTTATTAAAAAAACGGCTCAAAACATCCTATAATTTTGGCCGTTCCGTATCAACAAGATGTTGTAGTATATTGCTATACATATAATTTTTTTCTGCGATAAATTGCAAGACTCGATGTTGTTTAATTTTTGTTAGAGAAATGCATTCGTAATCGCGATTTGGTTGAAGTAAATAATTTATGCATTATTGTAGATATAATTAAATTTAACCATATAATTAAAAAATTTTTACGGCAAAAGTTGTACAGTATACAGTTGGCAACAAATTGCAATAACAACTAATCATAAAAAACTCTATATTAAAAAAAATTAGAATAAACGTTTTTACTAATGGAACCTTAAATTTTTGGTGCATTAATCGATGCATTTTTGTATTCCCTTTAAAAAATTATTAAGGAATTAGGTCAAAAATTGATTAATGTAGAAGTTATGATTTTTGTCTCGAATGTCCATTTACATGCCGCACTGTGCAACGGCTAGAGTCCTACGATTACATTTACTACCTTGACCTAGAAAATCTTAACCCTATTCAACCTTCGGTTTCCGGTAGCTGCCTAAACCTTGGCTCCTAACATTGGTAAACATGGAGTCACGATTATGACATGTAAACTAATAAAACCAACATCGATAAAGATTCCAATAATTGTAATTATGCTAGTATGTACTCGCAACTGTTAGTCTCCTAAATGTGACTAATAAACAAACATGTTTTCAACTAGACCATTAAAGGCCCGAAGAAGAATAAAATAAATAAATCACTATTATCGCGTTTCGGTTTATTCTGGTTTCCGGAAATTCTACTTGTTTTGAAATGAAAACATGTAAATTCCTATTACTCGTACGTATTTTTTTGCAACGTTCCAGCGAACAAGATAAGTGAGAAACAACTTTCGAGTTCACGATTTGCATGTATGTGCAATTGTTTCGATAAGATCGATTGCTTGTGTTTATTGACTGATAAGAGAGCATCGAACATCATGGAACAATGCCATTATAAATTGTCAAACAGCACATTTAAAATTAATAAATTGAACCACTGATAAAAGTGTAGCAAATCTTTTATTTGATTCATTATATTCCCATGTTTCCTTAATATAATATTTTTCCATTTTCATGACCATTGACTGCAGATCTTCCGCTTCGATTTATCGGAAACGTAACCGTCCAGTGACATCACTCGTCCAACTTTAACCTCGGCTCCTCGGATATATAAAGTATTGCGATCGATCTGTTTGATGTCAGTCGATCAAATCGATTAATCAAATATAGTCATAATACATCAGAAAATCATCACCATGAAGTTTTTGCTGTTGTTTACGTTTGTTGCCGGCGCTTTGGTAAGTACTCATCTAGTACTCGAAAACGAAAAAAACAGGTGACAAATAAAAAAAAACAAAGTTCACGACAATGTAGGATATTTGACAATCATTTGAATTTTGTTCGTTTCAGGCGACCCTGGATTACAAGGTTAGTGAAGATGAATTGGCGCGAAACTTAGCCCGAGCATTTCGAATGGACCCGATGGACAGTCTTGAGTGTCTTCGTAAATCAGGAGCGACAAGCGGTAAATATTTGAATTATCTTGAAAATGTTAATATCCATGACATTTTTTCAGGGATATTATGTTAGGGTTATTAAAGATATCATTTGTTATTTGAAATAGTTTGGCAGGGTAACTCTAGTCCATTCTTCATTCCAACTATTCTTAGCTTGAGCTCTCTAAGTAGATCATTGGGAGAGATCGGAAAATGTTTAGTATCATTATGAATATCATTATTTTTTCTGTGTAAGGTCGAGATTAAATTCAATATATTTTGGTTTATTGGTTCTCTGTTATCGTGATTTGCCGGGCAAGAAATAACACTCAGAGAATCTGAAAAAATTAAGATTTTGTGGTTATGTCAATTATAAATCAGGTTATACTAAATCATATTTTTATTAAATATTAAAATTAATGAAAAAATTAAGACTTTGTGGATATGTCATTTATAAATTAGGTTATACTAAAAACATACTTCTATTTTCATGAAGCACGTGGTCATTCGTACAGACATTTCGTTTTCTTAAGGGAAAATAAAGACATTTCGTTTACCAATTCGAATAAATTTTATGACAATTTGTTCTACAATACACTGCTATTTTTCAGGTATCCTGAAGATCCCACGCTCGTAGAATGACTTTTTACTTTTTAATTTTATAGGAACGCGGAGTTTGAAAATGTTTAATCGATGGGCGAAAAGTGGGAGAATAAATTAATTTTTAATTTTCAATTAATTAAGATTTTCGCACTCTGTTACAGACGATTTGAAATATATGGAGAACGACATAGATTTGAGCGACTCCGAGACTACGGATATGAAAAGCTTGAAGAGATCGGGTTGTGCACTTGTTTGCTGCGCTCAAACAATAGGAATAGTAAGTCGCAGCCGCTATCGAGATCAGTACAAATAAACAAATGTGACTTAATTACTAAACTTTCACTTAATTATTACAGATGCGAGGAGGAGAGATACAAGTGGAAGAACTGTTCGAGTTTCTCGGTAAAGTCGGTATGCCAGCTGAAGTAGAGATGCCGTTGCGTAGTTTCGTGCATATTTGTAAAGAAGAAGGTATCTATCCTAATCACCTACATGTATGAATTGTTTGCTCTAATTGTAAGCAACATGAGATAAATAACGAATACTAATATGCACCAAGTACGTTTGGACAATTTAATGAATTATAATTAATTAATTATTATTATATTATATGCATTATTAATTAATTATAATTAATGTCTTGGGTTAGCCATCACTATGATCTACCATAATCGTTTTTCTCTGTTGTCCTTGACAACCATAAACGGATTATAATAACTAGACTGCGGATCTATATGCAAAATAAACATTATATTAATTACTCACAAGATACAGTAACGACATAAAAATTTCTGCATATCTTTAACAATTTTAATAACTTGATCATTACATATGGACCTTTTTAAAGCGTCTTAATGTTTTTTTCTATTTTCATTTACATACGCCCAATTTTGTCATAAATGCATAAAATCCGCAGTCCAATAATAACTGATCTAAACGATACCGTTTCTATTTCAGTGGCAGATATATCCGACGAGTGTATGGCCGGCTACAAATTTGCCAAATGCGTGTACAAAAAAACTTTGGCGATGATTGGACTCAGATAAATCGCCGTTACTAGTGTTGAAGAAAGCAGCGCCATGTATTTCCATCGTGATAGAAATTTGATGAAATGGCCAGTGAACGAGTAACGAGGTGTTAATGACTACAAACGAACAACACCTTAACTATTTTAATAAAGAAAAATTCGTTTTTACGACTGTTGTTAAACGACCGGAAACAAACTTCTATGTAAATATAGAACGTGTACTATTATGTAAGATTGAAGGAAGCGCACGTACAAAATGCAATTGTTAAACAATATAGGGCACATTGTGTGAAAATAAGTCAGCTGTATATATAATTTAATGGTTGTATATAATTCGTGAGAGACTATTCTCCAAAATATATTTTTGAACACGAATAAAATATCTGAACATATTCTTGAACTACAACCCTTATGTGGTCCACCAAGAAATATAAATTATTTAAATCCTTTCTGTATTTAACATGTTTGTTAAACGACATTATGGTTTTTGATATTTGGTCCCCTCAGGGTTTCAAATCCATTCACCAATCTCCCCTTCTTTCCACTCTTTCTCTAACGCCAAATTTCAGCCTAATTTTCAGCGGGACCTACTTTTTATTACGGTGGGTTCCGAACCACCTTTTTGCCAACAACACGTGGCCAGTACCCAGACAAGTCACCGCCTGGTGTATGCTGTATACTCATGCGGTCACCCATCCAAGCCCGGCCACGTCCAAATGCTGTTTAACTTCGGTGATCGCACGGGAACCGGTGTTTGCAGCGAGGCCATGGTCGTTGACTTAAACGACATTATGGATTTAACCCTTATGTAGTCCACCAAGAAATATAAACTATTTAAATCCTTTCTGTATTTAGCAGTTGCTAAACAATATCTGGCGCCTTGTGTGAAAATAAGTCAACTGTATGTATAATGTAATATAGAATTTTATTGATTCCCCTTAGGGTTACAATCCTTATACAAACTTATCTCCATACCTATATACACACACATATACATATACACATATATACATACAGGGTGTCCCAAAATTCGTGTAGTTCCCGGAAATGGGAGGTTCCTTGGGTCATTTGAAGCGACATTTTCCTTTACCAAAATGACGTCGGCGGCTTTGTTTAGGAGTTATTAACGAAAAACATTGATCAATCAGAGCGCGGCTACAGCGGATTGATTCTGGCTCAGCCAATGGCGCCGCCACGCTAAGCGGGACCTGTCTCTGAGTCGGACTCCGTTCGCTATAGCCGCGCTCTGATTGGTCCGTGTTTCTCGTTAATAACTCCTAAAC
>CM052324.1:8274634-8352967 GCA_028455615.1 Lasioglossum zephyrum | reverse complement strand
GTCTCTGAGTCGGACTCCGTTCGCTATAGCCGCGCTCTGATTGGTCCGTGTTTTTCGTTAATAACTCCTAAACAAAGCCGCTGACGCCATTTTTGTAAAGGAAAATGTCGCTTCAAATGACTCAAGGAACCTCCCATTTCCGGGAACTACACGAATTTTGGGACACCCTGTATATCTACACACATCACACTTATAAACATACAGTGTATAATGTAATGATTGTATACAATTCATCAGAGATTATTCTGCTAAATATATTCTTGAAAGTGAATTAAATAGCTGTATTCTTGAAACCTTGTGTCTACATCCAAAACTGTCCGTTCGATGACATTACGGTGCGTTAAAACAGAGACAGTTAGTCCGCAACATTCGCGACATCCTACACTTAACATTTGTATTGCAAACAATGAAAAATATATTATTGTATGTTAATTTTCGAGTTCGCATATTCCTATTTGATATCCCAGTAGTTAGTATCCTACGACGATACATCTTTTTTGCTCGAGGTGTATCAATTCAATTCAATAAGTTACGAGACGGCGGAACCGTGATACAGTAATCCCTTGATTTTTGTATTGGAGGCTGTTCACTGAGCAGACAAGAATCGCAACCTGACTTGCTTCTTTGACTTATGGCTGCGTCTACAGTTCCGACTGCGCCGAAGGAGACTATAATAGAGAGTCGAATATACAGGACAGATGCAGCGCGGCACAGCGATGATAGGCAATGGAGGGAGTAAATGAAATAAAATATGTAAATTCTTATTACTGCTATCTACTTTCTTACAAAGTTTCACAATTCAGGATGTGTATACATGAGGTTAATGACGGATAAGAGAACGCCAAACACCATGAAGAATCCCATTGTAAACTGTTAAACGACACTATTAATAAATTGATAGTTTATAGTTATTTAATAGGACCATTGCTATTTTGAATGCATTCGTTTAATTCTTTTTGTAATTCTCCGCACAATTGAGTTGGACACAGAGAAATCTGTAAGACGACTTAATTATTATCAAAACGCGAATGTGAATTTACATTTACAACATATGAATAGTTATTTCATAGTATCATACATATAGAATCATTGATATTTTGAATGTATTCGTTTAATTCTTTAATCTTGTAATTCTCCTCACAATTGAGATGGACAAAGCAAAATCTGTAAGATGACTTAATTATTATCAAAACGCGAATGTGAATTTACATTTCAAACATATGAATAGTTATTTCATAGTATCATACATATAGAATCATTGATATTTTGAATGTATTCGTTTAATTCTTTAATCTTGTAATTCTCCTCACAATTGAGATGGACAAAGCAAAATCTGTAAGATGACTTAATTATTATCAAAACGCGAATGTGAATGTTGCGCAATATAATAGTGAACAAATATTTATGCACGTTTCCAATTGTTGGAAATACCAATACCGAAGAAAAACAAATCGTTTGTGTTTCTTCGAAATCTTCCATAAAACTTAGAACATTGTGCGATTTGCGGGAAGTAATATTTTTGTATATTCATAACCATTGACTAATGATCATTCGCTTCGATTTATCGGAAACGCAAACAATCAGTGATATAACTCGTCCAACTTTAACCTCGGCTACTCGGATATATAAAGTATTGCGGTCGATCTGTTCGATGTCAGACGATCCGATAGATTTATCAAGTGTCGTCAAGATACAAGAAATCAGGAATCCATCACCATGAAGTTTTTACTCTTGTTTATGTTCGTTGCCATCGTGTCGGTAAGGATACAACTTTTATTCGAAATTGAAACAAAACGTGACAAATAAAAAATACAAATTTAACGACAATGTAGGATATTTGATAATCATTTGAATTTTGTTTGTTTCAGGCGGATCAGGGTCCCAGGGTTACTCAAGATGAATTGGCGCGAAGCTTAGCCCGACCATTTCAATTGGACCCGATGGAAGGTCTTGAGTGTATTCGGAAAACAGAAGTGACAAGCGGTAAACATTTGAATTACCTTGAAAATGTTAATATCTATGATACTTTTCCAGGGAATCCTTTAATATTAGATCATGATATAAAGTTTTACCTTTTCTTTCTTTTTATATTGTTTATTTATAAAGGTCGCATGAACATCGAGGTTATTAGCAATCACCTTTGGTGTACAATTATATGTGCAATGTTTTGTTTTTTTTATCGCAATAATACATGAGTGTGAATATAATTAAATTTTTTTTAGTATGGGTCTACATTTTTGAGAAAGCTAAGAACACTTGTAAGAGTCTTTTGGTCGTTAAGGCATTCACTTAGATTGGTTGGAATGTTGTGGGCTTCTCTTTTTAGATCTAATATTAAATTAATATTAAATTGAATATATTTTGGATTTTTGGTTCTCTGTTATCATTATTTTCCAGACAAGAAATAACACTCAGATAGTCTGAAAAAATTAAGACTTTGTGGTTATGTCAATTATACATTAGATTATACTATAAAAATATTATATATATATAGTATAGTCATTTCGTTTTATTAAGGTAAAATAAAAGACAATTTTTTACGAATTCGAATAAATTTTATGGTAATTTGCTCTACAATCTATCGCTATTTTTCAGGCAACTTAAAGACCCATTAGATATTAGTTTTCTATTAGCCAAAAATTGAGTTGCATGACTTTCCACTTTTTTATTTCATTGGATCGCGGAGTTTGAAGAATAAATTAATTTTTAATTTTTAATTAATTAAAATTTTTGTGCTTTGTTATAGACGATTTACAATATATGGGTGACGCCCTGAGATTCAGCGACACGGACGTTACGGATACGAAAAGTTTGAGAAGAGCGTGTTGCGCAGTGGTTTGCTGTGCTCAAAAAGTGGGATTAGTAAGTCCCAGCCTCTATCTCGATCAATACATATAAACAAATTTGACGATAACTTTGAATTAACGATTACAGATGCGAGGTGGAGAGGTACAAGTGGATAAACTGTTGAAATTTGCCATAGAACCCGGTATGCCGGTTGATGTAGAGACGCATTTGCGAAATTCCATATATATTTGTAAAGAAGAAGGTATATATCCTAATCACCTACATGTATAAATTTTTTGCTCTAATTGTAAGCAACATGAGATAAATAACGATTATTCATGTCCACCAAGTTCGTTTGGACAGTTCAAATGAATTATAAGAAATTAATTAATTATGATTATGTTATATGTATTATTAATCATAATTATAATTAATTAATTATAATTAATGTCCTGGTTTAGCCATCACTATGATCTACCATAATCGTTTTTCTCTGATGCTCTTGCAAAACATGATCGGATTATAATAACTACATTGCGGATCTATATGCAAAATAAACTAATGTTTATTTTTATTATATATTCTTTATATATTTATTTATTATTTATTCTTTATATTCTTTATATTCTTATATATTATTATTATTATTATATTCATTACTTACAAGATACAGAAGCGACATAAAAATTTCTGTATATCTTTAACAATTTTAATAACTTGATCATTACATATGGACCTTTTTAAATCATCTTAATGTTTTTTTCTGTTTCCATTTACATGCGCCCAGTTTTGCCATGAATGCATAAAATCCGCAGTCCAATAATAACTGATCTAAACGATACCGTTTCTGTTTCAGTGGCAGAAATATCCGATGAGTGTATGGCCGGCTTCAAATTTGCCAAATGCGTGTCCGATAGAATGCACTCGGTGCTTAGACACAGATAAATCGCTGTTGTTAGTATGGAAGGAAACCGCGCCGTATATTTCCGACGTGATAAAAAATTGATTAAATGACCAGTGAACGAGTAACAAGGTGTTAATGACTATAAACGAACAACACCTTGCCTATTTCGATAAAAAAAACTCGTTTTTACGACTGTTATTAAACGATCACAAAAAAACTTCCTATGTAAATATCGACCATATACAGTTATGTAAGATTGGAGGAAGCGCGCGTACAAAATGCAATTGTTAAACAATATCCGGCAGCTTGTGCGAAAATCAGTCTGCTGTATGTATAATGTAATGATTGTATACAATTCGTCAGAGATTACTCTGTGAAATATATTCTTGAACGCGAATTGAATAGTTATCTAATAAAGTCGAAATGCGCTATTTGTCCACAAGAAAACAACAAATTTTTTTAGACAAATTAACGTTCTGAAGTAACTGACTTTGTGTGCATAAAGATTGAATAAAATACTGCATTGTCACTATTTTTTGCAGTACAACAAGGTCTCGATGACTATGCAGTTGTTCGACCATCAATGGAGGATTATACAGAATTATTAAATTATATAGTTGACGACCGTGATATTTATAGAATGTAGAATGATCAGATAATAAACCTTGATATTTATTTAGCAAACAAGTGAAGGTTATAGTTTGATAAGTGTCCATGAATAATAATGAATTGTTAAGAAACAATTCATTATTAAGTTAGAAGAGTTCAGCAGATTGTGAAAGATTTTTAGAAACCGAGGGTATTCTGTTTGGTACATCTAGAACACTTATCGGTTTGATGGAAAAGCTATTTGTCGTACATTAAAGACTGCGAACCCGTAGGCTTGAATAATTAGTTCGAATGGTTAATTTATAGGATACTTTGATAGCACTGTGTACAAAGTAAGGCTTGAATTGCGTAAGAACATAATTACAACCGATTAGACTTCCATCTGTTTGTCCATATTCCTAGTATAAATACCATGCACGGAAGGATGTTTGCTCAGTCGAAAGTGTTACATTCAGTGAAGTTCTTCTCGCAATCAGAATAATCTGATCTGTTAGTGAAAACCTTTCAACACATCAACATGAAGATCGCCATTCTTTTCTTGTGTGTCTTGTATATTGTGTCGTACAAGGTAGTCCCCGTTTTCTTTTCAAAGTGCACAGTCAGATGAAGGATCTTTCTTTATATAATTATATAAATTTATATATATATATATATATTATATTTTCTTTATATATATTCTTTATTTATTCTTGGCTATGGCGATGGCGATATTTTCTTTCAAGGTCATCTGAAAGTCATCGTATAGTAGGTCGTTGAATTCGTTTTGACGTCGCCTACAATATTAAGAAGTTAAAAATACCCAGTACCATTAAAAGATATGACATCAACCTTGATTTTTTTGTTGAAAATAGATTTTTTTTTATTTTAAAAAATTGCAATTTCTTGTC
This sequence comes from Lasioglossum zephyrum, assembly GCA_028455615.1. Lineage (NCBI taxonomy): Eukaryota > Metazoa > Arthropoda > Insecta > Hymenoptera > Halictidae > Lasioglossum > Lasioglossum zephyrum. The sequence goes on along the minus strand of CM052324.1, from coordinate 8,347,780 downwards.
GGTTAAATACTGATTAACTTTGGTACGAAACATTTTTCTGTCCGACCATCCGAAGGGGCTGAAAAATCGTGGGAACTAATTTACGCCTCACCCTGTATATATACATAACCTTTATTGTTCCCCTCAGGATTACAATCCTTTTAACGTCCTCCTACTTTCCTTTTCTTTCCATTTTTGCTAACCCTATCCTTGCACTAAATTATACTTAGAACTAACTTAAAGTAACTTACTAAAGTAACTACCTAAAGTAACCTCACTTGACCTAAGCTTACATCAAACTTACACTAATTACAACTAAAGATAGAGATAGAGGGAAACGATTATGTAAAAAAAAATGATTAATCTAGTGATTGTAATCTAATTTAGGAGGTCCGTGCTCAGGACACTGGTATGCTACAACATACGTGCTTGGAAAAGCAAGGAATTGCCTTGAGTGAGTATCATTGATGGTGGACAATTAGTAAAATTACCACAATCATTACACACTGAATTTTTTTTTATTTGCCACTGCAGGTGAAAATTACGTAAAGTGGTTTTAAAAGGTTTTAGCAATTGTTTACTTTGTTAGGCGATCTGTCTTCAGTGATGACTGACGAATCGGAGGAGGGACGTAGAACACGTGGTTGCTTGGAAGTCTGCTATTTCGATAGAATCGGACTGGTTCGTTGTTCATCTCACGTTTAGTTACACTCTTCTCGAAAATCATCAATCGAACGTATTACTTGAGAACGGCTAAACCGATTTGGCTGATTTTGTTTTTAAATGTTCGTAATTGTAGTACGAATACGGTTTTAGGGGAAGAAAAATTGGAAAAGTTGCCCGGAAAAATGGAAAATTCGGGGAAAACTAAAAGTGCTTTTTAAATCATATATCAATATAACAAAAAACGAACGTCGCAGCTTTCAATCAATATTTCAATAAGAATTTACATTATCGACATTATAAACATCCGCCAGTTAGTTTATTTCTATTCGAAAATTTATAGAAATTTTATACAATCGATATTTAATACAATCGTATATAGAGCACATTCTTCAAACTAATTACTTCAACATTACGGAGAATAAAATAATGTGACTGGTTTCAGGTGAAAGACAACAAGCTTAATATGGATCAAATCAACAATGTGTTCACCAAGGTGATGCCACCAGGCGAGAAAACGGAGATCATGCGAAAACACATAAACGAATGTGCCGCAACTGCGACAAGTGGTAAGCAGAATGAAGTAATCGCTACAATATATTTGATAAAGGAACTTTTAAAAACTTCTTTCTTTTCTTAAGATGGCGGCGATGATTTCTGTATTGTGGCCGATCTGTTCACACAATGTGGACTCGAGGAATTCAAGCTGAATATCCGCACCTTGATGAACCAAATGACTTCGTAAAGTTCCACTTGCAAACCAGAGTTGTGCTAATTATATCGTAATGCAATTACTAAATACATCGTAATTCAATTACTAAATATTTTAATCAAATATGTAATTGAAATACAATATAATTGGAGGTATGCCGTAGACACGTCACGAGCAGCTAGTAAATTTTTAATAATAAATTACTTCTTTTTGAAACCTTCACATGGATTTTTCAACCTCTTCTTGCCTATTACTTCATTTTTCGTAATTCAATTATAATGTATTTTATAATTGTACTCCATTGGAATTACGAATTACATTGTAATTTAATTGAATGAAGATCTGAGAATGATAAATTACAATATAATTGAATTACAATGTATTTTATAATTGTACCCCATTGCAATTACGAATTACATTGTAATTCAATTGTATGAAGATCTGAATTATAAATTACAACATAATTGAATTACAATGTATTTTATGATGGTACCCCATTACAATTACAAATTACATTGTAATTTAATTGAATGAAGACCTGAATTATAAATTACAATATAATTGAATTAAAATGTGTTTTATAATGGTACTCCATTGGAATTACGAACTATATTGTAATTTAATTGTATGAAGACCTGAATTATAAATTACAATATAATTGAATTAAAATGTGTTTTATAATTGTACCCCATTACAATTACGAAGTACATTGTAATTTAATTGAATGAAGATCTGAATTATAAATTACAATATAATTGAATTACAATGTGTTTTATAATTGTACCCCATTGCAATTGCGAATTACATTGTAATTTAATTGAATGAAGATCTGAATTATAAATTACAATATAATTGAATTACAATGTATTTTATAATTGTACCCCATTGCAATTACGAATTACATTGTAATTTAATTGAATGAAGATCTGAATTATAAAGTACAATGTAATTCAATTAGTTTGTGAGTTACAATTTTGGAGTAATTCAATAGTAATTCTGCACAATTCTGTTGCAAACATATCACTTTAACGATATAGTAGATTTCATTGATTTGGCTGGGAGACGTGCAATATAAATGGTATAATTAAAATTCTTACATGATAAAATCATTTACGTAGAAGATGAAACTGGATATATCGAATATCAATGGATATTAGGCAGAGTTCGCAACTGTAAGACGAATAGAAGCGTAGGCATAATTACGAGGGAGGGACACTTACGACAGAATCATTGTGCTCCCGTGCTCGCATAAGTATGCGCTGCAGCGGCGCGGTCGCGCGCATGTAAACCTGATTACAAAGCGAGCTATCGCTTTCCAGCCCGTATATTCTTGCCTGGCGATACACGTTTCCTCCACCTCTATACAACGTACACATGCTCCGAAGCCTTTATGGAGCCAGACAACTCGATTCAATTATTGTAACAGAGTTATCCGTCGTCGCTTGGCCCGGGACGCGAGCTAAACGTTAACGTCGCGGCGGAGACTAAACTGATTTTCAGCTTATTTGCTCGTCCCGGGGAAACGCGTCTTTAAAGTAACTGCCGCGCGTAAGGTGGTATCGCGGAAAATTTCCTCGAAAGTTTATTTCGCCCGATTAGCCGTCGAAGAATGCCAACGAGGTTCGATTCAACTCCGCCTCTCAATGTCATAAACATTTTTTACTTTTCTACGTGTTGTTCACAGTGAGCGACGTAGGGTAATGTCTCGTTATAACTTCTGTGCCCCAAAACTTTTTTTATTTATAATTCTTTAACAGGCTATTTATTTTGTTATCGTTTGTGGGTTTCAATTTAAACTTTCCACGGAGGAAGTTGAACATGAAATGCTCCCCAATATTGCTTCATCGGAATAGCTATTAGTTGTTTTACAAGTAAAAAAAATATACAAAATTTTTTTTTGAAGACCACCCTTATATTAAAATACACTAAAACTATATTAACGTAATCTTCGTGGGTGCTCCACGCTTTTACTTATAGTCACTAATATCTAAAAAAATTATTTTCTCCTTTTTAGTGCATTTTGATATAAGTGTGGTTTTCGAAAAAAAAATTTTATATATTTTTTTTATTTTCTACTTTTCAGACTCTAGTACCGAATGTATTTAGTAAGGCCCGAGTTCGATCTCCGCTGAGATATTCTGCTAAGATTTTTTCATCTCCTAAACGCACAGTTTTTGTTATTTTTTTAAATATTATATATTATAAAAATTATATTATACAATATGTATGTATTGTCATCGAGTTCTGAGCCATGTTTAAAGTTTCCAGTCTCTAGCACAACGTGGTAATAACAAGTACGAAAAACCAGACGAATGCAAAATGTATATGCGAGTTGTCAAATGTTAATTAGAGACCTTCGTAGTTCCGCGTTCTCATGTAAAACACACCACGGACGCTCCGAGCGAAGAGGATGGGAATCATCATGCCGATTAAAGCTGCGACGATCGTAGAATGGAACAATTGTGGTGTCAACGTGAAATCGTGGCGATGAAACGACTCCTTCCCGCGGAAAAATGTATCATGATTCCGAGCACTCTCATCAGCTCGACCTCGTTTTCTTGATTTTCGAGCGACACTCCAGGGACATCGAGACGGAACGCTAAGTTGGCGTTCTATTTCATCTTAATTACTACGGATGTTACGGATTTAGTACACCAATACAGACGTGCTTTTGAGGATCACTAGGGATTTTTTAATTTTTAATTAGACTTTTTACGATTTTTTAATTAGATCCTCGAATAAATATATTCGGCTGAAGTTAATTAACCCTTTGCACTCGGCCATCCCCTCTGAGGCACCACTAAAAATTACTGTACCATTCTTCAAAATATTGTTTACTATATTAAATATATCGGTATCTTATCAATTAGGTACTGTATAAGGTATTTTACCAATTTCATATCCATAAAATGTCAAAAATCGTAAGATATGAAAATATTCTAGATCGGAAAAAATGTTTAAGTTTCCAGTTAAAATAGCTCCGAGTGCAAAGGGTTAAAATTTATTTATAACTTATAACATTGAACATATAATATTATTAGAAACAATTTTTTATATCAATTCTGTGATGTTTCTTCTATCAAGACAATTTATTGATTAAACAACCCTAAATTTCTTTAAGACAAAAAGATAACGTTTTTTAAAAATCAAACAACAACTTCAAACTCACAGTCGCTACAGTACTACTTAAATGCTGGAAATAAATGAATAGCGTAAATAAAACACGCGCTAATGTTTATTTTTAACTTTATCAAAAAAATGTAAGATTAGGATTTAGCGTCAAACGTTTATACTATATAATTCCACTTTATACATACTATGTTATATACTTCTCTATTTTTCTATCTTTTTTTGCATAATGTCATAATAATGTATGTTATATAAACCAAACTAGGTTTACGGCATCAATAAATAAATAAATTGAAGATACTGTCACGTTTAACGTCCAGAATGAATTACAACTGCTGCTACATCTACTTTTTAGAGTGAACATCTTTGTACTTGTTTTGAACTGCAAAATAACTACTAGCTATTTTTACGAAACAAATTATTGATAAAAGTGGTAGTGAATTACAGCTTCGCCAATGAACTACTCGATCGGACGGTTTTCTGACGCGACAAACGAGACAGCGCCATTGTTTGATACCGCGCGCGACGCGAATCGAACGTTTCCGGAAATGCGGTTAATATAACTCTGCGGTGGATGTCCCCGATCGGAGCAGCATCGGATACTAACCACGAAGGCCGTAGCCTGTTGGAATTCCGGAATTCCGTGATGAAATTAGCATCCATCGAATTCCTCCATGAACCCATGGTAAGTTATGAGGTCCGGGGACGAAAGGTCTTTCTATTAAAGCGCATACTACGCCGATCAACGTGCACGATAGCTACCACCACTGAATAATTCGGGAATTATCGAAGAGAGGAGAGAGATACTACTGAATTCCTATTATCCAGACATAACACTTTCACCGATCCCTTTCGAGATCTATGAATCGTGCCCACCAAAGTATACCGTACTTAATCGCGTCGATCGAATAATGAAGTTTCAATTATTTCAACCCTTTGCACTCGGATCCATCAAATAATTTGTCAGACACATTTATTTTCGGAGTAGGAGCACGAAACTTTTATACCACACAAGGGGAACAACTTCTCGTCCTTCCAGGGCGGAATACCATAGAACGTGTACCAATATATTATTTAAAAAACGGAAAGAATGCTTTTCTTCCTCTTTACTGCATATACACGGAATCTAAAAAAGAAGTTCCCTTAGAAACATCAAACTTTCATAAAGGGATGGAGTATCTTCCATTCTTCGAAAACGTAATACTTTGAATACATGGTGTGTCGTTTGGACAAGTGATAAATAAATTATTGTCGAATAGGTTATGTAAAAGACATATTTCTTTTTAAATTCCTGATTTTATAGGGAAGTTATTGTAATGACCCCGAAATTCGATTTTTTGTGTGCGCCTATGTTATTAAATTTTTCGTTATCATTTTCGGAAAAAAGTAACAACAAGATCAGAATGATGAAAATTAGATTTTGGTCGAATTTGGTCCAGTAGTTTTTTAGCTTTTTCAAAATAAGCTGATTCAACAATGCAATTTACACGAGAGGACGTAAATTTTCCACCGAAGAAACAAACGTAATTCTATAAAATAACCGTACACGTTATATTTACATATATTTAAACAAATTATATAATCTAATATATAATAAATAACTAAAAATAATATAATCTAATAAAAATCTAAAAAAGTATATAAATATACAGAAAAAAATGTTCCAAATAAAAAGTTTAAGTCAAGGAGTAATTCCATGATCAACTTAATTTTTTCAAATGGAATATCCTATTTATGAAAATATTTTATTGTTATAAAACGTATAATCTTCTTAAAACATACACTTAATAATAGTAATAATTCACTGCAACGAATCGGTAAGTTCTTTATGTTCATAAATTATGTTCATTGACTGGCAGGTGTTCATTGTACAGTTCACCCTGTAGTAGCTGGCCACTACAGAATTCTTCGAAAGTGCATATCCGGAATTCTACCGACACGTTATTAAATTCTTCGGAAGTAGTGGCCTGTTGTACCCGACACGACGATGAAACGGGCTGCGTGTACGAGTATCTACGTGTGCATATGCAGAAGAGCCGATGCACCGCGTTTGTGGGACGCAGTCGCGAGTGCACCGGCTTACGTGATATAGAACGGCGGGCAACAGAGGTATTTCGCCAGCACACTCCGGCCCTATACATTATGCATATATTACGCTCAGTCCCGTACGTGTGTACACGACGCTCCCGTGCATACGCAGCATGATCTACAGGGTGTACCAGGTGTCGTGCTGCATTATTTACTATGCTAGTGAACAGTGATACAAGCAACGGCGCGGTAATGAACTGGAAATAAGAACGACTACCAAGGACCGCGAACCCTCGATTCAAGGTCTCCGACATTTATTATCATTCTTATCAGACAGGCGTATCAGATATTAATAGCAAGTTTCAATTTATAAAATTATTCTTTTTTTACTTTTCCCCTTCCACGACGCCATTCCCACGCGCACGTCACGTGACCAATCCGGTACTGACAGAGAGAGAGGGTAACGTGTATCATATCATTTCTGAAAACATATAATCTTCTTAAAACGTACACTTAATAATGATAATACTTTTATTATTTATTTTTTTAATACTTTTATTATATAATAATATTTTCCCCTTTCGCCATTCCCACAACGTCACGTGACCAATGCGGTACTGGCAGAGAGAAAGAGGGGGTAACGTATATCATATCATTTCTGAAAACATATGATCTTCTTAAAACGTACACTTAATAATGATAATAATACTTTCTATAATAATAATAATACTTGTATTATTTATTTTTTTTAATACTTTTATTATATAATAATAATACTTTTAACGAGAACTTTCCACTGTACCAGATCTTTCATATTTTCTTCATGAATTTGTAATTCCATTTGTCACGTTTTGATGCAATAAAGAAATACTTTTTACCACTTTGTACATTTTGTACATTTTTTTTTGCAGATCGTAGGAAATGTCTTAAAAATCCCCCTGAATTCGAGGTCCCTCCCCTCATCTGGCGACTCTGGTATGACCCGCTCGTTCTACGGAAGAGCTAGAAACGACCCGAGTTCGTCGCGAGAACGCCGACTAATAAACCTAACTGCCATAAACGCGGGGATCATTCGCAAAACTCCGGTGGCGCGTGAGCGAGCGTCTCCGCGAAATTCCCGCCATAATAATTCGCCACTGTTACGATTATGAGCGATCATAAAATTAAAGGACGGAGAGGGACAGACAGAAAATTTTGCCTACGCGATCACGTCCCCTCAATTGTTCTCTGTTTAATGCTGCTTCTCAGAACGACGCAACACTTTGTCACGCAGAGGGTTTGAAATGCTCAGGAGAACTGCCAGGTCACTCGCCCTGGCAAATTTGTTGAGAACTTTCCACTGTACCAGCTCTTTCGTACTTTATTCATGAACTTGTGACTCCATTTGTCACGTTTGGATGCAAACAAATACTTTTTACCACTTTGTACATTTTTGTAACAGATGTGTAATTCTGAAACACCCTGTATGTACAGTCTACGCCGCACTATGGTCTGGAAAACCGTTTTTCGTGGTCAAAAGTATTTTAGCGTTATTTTGAAGTTAAAGGATATAGTATGCTAGGTTGTTGAATTCGTTTCGACACCAACAATAATATTATAAAGTAAATAATATATAGTAACATTTGAAAAATTGACGTGACTCCCATTTTTTATGAATAAAATTTTTTTTTTAATTTTTGTATATTGAAATTTATATATTATATGTAAATACTGATCAACTTTTGTTGGAAACATTTTTTTTTGGCAGATCGTAGGAAATGTCTTGAAAATCGTGTTAACAGTATTATTCTGTAGCAGGAATAACATAAGTAATAATACTAGCACAAATAAGATAAATACATGAATAAAATCACTAATGTATTAATGTATATATTATATATTTGCATTATTTATAAATTATTTTATTATATAAATTTATTTATTTTATTATAAGCTCCCAGTGACTATTTATTAAAATCGTTGTACAATTAAAACGGGTAGACGAGGGCAGTTGAAAATTTTTACACTATATTCAGAAATATCTACAGTTTCATATGCAAAAGGTTCCATTTATGCCGATTTTGGCCGTTTTTTAAAACCTTTCTTAAAGTTTACATTGTTTAAACTTGTCACATTTGTTTATGGATAAAAAGATAAAATAAAATAAAATAAAAGATAAAATAAACTTGTATTTTGATAGTCTACGATGACTATTTTAAAGTTTCATTTAATCTGAATTTTCCGAAGTTTGTCTTCAAAATGTTATATCTCAGAAATGAATAACAATGTGGAAGCTCTGAAGGGTTCTTACTCTGTTCCAAAAAAATTTTTTTCAAAATCTTAATCTTGAAAAATTGCCATTTGCCCACGAAAAGCGGGTTTCCAGACCATAGTGCGCCGTTGTAAATTCGAGCGAATAGGTTTTTCAGACGGGAAGCATTGCCGGAAATGCTTGTCACGTGGTTTGTTATCATCGCGTTATCGCAGTCTTCAACGATACATCAAATAGCGAAGTATGTACACTAGTGAAGTACCAAACTGGTTGCAATACCGTCGTCTTCGTGCTTTCGAAAAATTCATTTTCTCTCGGTATTGTTCGTCGCGAGACACGCCTGAGAGCAGACGATGGGAATCCTCCCATCGCTTTCTGCATGGGGTAAACGCCTATGGTGGACCACACGCCTAAAATCGATTCAGAGAGACACAGACAGGGCATAGACCTCCATCCCTAGAGTGGATTCGCCGTAACTTCTACGACACCTAAGTCGAGTTGCTTTCTCCAAACACCTATAACTACGTTAACTTTACATGTGCAAAGAAATACTTTCACACACATATTTCAGTTACGTATCTGCCCCCATGGATTGAAATTTTATTTTCCGTAACTCCTCAATATTCTTTTTAATTATTTCCCTGTTGTCACAGCCAGTATGTGCGTTATATTTTTTCTTTTTTCTATTCTCGTTAGACGGCTGTGTCGCAATATTTTTTCAATTTATATTATATATAATATATATTATTTTTCCGACGCAAAAATGAAAACTACAGAGCGTGTTTCCTAGCAACTGTGGGGATCTCCGAGTTCACAAAAATCAGTGATAACATCCGCTCGATAGCATGGTAGGTCAGACCTGGGTAAAAAATATTTCAACTAAAAAATACAAATATTTGCAAATACTATTTCTCACAACTGCGTTAACACAAAAATGTCTCTCTTGAGAATGATCCATATAGGGATCGAAACGTTGAGATGAATGTTTAAATAATTACAGATTTGCTGTTTTCTATAATTGATCGAACTGCGAATTTCATTTTCGATCTAGAAGAATTTTACTTTTATAAGAGACTGTCGTAAAGGTTGGGCCGTTTGATAAGTTTAGTTTTGACTCATGCAATTCAGCAGGTATCAGTTCCGATTTGAAGAAACATAAAATCAATTACTGAAGAATTAATAACAAGAATTTCCAAATACAGCAAGTCCTCGGCTTACGGATTCTCAGAAGCGAATCAATGATGATTCATTAAGATAAGTGTTCGCTTGTTATCGAAATTTTTATACGGACGAGTACTCGGTGCCTGGACCAAAATCCTGAATCGAAAGTACAAGAAGGGTTAAACCGTCGCTGTGAATCGACCAGCCACTTACTTTTATAACCACGTTTTATCCTCTCGCGATACGTTGCCATTATGAGCTCACCCTCTAGCCACGTTTGCCATGGTTCGTTAGCGAACCACTCTCCAACTTCCGAACTATCGCTTTAAAATGAATGGAAGAATGGGAATTGATACGGATAGCGTTGAGAATTATTCGGCGGAACAGGGTGGCTCGGAAAAAATTGGAAGTAACGCTAACGTATGGCCAGGAAATGGGGAGCGGATTGTTGTAGCCTATTTCGCAATTTTCCTAACAAAGAGCGCAATCGTGTTCCTTCCCTTTTTTTATCGTGTCGCGACGTTCATGAGAAATTATTCTTGCGAACAGTTCGCTTTGTTCTTGTACGAGTCCATTCAAATTGTAATTCGAAAGGCTTCGTAATTCTACAACTACATATAACAAGACTGTAAATTTATTAATTTGTAAATTAGTAGTATCATTTTATGCATTTATAACGAAAATGAACACGTACAATTTAAAGCAGTGGATATGTTGAAATTGTTTAAGGACATCAATGTAGTAGTTTCAGCTCCATAGAATAATTAAAAGAACAATACAATTTAAATTTGGCTCCTGTGTTCTACAATCGATGCGAACATTTTTTTATTTTGCATAAAGATCCGGGTATTTAAATTTCAGCGTCTCATCTCTACAGCGTCAAAATGTAAAGGAACGCCACACTGGGACAGGCTTACGTTGCCGCGGAGCGTGCAGGAATACGAAAAATTCAAAACAGTACTCGCGATAGTTTTTTGCAAATATCTCACAAACTAAAAGCGATCCCCTCTATATTGGAAAAGGAAAAAGTTGTTCATAATGTGTTGCTGCATAACGTATTAAAATTTCATCAAAATCGGAGTACGCAGATCTTTTCTATATAATTACTATTTAAAAACGCTTTTCAACTCGTTGCAACTATTAACCCCTTGCACTCGGAAATATTTTAACTCGAAAATCAAACGTTTCTTCTGACCCAGAATATTCCCATTCTCTATAATTTTTTTCAAATTTGGTAGATATGAAATTGATATAATATCTCATACAATACTTAAATGTTTAAGTAAACAATGTTTTAAATAATAGTACAGCAATTTTTAGTGGCGCCTCTCGAGTGCTAAGGGTTAAAAAAAGAAACATATAGGATGTCTGCGTGTACTCCCTTGTATCCTTGGATTAATTCAGACGATTTTCATTTTGCATAAAAATCAGAAATCTGCATAAAAATCGTAACTGCTACGATCATCAATTTTACGGAAGTTTACAAGTGTTTGTTTGTTATCTGAAGTTGAAGAGGCTCTAAATTGATTTCCGCACTTGCAATAACGAAGTGAAATGGCAGTCAGGAAATCCTTCGAAAAGAGGCCAGATAAATCTGTGAACTGGCGAGGTCAACACTGGTAGGCACACATCTGGATAAGAGAAATCTTATCCGACCTACCTGAGTCGTTGACATCCATCCTATCTCTGTTATCGCCTCCGCAACGCGTGTATCTCGTGATACTGCATTCGCGAGAACAATTGCACTATTGTCGCTGGAAGGTTCACGTTTTCCCTATTCGTTGAACGGTTCAACAAACTTGTCTGCTATTCACCGTGCAATAATGCGACGTTTTTGTGAAATCACTTGTCACGTTGACGACTGCACTATAACAAGAATAATATCGAGGTGGCAGCGAAGGAAAAATAAATATCATGACAGTGGAGAAGAATCGAATGTAAATATATGAGTAAGTAGACAGAGACAAATCATTGAATAAAGTAAAGTAAATCACAAAGAGAAAATGAGTGTAGTATGCAGCAAAGATCAGTGAGTAATAAAGACTGTTATTAAATCCAATCCGACCGTGTTACTACAAAACCATCTGGTAGCAAGTGCGTGAATCATCGACAGAAATATTCAACTAAAGATCTAGCAACGATCGGATCCCGGGGTGAAAAGTGTTGCCGTGTAATATTCGTCACCAACGAAATTTAAAGCAATAAAACCTAGAAGAATTTGAAGATACTGTTACATTAAGCATAAATTAATGATATCGGCGCATAGGTTCGATCAATTGTTACTCAAACACTATTTGCGAATTAGGACAATATTATTTCTCAACGTTCCGATCTGCATTTAGATCATTTTCAAGAGAATCAAATTAACATTGCGTCTTGGCAATGGACTTTGTTAGACCATTCCTTCATAGATTTCACCGTTTCAAAATCAAAGGTCCTCTCAATGACGTATAAAAACTTGTGTATGTTGTGAAAGTTTCGCCCTCCACTAATTTATGCTTAAAGCAATTTACGATCGATATTATTTAATATTCATACTGTTACATTGTTTTAAAAATTTAAAGCAATAAAACCTAGAAGAATTTGAAGACACTGTTACATTGTTTTAAACATTCTGTTAAACATATTAGGATAGAACTCACCAGCGAGATTTCTTTTAAAATTGTACGCAAGCTAATCTATATCCTATTGTCATCGTCAGAGATGCATCGCGGTAAGTTTTTGAATCGGCCTATAAAGATCGCGGGACGTTCGATCGTTGAAACGCGCCAAATGCGTGAAACTCGCGTAGGTTCCGGTATTTTTTCGCGCCACCCACGTATAGAAACGGGTTTCCTCTGGACGCGTATGAATGCCAGGCCATTCACTTAGCCGTGACTAGAAAAATCATTGACATTGTTAATTACGATCCCGCGATACTCGTTCGCAGTTCCGCCGTGTATTGTCGCCACAAATAATAAAAAAAACTGCAACATTAGACTCGCGAAACCAGAACTAGGAAATCAAAATTTCATTAGTATTTTTTCCAATGAGATTTAAAGAATTAAAAACGAATATATTTGGTCTGAATAAATTTGCACAATTCAATGAGAGACATTCTTCGTAAAAGGTAAAAATTAAAACCATTTTTCTACTATCTCGATCATTGAACAACTATATTGCTTGAATTTCTATAAAGGAAAGTTTTATTATCATTTAGACACCTCCTTCGGTAAAATAAAAATATAAAAAGAAACTTCTGTTGCTCTTTTAATACAAAAATCGAGCCCTCGGTATTACGTGCATTAACGAGAAGCAGGAGCTCATTACTGCGGCACAAAATTCACCAGACACATTATTGAAGTCCCTCGGTTTCATTCAGAAATTGGCCGACTATAATTCGACTGATTAACACTAACCGTACCGAGCAAAAAATGCGAATGCTATACAATGTTTTATAAAAATGACGGCACCAAATTTATTGAAATTTCTTGCAATTTTTATAACAATACGTGCTTGAACGAATAAATCCGTTTAATAATTTCTAATGGAATTATCCAAACGGACTGCGGATCTTTATGCAATTATATGGGTTCCGAAAATCTTCAAAAAATTCTGGAATATAACAATCCGATAGAATTCACTACAACTTTCATTTATTTCATATCTATATACAGTAATGCCACGGAAAATAAGATTTTACTTAAAATTCGTCTACAAAAATTGAAAATTGCATAAACATTCGCAGTCTAATTATAAAATAAAAATAAATCGTGGTACGGTTAGTGTTAATAATAATAATCGTGATTTCTAGCGAGACTTAAAAAAATCGATATTGGAGCCCGGCTAAGGAGAATGTTCGATCAAAGTAGAATCAGTCGTACAAGGAATGTGTCAGACTATCGTCGGGTATAGTCACTCGATATCGACGATAAAGAACTGAAATGTATTTATTGTGAATCCTCCTCGTTGATCGGTTCGCGTTGAGTCACAAAGTAGTATCGAATGACACGAAACACGCATGACTCCTTTGCGACGGATGGCAGACTCATTGGTAGTCTCATTTAAAGAACAACAGTTATGTAAATCGTGTACTCTCGCGCACGTGTCACCGCCTGATATTAAACAGTAAATAACTCTTGTTGTTCGCATTGAACAATGTAACGGTACGGTTTCAGAATAATACGCCGATCGTTTCTGATCCTGACTAAACAATAAATAATCCTTACCTCGATAGCTCCACACCATTCCTTTGTCGCAAACACGGTGCGGTTTCACGCTTCATAAATCACTTTCGGAGTACACGCAATTTCAATGAAAAACATAACGCCGTTCTGGTTCGAACGAAAAATCAAGACGAGTTTGATGGACGTACCTGTCGCGGATGAAAACACGTACGAATTAACACTTGGTAACGCGAAATATTAAAAATCCACGAGAGAACTCAACAGTCTGTAACACCTGTTGCATTGACAAACACCAACTGGAATGTATGACACAAATTTTATCGAGCCTGGACTCGATTTGCACGTGTGCTGCCATCTTGTAAAGAAACCGAGTATCCAAGTCTGTCACCGGATCGTTTGTACGCTCTGGTACGCTCCTACCAAAGTCGAAGCGCACACGAGGTATAGGCATCGACGAGATTAATAGTATCTCGTCGGTAGTATAGGCACTGATAGGCCCCGAGCCTTATAGGAGATCGTGTTAATCGAATAATTCGGTCTTTTCTTACTCTCTCTAAGGTATATCCTGGCTAAAGTAGAAAATAGAAGGCCACTAACGACGTGATCTTCTCGGTGCAGAAGGTCATTGAGGAGATTCATCAGTATCTTACGAATAGAGGATAATATCAAGCTAATATTTGCACTTCTAATTTGCGTTGATATTGTATCTAGAATGTGAGACATGCTAGATGTAAGAACTCTCACGTTACTATCCAAATTGGTACCCACATTAGAATATCTTAATTATGTCATTGCAAAGCGATTCATAAGTGAGTTTCGAATTAAAACTCAATAAATGATAACAGTTGCGGAATTTTATATGGAAATAGAAATATATTTGTTATAGTTTTCTAAGTTTGTGACTCGGGCATTCTAAAGCAACACCAGTGTTTAGAGGTGCTTGGGTTCACTCTTAGTGTAGCAATAGCAGAACTATTATGAAATGGTATATGCCAATAACTTCCTGTCTTTTGAACACCAGAGTTTATGTAGTGCTCACGATCCATAGCAGATCCACTCAGTTGTACTAAACTAACACCATGGCTATTCACAAGAGAAGTATACTGATGATAATGTTGCCACCTTTTGAAAAGCATAGAAACCTTTGGATCGCTCAAAGCAAATTTATGCTGACGCATAAAGTCATTAGATACGAATATAGTATCTTGTCCGCTGGATACTGTTGCAAACAATATAAATTCATCATCATTTGACCTAAAATGTGCAGAATATATCGGTTATACAATGTGCCAGAATATAAAAATAAATACGTGCAGATTGTCACAATACTCACATATTCTCTACAAAATAAAAGTCTGCTATATTTTTATACATTTCTAATTTCTTATACTTGTTTATATGTGATTTTCCAATTACAAGAATTCGTTTTCCTTGCGAGTGAATATGTTCAATTAGGTTTATCAACTGAAAAATGATTAGATTTAATAATTAACATGTTTCATAAAACCCCATCACGATTCTTAGCAGTACAGGAAACTCTTAATTACAAAAGTTAATAATTTTCTATATAAAACCACTTACATTATCAATATAGCGATACTTAGTTTGACTAATTCTTGAATATACAACATTTAATGCATCGATAACAACATCATACGGTCTTCTTGATTCTATAAACCTTACAAAATTAGCCCGTTCTCTCGGATTAGTTATCTGATAGCCTTTCTCTACAATTAGTTTCTTCATGATAGCATCTTTTAAAATTTTAAATTCTTCTATCGTTAAATTTGACTGGAACGCTCTCAGTTTACATCTTGTACACATAGATCTATAACAAAAAATAAAAGTGTCTAAAATAATATAAAGTACATAGTACAATAATGTGGATAAACATTATGTACTTGTGTAGAACAGTCGGTTTCGCCGACCAACCATATTCGTTACAAGTGACTGATAACTCTTCCGTAGTTTTCTTGTGCGGTATAATTCCATATTCCGCCCATAATTTAAATAGTCTTTCAATCCTGGCATTGAAATCTTGTTTATTCTTTCTACAATATTCTAAATATTTAGTATACACATTAGGCATAGGTCCCGCAGATTTTGTGAAGGAAATGATCAAATATTTGTACATCAGTTCTATCTTCTCTTGCTCTAGTAGACAGATAATTAAAGCATCGTATCCCCTTCTGAGGAATTCCGATGTCTCATACGTTTCAAATCTTTCTATAATTTTGATACATTCATCCACATTGCCCAATTTCGCCATTATTATGATGCAAACATTAGCAATATCTGCGCTTAATACTGTATACTGGCCTGTAATTTCTTTATACACTTTCCAAACATGTTCTTTTTCCTCATCGCTGAGTGGACCATCCTTATTTCCATACAAAAGCAGATATTCCGAAGTAGTGATTATGGAAGGTTTCTTATACCTTTGAAGATGCTTATAATATTGTATTCCTGCGTGCATCAAGTTTTCTGTTTGGCATGTGCTGATAATGAAAGTGTCGAGGGCTACAGGGGTCACATATGTTTTCTCTAGCATGTCTTTCTTTATTTCTTCCCATACTGTATCCGAAATATTTGGCTGAGACAACAATTTCTCATAGGTCTCTCTGCACTTCATCAATACATCATTCCTAATACGAAGCAGTGAACCACCGCGTGGAGCATATTTTGTAGAAAATGTTTGTGTTTGTCTGAGGTATGGGGAAATAAATTGTTTGAGAAACGCCATATATATGTATATATCTAAATTTCCTTCCACAACACGATAATAGTGTTGGATAAATTTCCTTCAACAAATTGATTTCGAACGGTTTCTTATTTTATCGGATTCCAAGATCTTACTGAATTGTTTATACATACACGTGCGTTTATTTGTGCCGTGTCGTACAACGATTTTAACAAAAGTACGATATTATTAAAATTTCCTTCAACAAGCTATAAACAAGTTAATTTCGAACGATCTCTTGGTCTATCGGATTCCAAGATCTTACAGAGTTTTTTTATGTTTGTTTATTTGATACGGATGTATCGTCTCCTAACCTCAAAAGATACTTCATCGACGTGTTTATAACGATTTCAACGAAAGTACGGTTAATTCGTTTATAGTGATATGAGAACTACAAATTCATTGTTTCGAATAATATCTTTACACAGAATGACAGAAATGTATTTCAATATATTCTATTATTGTTTCTGACGTTGAAACCGAACACATGTATCCTAATATGCATATAAGACTAGGAAGCGATAATCGGTGTACTATCGATAGTTCTCACTATCGAAAACTATCGATGATATTTACTTATCGATAGTTATCGGTAACGTTTGGGGGTTGCCGTTTTACTCGACAAATATTGCCACAATCCGATGAAACTAATAAAAGATTAAAGTTGAAAAATGTTTAATATCCTAGACTAACCAACAATATCAAAACTCATTAGATCAGTGGCTTTGTATACATATATCATCAAATATATGAACGATGAATACATCGATGTATCATTGTTATCTCCAATTCAAATTCAAACTTTATTGTAAATGTTTAAACTTCTTATCAAATTCTATGAAATAAAAAAAAACAATGTTAAATTTCACATATATTTTTCCAGGTCGTCACAAAAATCAGAATAGCATCAGTAAATTAATTTGCGATAGTATTGCCAATTATTCTAAATAAATTGTTTTCTTATTATACATATTTTAAGTCAGTTATGATACTAAGAAATTTTTTTTTGTGTAATTCTTAGACAGCAGGTTTGATATGATTTGTGACAAAAATGAGTAAGTGTATTCTCAAACAGTAAAAACACTGCACTTTATGCATTTACAGGAAAATTGAGTAGATGAAATACAAAATTGTTGAAAAATTTTTAAAGTTGAATTAAGGGAAGAAAAACAACGTTGAATTTAGTTTCTACTTCTTGCAATTGATACAGACAATTTTAATTTAGCATGAAAATCCGCAATCTATTAATTATATAACGGTACCGATCTGTAGAGTATTTATTCACATTCGTTATTATCTATAAATTTTTGTCATGAATGCGTAAAACGAGTGRGTGTAATTTGAGACAGTACAAACATTATAAGTATACTTAAACACAMTGTKATGTAATTTTCAATCTATCAAACATTTTAAGACAGAAAATAAATTTCTATTACACTCCAGTTTGTTGCAATGCAAGAAAAAAATTTATATGTTAACATTTAACAAAACATTTATATGTTAGGTTTCTCAGTTATGTGTTCCGCATTAAAAAAATAAAAGTCGCACAAAGTTTCAGGAAAACTCACCTAAAAAAAATTTTAAAATTCGTTGATTTAATATGAAATGATACACTTATTTAAAGTCCCTAATAATTTCAGCACCCATTGTATAACTTATTTCGGGAAAACTGTGTTAAATTGACACGAGGGACGGATGAGTGTTAAGAATTAATTTCATATGAAATGATACACGTTATTTAAAGTCCCTAATAATTTCAGCACCCATTGTAATTTGTCCTGAACGGATCCAGTTTTCCTTCGTATCGAAGCGAAGGATTGAATGTCTTCATTCATCGCAGGGGCAGGATGGTTAGCACTCTCTCAACTGGACGCGCACGTTCTCGTTGGTCTCGGCCGTTCGCTGCCAAGCCACTGTCGCGACGACAGTGCACAGTTCGACTCGCGTTTGACCACGATGGCGTTTACAAGCGGTTCCTAACCGACTTATAAAGTGAACTGATAAAACCAGATATCGTTCAGTCTCGTTCCCAGCGGTTCCACATCCCGTTTCGACCGTGCGTCCCAGTATTCTCGTGATCCGCGGAGCTAGCGTGCTACGAGACTCTGAGGTTCAGAGTCTGAAGCAGCAAATCCGACCGGCCCAAGCGAATAGAGAAAGAGAACAGTATATAGGAGGGGGCCGGAACTTTTTTGCAACCAGCGGCTTCGAACCTACCATTAATCAACTACGAGGTAAGCTGATTAATCGCGGTAGAAATAATTGGACCGATCGAAAACAACGATTTTCAATTAAAGAATTGAACGACAGAAGTCGACAGATTTGTTGTTTTAGAAATATAAAAATTATAAATACGTTCTGGTGAATTTCTCTGTTGATGTACATATTTAAACAGAACTGGTACGAATCCTATATGAATGCAATTTTGTTATTGGAAGGCAATGTTATATTAAGTGCAAAGTGTTAAGGTGTTCAGTGATCGGAAATTGTGCGAGTGGCGCCATTGTGGGGAATCTTTTTGAAAGAAACAACGCGGTGATTTTGTCCCTCGGTGTCGAATCGACAATTCTGCTATTTTCTTAAATTTGAAAATATGCAGCTTTGTTGATTAATTATTTAGTCACCATTTTTTTTCTGCAATTAGAAATTCCAACGTAAGCCTCAATTGGCACGGTACTGGGCTTCAATGTCATTACTTTGGAAGGACGATTACATACAGCCGAGGTGTTGACAAACGTTCTAGTGTTCATGACTATTATAACTAGACAGCGGATCTTTAAATATATTAAGATGGAGAATTTTTATTTTTAATTAGAGTTTAATATTTTTATTTCACCTCAGCTTGTTGTCTAATTACAAGAGTATTCCTCTACAGGAATTATTAGATATCGTCATATTCTCGTTTTTTGAAGTTAGTTTCTTTCGAAGCTTCCATGGTTACAAATTGAAGATTGTGTAAATGCTTTTATCAGCTTTAGAACAATTTACGACGAGTACAATCAAGCCAACTGTTCGATTAATTTATTTGTAAACTGGAAACGAAGCGGCATCGAAGTTAAACGTATCAAAGTAATCGAAATAAAATCAGTTCGATGTGAATTACTAAATTCCGACAAATACGATATCAATTAAAATGCAATTTGGCAGCTTCGCACATGTTATTCTACTTTCACGCGACTGCACGAGAGTAACCTTCGTTATGCCAATGCCGTGTCCGTGAACAGCATATGAAAAAATGCATTATCGCAATATTGAAAGTGAAAAGGCAATTTATCACATACGATTTACCCGTCTAGTTTTCGATTTATGCGACAAATCGGAGACCATTAGATAACTCCTGACAAATACGTAATTGTTGTTTTCGATCAATCATGCACGAGATTTATAGTGCGGCCTCGGTGAATGGTGTCGATTTAACGGAGTTCTATATCCGCGTTTCTCTTCAATAGATTGTCCCAAAATATTTAGTATTTTAAAATATTAAAAAAATATTCATCAAAATATTTTATTTTATTTCTTTCCTTAATAAATACAATAAATGCGATAATATATCTGCTAACGTTTTAGTACTTCCTAATTTGAATTTGCATTATGTGCATATGAATAGAAATCCTACTTTTGGAACAACTTAATATTTATTTCGCAATATTAATTAATACAATTAGTTAATTGCGATCACACACGCGCGTGGCTATGAAATTATTCATTGAAAGGCTGTAGCCGAACAATGGTGGTCAAATTAAACTAATTTTTACATATATTTTATTGTAAAATTTCCAATCTATTTTTTTCAATTAATTTCACTTGGAAAATCTCTTTCGGAATTTTTCCTTGCAAAGGGGAAGCAGCTTCAAAGCGTGCAGTTGCAAAGAATTTATCGGTTTCGCGACATTGCTTAATCGGGCATTCGAAACGAGTGCAACGTTTCAGAAGTCACAGTAACAGAGAGAGAGAGAGAGGTTGAGAATTTCATGTGTCATCCGATCTGGCTTATCACGGACAGTTCGTCCGCGGCCTACGAAAGCATTGGTACTCGCAAGATAGCCGATAGAAACGGGCTGCTGAGAAGTGACTTGCACATTAGAGATGGCAGGCTAGTTACAAATTAAAACACTTGGTATAATCGTCATTGGAACACAGTGTTTACGTGTGCCAGATAAGTTGACGATGCGAAGGAACACTAACGCGGAAAATGTTTGTACATTGAATTCTGACTAAGGAGTCTTCTCTCTGTGATATACAAAATTTTATACAAAAGTTTTGAATCATAATCTAATTTTTCCATGCTTCTTGTAGAAGTTGCCAAAGATGTTTAGTAGATCTTATAGGGTTGAATGTGTGTATGTATGCGTATTAACAGACAACCCTGTGTATAATTAAATTTATAAAAGTAGAAAATCTAAAATAACAGAATTGTAAATTCTAATTATAATAAATATGGCTTTCCCTTACAATCTGTAGAAAAGTTAAAGATCTTTAGAAAAGTGCATCGTCTTACACTGGGTGTACAGACTATACGAGAGACGACAATGCTGAAATCTGTTTATAAATATTATTCAATTAGTTAATATTTGATATAATAACGATGGACCATTTTATCCGGTAGAGTATTGCACTCCAAATTCACCCATTTGCAAATCAATTCCAACCTTGAGCAAACACACACACATTTCACCTATTAAGAATATTTAAATTGAATTACACTCGGGAAGGAGGGCGCAGCGAAGTGCTGTGCGACGTTAGATATACGTGAATGGTGTCATTACTACAAGATAAACATGATACTCGACACTCTGTACGCTTCAATAAATGCGTATGTACTTTCATTCTGAAAATTTTCTAATCAGAAAATGGCCACAATGAATATACATACATATATCTACACACAGTCTTCATACATTACAAAGTCTATGAATTGTAATTAATTTTAAATAAACGTTGGTTTACATCTTTGCTATATGCTTAGCAATTAGTTTACGTTTGATTTGATTTTCTTTACACAACCTTATTTAAAAGTATTTTATTTTCCAAAATAAATGAATTTGGGGTGCAAAACCTAGCTCGAATTAAATTAATAAATTTAAAATTAATTTAAAATTTATAAATTTTTTTAAATTTAATTTAGTTCGGTTTACATCTTTGCTATATGCTTAGCAATTAGTTTACATTTGATTTGATTTTCTTTTATTTACTATTTTATTTGTAAAATAAATAAATTTGGGGTGCAAAACCTGTAGCTCGAAGTGTACAAGTGAATCCATGGATATACGGAAGGATGTGAGATTTAGTAAGAATTCTAGACCGAGTAACTTTGAAAAAGAAACTTTTATCGAATGTACCGAATGCCACAGACATTTTTCTTTTCAGGTTGAATTTCGCGAAGCCAGCTACATCGTCCATCCATGGAGAGTTACACTTCAGATTCCAGCGATTCGGATTCCAGCGCGAAGACGTTGGATCTGTCTTACCTGATGCTGAACACGCAACTCTCTAACGATCATTTCATGAACGTGAAAAACCCTGAGCAAGTCGACACCTTGTTGCTCCATCGAAATCGTTTGACCACCATTCCACTCAGTATCATCCGGTTCACCAATTTGAACACACTGTCAATATCGAACTGTGGATTACATCGACTACCAGATTTCCTAGGCAATTGCCCCTTGTCCTGTCTCGTGGCCAAACACAACAATCTAACGAACGACTCACTGCCGAAGAGCTTCGAGAACTTGGTTGGCCTTCGAGAGCTGAATCTCAGTGGAAACCAGCTAACAGAATTTCCTGATCAAATTCTCGTTCTTACGGAGCTTAAATACCTTTACCTGGGCGGAAACCACATCACTGAAATCAGCAAGGATGTTTGGAAACTGCAAAGGTATAACGGATGTTTATGCAAAAAGAAATATATAAAAAAAACTTTTTAAAAACCACGCTAATATTAAAATACGCTAAAAAGGAGAAAATAATTTTTTTAGATATTAGTCAAAATATCTATAATATATGTATAAAAATGTTCTACCCAAAACGCAACAAATTGGAATGCAATACGAGTTTGTATTGTTTAACACTAAGTTACGGAACTCGTCAAAATGACGACTTCTAAGATTGTTAAACTGCTTCCCTGAAAAACTATTTACCAAATTTATTTCTTTGGGTATATATTATCGGAGAAAGGGCCAAAAATTTGGATAGACAAATTTTTGTTATGTTTATAAAATAATGTGATATAGTTATTTCTAGACTACCGTAAACATAGTGTCGATAATCGCATTTTTATCATTCAGTTACTCGCACTGCACTTTTTACATAACTATTTACATAAAACATATATAATATTATATACAATAATTTTTTATTCAATAAAATTCCTACTTTACAGCAAGTCAAATATTTGCTGGTATAGTCGACATCTTTGTTCACGCTTGAAATACTAAATTTATAGTTCAGAGATTGCAAGCATGAAATGCGAGTAATTAAACATTAAATTCTTCAAATACTTTTACTGTTATAAATTACACCTACTCGTCTTCGTCATAAATTCATAAAATCCGCTGTCTAATTAAAAACGTTCCATTATTCATAAAAAAAAAGATTTGTCGTTTGATTAAATCGTAGGAAGTTATTTGATTCTCGAACTGATTTACGTATTCACGATTAAAAGAATGCATTTTATCAAGTTGTTACGTAGGAGTTTCACTTTTACAAATACTTTTATCGCAAGAGGCTTACAAACTTCGACTTTCTTATCAGTCTCTTTGCGAACGAAAACCTCATTGGTCGTAGTCCAACGAGACGGGCATGCTTTCTCATCGAACGTCTAAACAAAACCGTGTGGTACGCGTGACTCAACAGCTAGATGATACGCAGTAACATCGTCTGAATATCGCTGCCTGCTTTCAGATTGCACGTGCTGTCGATGGGAGGCAACAGACTAACGGAAGTACCTTCGACGTTGAGCCAGCTGAAGTCCCTGCAAGCTTTGGTGCTTTGCGACAACATGCTGGAAAGCTTGCCTAGCTCCATTGCCAATTTAACTAACTTGAAGTCGTTGTTGCTTCATAAGAATAGACTAAGGACGTTGCCGACTGAGATTATCACCTTAAAGTGTTTGACTGAGGTAGTTCTTCCAGATAAATTGTGAAACACTTCAGTATATTCACTGTCACTCTGACAAATCAATATTCATCATAGTAATTATACTTTTAATGTTCTTGAATAGGAGTTACCTAAGTCTGGTCTATTGAGAGTTAGTCTATAAAGAATTGTTTCAGCTTTAAGCTAACAATTGTGTTTGTAGAACACTTCAGTATATTCATTATCATACTGACAAATCAATATTCATTATAGTAATTGTTCTTTTAATATCCTTGAATAGGAGTTACCTAAGTCTGGTCTATTCAGAGGTAAACTATAAAGAATTGTTTCAGCTTTAAGCTAACAATTGTGTTTGTAGAACACTTTAGTACATTCAGTGTCACATTGACAAATCAATATTCATCATAGTAATTATACTTTTAAGTTCTTGAATAGAAGCTACCTAAGTCTGGTCTATTCAAAGTCATCTATAAAGAATTGTTCACTGTCACTCTGACAAATCAATATTCATTATAGTAATTGCGTAAGCATGTTTAACAGAATGAAAATAATACAGCAGCGTTGTTAGATTCTCCTAATGTTTCTACATTACTATCTGGATTCGATTCCATTAGTTAACGTTCGATTCTGTTGTCAGTTATCCTTGAGGGACAATCCCCTTGTAGTGAGATTCGTGTCGGACATGACGCACAATCCTCCGTCGTTGCTCGAGTGTGCAGCCCGTGTAATTAAGACCAGTGACATCCGGTACGACGAGGCGATTATACCGAAACACCTCGTCGGATATTTGAACAGCGGCCATCACTGTGTCAATCCAAAATGCAAAGGTCTGTCACGTCCGAGATTCGAGTACAGTGACTACCACTAATATTCGGACACTCTTAAAGAGACGATAACTTTTTAAATATTATACTATACGGTTTGAACTTTTTTTTGGAAAGCTAGAGCAATTAGTTTTTTACAGGATGTGAAAAAAAATTGTCAAAAATTTCAATTGATCGGAATTGTAAAAAGAATACTAAAAGTTGCAATTATAACTGCAGATTATTTAAGGATTCTTACATCTTTCAATGCCTGTAGTTTTTTTTTCGCATCAACCGATTTCGATGAAACTTTCACAAAACGTAGTTTTTAAATTTTCAATGTAGGTTCACATGAAAAATTCTTTAGAAAATTACAATTTTTGACAAAAAAATTTTTCACATCCTGTAGCAAACTCATTGTTTCCCAAAAAAGTTCAAATCTGCACGACGACAGTCGGATACTTATGAAAGTAATCTTTTTTAATGTTAATGGTCGCTGTGCATGGAAAATAAACTTTAAAATACTTACATTAACTTCTCCAACTCGTCTTCTTCGAAATGTATTAATTTTTAAGTCTTCTTAAGAGTGTCCAAATATTAGTGAGAGTCACTGTATCTGTCGATACAACCATAACTAGCAGAGGACCGTGTACGAAACCGATATTTTGCTATTTCGCAGGTGTGTTCTTCAACAATCGAGTGGAACACGTCAAGTTCGTTGATTTCTGCGGAAAATACCGTTTGCCGTTGCTGCAGTACCTGTGCAGTAAGAAGTGCATCGAATCACGGGACGGAGACGAAGTTGTCAGTGGAGCGATGATCAGAAAGGTTCTACTTGGCTGATTCCTTGACTGTTCTCCACCATGAATATTCAAGAATCTGGATTAGAAATTAATTTGTTTTTGGCGCAAGGGCTTCTTTCAACTTGATGAATTCTTTCTTCGTGAAATCGCGTCGTTTTCGACTAGCTTCAATCCCTCGAACATCTCTGATATTGAGAACAGTACAATTACATTAATTCTCTCGGTTTTATGGAAAGTAAGAAGCGCGACGATTTAGAATATGAAATGCGATCGATGCCCTCTCGGATCTCGGACGATCCAGCGACGTCGCGATCAACCCTTTCGCTACAATGGACGAGATATCTCGTTTTTACCACGCCGAAGAAACGATGCTGTGAACAATAGAATTTATTATTCATACGAAGTGTTGTATTTGTAAATTTGACATAAACAATCGATTTTTAAGACATGTGATCGTTGACGGAAGGAGCTTAAACACGACAAATTGAACAATAAAACCTTTAATTAGACAGCGGATCTTTATGCAAAATAAATATTTTCTGAATCGCAACAAACTGGAGTGAAATAGAAATTGATGTTCTCTCTAATACGGTTAATAGGCTGAAAATAATATAACAGTATTTTTAAAATTGTTCTAATGTTTTATCGTTTTAAATGACACCCACTCCTGTTTGTTACGAATGCATACAATCCACTGTTGGTAATAAGAATACACAGGATATCTCATCCACGATAGTGAGCGGGTTAAAGGACCCGCAGATATTTCCCGCGATAAGAATCTCCTCACTGCCATCGATAAATCACGATTTCGACGATAAAATAGCGCGTCTATGTACTGAGTAGAGCTGTGACTTATGAGATACCCGGGTAAACAAAAATTACTCGGGTACCCGGGTAAACAGCATTACTCGAATTCCCGGGTATTCGTGTAAACAAAAATTACCCGAGTACCCGGGTATCTCATGAATACAGTGCAGATCTTCATGCAAAATAAAAATCGTTCGCATCAATAGGAAAAAGTAGACGATATATTACGATTACATATTCTCTTGAACGATTTTAATAAATTTAAATTAATATATCAACGTTCTTTTAATTACATTATTATTTTAAATTGCACAAAATCATTTATGACTTATGTCTTATGAGATACCCGGGTAGTTTTGTTCTACCGGGTATCTCATGAGTACTCGGGTACCCGGGTATCCCATATACCCGGGTAAAAGTCCGAGCTCTAGTACTGAGAACTAGTCTCGTAAGGTGAATAACGGCTTTTAGAGTTCGTTCGCCTGTCCCGCATGTGTAAGAAGTACTTACGTTCTCCATGTCAGGCTGTGGATCGCGAATAAAATCGTAGCCTGATTAACATTATCGTTTTATTGTTAAATAAACCACAAAATGTACAATAATAATATTATCATATAGAGCCCCGCGAACGAGGGCGGTCGATCCTCGCTTAAACACATATCCATTAATATTCTACAATTACCATATCGACTATGTGTGTTCTGTGTGTGACCGTGTGAAACTAAAACACATCCGAGAAAGTGAACGTAGCGAAAAACGCGACGGCCGATACATCATGCCGTCGTATCTCGTCATAATCATTTAGGATTTTATAGAACATCGTTTAATAATTCGAATAATTGGTGACGATCGTAAACATAGCAGTTGTAATAAGAGTTCGCTACTTTTTTTCTTTCTCTCTTCCTCTTTCGTTCTCTCTCTCTCTCTCGCATACACTTTCTCTTTCTCTCGTCCTCTTCCAACGCTCCATTCTCGTCCCCGTCTCTTCATCTAATTCTTATCCTCTTTAAATCGTCATATAGTGTCGCCTGTGTAATTACCTATACATACATATACATATTCATATATATGCGCTCTGTATTTATACATTACATACATATATATGTGTGTACATGCTTTTGTTTCTCGTTTCCTTCCATCTCGTTCTCTTTCTCTCACGTTCATTCTCTCTTTCTTTCTCTCATGCCCATTCTCTCTCTTCCCCGTCTTCTACATCGCGAAACGAGTTCGAGGGCATAATTTCCTTCCTTGCACGCAAACATGCGCTTCGTCACTCTAACTCTCACATAACACGCGCGTCAACCACTTGCACACGAGCACACAGAAACAGGAAACGCGTTCGTTTCTCTCTCTCTCTCTCCTTTTTCCTCAGCCTCTCCAGATCAGCGTAAATTATCTTATAGGCGTGTGTTCACGGTTGTAACTAACGCTACTTCATTCTCTCTTTCTCCATCTGCGTATATTCCATACTTAATCATCATCATTATCCTTCTCTTTACTTCCCTTTCCTTCTTTTACTTCATCTCCCCGCTCTCTTTTTCTCCCTCTCTTTTTTTTGTTAATCTTTTTTATTTCTTTAACTGCGTCGTAAATATCTTCTTTACGTATTACTATGTATATTAACACAATTTTTCCCTAGTATCATACAGTCGTAAGTAACGGCAACCCTCTCGGTATAGCGTGTACAGTTGGCGCATAGTGCTGTCGATGATTAAAATCGTGATTAATGGACGTCTTGCTGGTTGAAAAATGAAGATATTTCAGCTCGCTACATGTCAATGATATTTCTCTTTCTCTCTCTCTCTTTTTCTCTTACTATCATTCATTCTTTCTTTATCTCTCTCTCTCCCTTTCATTCTATTTCTGTCATTCTTCTCTCCCTCTTTTGAAACGGACACGACGCTCGGGATTAACAGCCATCGACTATAGTTAGCGGGGTGGGTGCACGCTTAGCGGCTGCTAACGATTGTTGGCACGCGGGCTTGAACTAAGCACTTAATTAAAACGGTCCACAGACGATGAAATTTATCGTGCAACAAATCGTACAAGTTGCTTCAAACGTCTGAAAGACGTTTCTGATGAAATTGTACAACTTGACGATCATGCTGAAGACATGACATTCCAAAATTTCTTTTTAGGAACGACAGCAATTTGCACGAATTTTTTTATGATTAAGGTTTGTCAACTTCGATTCGAGTTTCAAGAGAAGTACCAAAAGGTATGCTTGTTTACAGTAATTGGTGAGATGTTATACTTTAATGTCTGCACGAAACAGAGAAAATAATAAAAATCTATGTTCTTTATGCAAAATACAAATTTTCCACCGGAATTGCAACCAACTGGAGCGACGTACATATTTATTTCCTTTCTCAATATGTTTAACAGGTTGAAAATAACGTGACAGTATTTTTACAATCTTCGAATGTTCGATTCAAAATTATTGAATAATTTAAAAAATTGAAGACGCCAATACATAATGTCTCTTCTATTAAAATCAGGAAGAAATAACATTCAATTTGGTTTTTATTTCTTGCGACCGATGGAGACAATATTTATTTTGCACAAGTGAATAAACTGATCTTTCAAACAGTTTGTGCAACAAGTTGTACAACGTCGATCATACGACAAATCGTGTGGCCTGTTTAAATTTAAAGAATTGAAGATGTCAATACATAAATTCTCTTCTATTGAAATCAAGAAGAAATACCATTCAACTTGGTTCCCATTTCTTGCAACAGTTGGATCTTCCAAACAGTTTGTGCAACAAGTTGTACAACGTCGATCATACGACAAATCATGTGGCCTGTTTAAATTTAAAGAATTGAAGATGTCAATACATAAATTCTCTTCTATTGAAATCAAGAAGAAATATACCATTCAACTTGGTTCCCATTTCTTGCAACAGTTGGATCTTCCAAACAGTTTGTGCAACAAGTTGTACAACATCGATCATACGACAAATCGTATGGTCTGTTTAAATTTTAAGAATTGAAGATGTCAATACATAAATTCTCTTCTATTGAAATCAAGAAGAAATACCATTCAACTTGCTTCCCATTTCTTGCAACAGTTGGATCTTCCAAACAGTTTGTGCAACAAGTTGTACAACGTCGATCATACGACAAATCGTATGGCCTGTTTAAATTTTAAGAATTGAAGATGTCAATATATAATGTATCTTCTATTAAAATCCAGAAGAAATAACATTCAATTTGGTTTTTATTTCTTGCAACAGTTGGATCTTCCAAACAGTTTGTGCAACAAGTTGTACAACATCGATCATACAACAAATCGTATGGTCTGTTTAAATTTTAAGAATTGAAGATGTCAATATATAATGTCTCTTCTATTAAAATCCGGAAGAAATAACATTCAATTTGGTTTTTATTTCTTGCAACAGGTGGACCTTTCAAACAGTTTGTGCAACAAGTTGTACAACGTTGATCGTACGACAAATCGTGTGGTCTGTGGGCTGTTTAAGCGATCGACTGTAGCCAACCGCCTCGAGTGATAGTAATCGGCAGCCGTTCGTTTCATTGTAAAACGGCTGGGCCGAGTAAGCGTGTAGCGACGACTATAGTCGACTTACAGTCTAAGGGTAAGCACTCGTGGGGAGATCGACTATAGTCGTACAAGCTCGACGAAGCTTCCAGATAGTCGACTACAGGTACTTCGGGTAAAAGGATAGGATACAGAAGTCGGTCGCCGAATTGTATAGTTGTCGAACGAGCGGCTACGATCGACGGATGCGTCGATCGGAGAGAGAGACTATAGTCGATGCAGGCTCGATATATAGTCAACTGTAGTCTCTATATAGATATCGATCTTAATTGGGTGATTATAATCGACGATAATTTCGAAGAACGGTACACGGTTATAGATGGACCGTCTCTGTATAGTCGACCCACCAAGTAAGCGCTTAATCGTCGACTATACTCTCCTCGCATGCTCCACTAAAGAGGACTATAGTCCATGGCCATACCGAAAGGGGCAAGATCTCACTCCGCAGACGTTGGCGTGTTCTCATCCGCCTTGTTACCGCACTATAGTAATCGTCGGAACAAATACAGTGACTTTGTTCAGACATCGACTCGAGAAATACACACGACTATAAACTAGGACTGTTACTTTCCTTCGAAGGTCGAAGATCTTGAAACTTCGAAGGTGCTAATATACCGCGGATGCATTTATGGCATCTGAAAAGTTGAATAGAATTTTGTACCAATTTTTATTTATTCCAGATCTAAAAAGGCTACGACCACCGAAAATTAGATTTCATTTAATTTCCACATTCTAAAAATCTCCCTAAATAAATTGAGAATTGCATAAACATTCGCGGTCTGGCAATGATAATTGAATTTTCGAAGCTTCGAAATTTGAACTTCTGTCATTAATGATTAGAGCATCAAAAGAAACGGAGTTATGTTTAATTCAATTACAGACACTCCTATTTTCAATTAATCAATTACATACACATTGATTAAGTTACAACTTTATACGATTCGAAGACTTCGAAATTTCGTTCCTTCGAATCTTCGGAAAAGTAACAGCCCTATCATAAACGCTGCACCAGCGGTTTCCAATCTTTACGCCTGCCACGACTCTCCGAAAAAGAACTTTTACATTTTTCAATAGATATAAATTATTTGAAATTTTACATTTCAAATTCTATCATATTTTCTATCCCAGTATGTTTTGAGAATTTTCAAAAGCCACATAACGATCCACAGTCTATATACAATACTATAGACGCGTTTGAAAAATTATCGAGTTTTATTTATTTCTAGATATAACGGTACGAAAATTAATTTTGGCGTCTCCCAAGTTGAAAACCGCTGCGCTAGACATTGTATCCAAAAAGAAAAAAGTGAAAATGCTTTTGCCAATTGCACAAAGAATTCTAATAACATTAAATTTCATTAATCAATGTAGAAGGATGAGAATCGGACGTTGTGTCGTGTTCGGATAGCGAAAGATCGATTAAATTCAGTGGAATGATAAAATTCTAACGACACAACGTCTTTCAAATGAACGTTCGAGAATGATCGGGGGGCCGATCATTGAAAATCTCGATCGTGTCGCAGGACGCTTCGAGTCTTCTGAATTTATTTCTTCCGAAGTCACTATATTTAACTTGACAAAGCGTACGGTGTCTTTCCCGGTTGCAAAGTGGCTAGGCAAAGACTTCTCTACTCGTCCACCTGCTCCTCCGCCACCACTTCCTTCTTCTCCTCCTTCTTCGT
The DNA here is from genome assembly GCA_028455615.1 of Lasioglossum zephyrum. Taxonomy (NCBI): domain Eukaryota; kingdom Metazoa; phylum Arthropoda; class Insecta; order Hymenoptera; family Halictidae; genus Lasioglossum; species Lasioglossum zephyrum. The sequence continues at coordinate 8,316,200 of CM052324.1, read as the reverse complement.
TTCTTCTTGGCGTTTGTCGTCCGGCTTCTCTTCCTGCTTCTCCTCCTCCCGTTTCGACTCCTCCATCGTGTCTGTGCTTAGCACACTGTCCCCACTTTCGCATTCTTTTACCGTGTTTTGTCTCGCGTCTGAACCAAGAAAAGGAAATCTCTAGTAGAGAGCCGTGACAGCGGGGGGTGTCTTAAGGAAAGGGCTGGTGGGGAGTCGGTGGACAGGTTCAATCGGAGATTAAAGGAAGAGATTTATGTAGAATGATCAGAATCAGGTGAGTTTTCACACTTTCGGGCAAGGTCTGTATAATTGATACGGACGTGAGTATACCGGCGCGCGATGATGGCGAAGCGATCGATCGGCTTCTTGCACGATCTCGTTGGGAGAACGATCAGGTGAATCCCATAAGCCTTCGTGGTACCCGCGGTCTCGCTCAACGAGGTGCACGATGAAACCGAATTTCATGACGAGATTATGGGCTGGCGATCTGCTTTTGATACTGAGGACAATGGGTGCTATGAGGTTGAATTCGTGGTGTGTTTGTTAACGTTCTTGACTCGATCTGATCAATCCGTTGAGTTCATGTTCAACGGACTGTCAGGAATCTAACCTGGACAAAATTAGTAAGTCCTCTCGAAACCGACAGAACACTTCTGAAGAGGATGTCCTAGGCATTCGCTCAAGCGAGTGCTGGATTAGCCGGTGCTTAAGAGGAACGGAACTCTGTACGCGAAACGCGATTCGCTCAGAGTTTACTAGGTTCTAGTTGTGCTGGACCCGGCGTCCTGAAATTACGATTACACCGTTCGCACTATCACTGTTTAGTGTAGAGGTGGGCCGGATACGCTGACAATCGGGTGCCCGAAGTCGAAATCGGGAACTCGCAAAATTTATATTGTTCCAAGACCCGAATGTCGAAGATTTTCGGGTACCCCAGTGTTATTAATTTTTTAGTCTCGTCCCGAGGCTAGGGTACCCGCCCACCCCTAACTGTTTAGTCGTAGGGGTGGCCTGGTACTCGGAAATTTGGGTTGGGAACTCGCAAAATTTATATTCTTCTTAATACCCGAATGTCGATAATTTTCGGGTACCCCAGTGTTATTAATTTTTTAGTCTCGTTTCGAGGCTCGGGTGCCCGCCCACCCCTAACTGTTTAGTCGTAGGGGTGGCCGGGAACCCAAAATTGAAATCTAATCGTGTAAGGTCGGGAACTCGAAAATTAATATTCTTTTTAATACCTGAATGTCATATATTTTCGGGTACCCCAGTGTTATTAATTTTTTAGTCTCGTCCCGAGGCTCGGGTACCCGCCCACCCCTAACTGTTTGTCGTAGGGGTGGTCTGGTACTCGGAAATTTGGGTGGGGAACTCGAAAATTAATATTCTTCTTAATACCCGAATGTCATAGATTTTCGGGTTCCAAACACCGACTCGACTTCGAGTACCCGCTCACCCCTTTTTCCGTCGTGGGAATGACGGTAGTAACATCTCCAAAAGCTGTCGATAGGTTTTCGAAGTACTTGTTGCCTCGGAGAATGATCTCTTACCAGCCGTGGTCATTAAGTAAACGTCACAGATCTATGAACAAGAGATCCACTTTACGTGTGCATTCTCTCTTGATTCTTGAAAAATGGCGCAGAGCGAGAACAAGCAACGTTCGACGCGGAGAGATTGAAAGAACCAGTGGATTGCTTATTGATACGTTAGAAATAGACTCGGCCAAAGAGCGTCGTATCATGTTTTCGAAAGTGCTCCAGATAAATCGGTTCGAAGTTTCGCAACGAGAGCGAGACCAAACATGACACGATTCAGTTTGTTTGGAGATGTTACGGTGTCGTGAACGTGCTTCCCCCACCAACATATTTCTCTTTCTTTCTTAACGTAATCTCTAAAGACTTAGGAAAATAGTAGAAGTGTCTTAAGTATTGGTCGTCTGCGACGTAAAACCTCCGACGTTTCGTCGACTCTCGGCTCCCACCTTAACGCGGAGGTAGAACACGTTGTAAAACGTGACGAAGTACGGACAGAATCGCTAGTGGTGCAAAAGTAAAAAGCTTATAAAAAGTCGAACGTTTTGTTGACATCGTTCCAGGGAGGTTTCTTCTCGATGAGTGTCCAAGGTATCGGTCGTGGTCCTCGTTCCCCCAAGAAACCGTGTGCAATTTCTTTCAAGCAAAACGCTCGTTCGTATCCCCGGTGACGATGTGTAACTATGGAAAAAGAGTGTACACGCGTGTACGCATTGTACACGTGCCACACACACACGCACGGTTTTCGTATCGAAGTCGAAAACCCGTGTCGATCGAGTTCTTAAGCCTACGTCTCGTGCTAAACATATAAACATGACTTATCGCGAGCACGTCTCGGAGATGGATCAAATACTCTTGCTATCAAACGTTTAGCTATCGTACGGTTTTAGAATGAAATCGAAGCTTCGTCCGGCGATCCAAGCGTTCTTATCCTGTCCACTCTCTCGATATCTCGCGGCGGAGAATAGACGGAGCACGTTATTCTAAAAGTTGTGGGTTTCACGCGGGGGGTAAATACAGCAGCTCTGGAACTTTATCAAAGAGAATCATTTCGAAATTCAGCGTATTTAGGATGAGTAAAATTCCCAAGACACTGTACTCGTTATCCTTGTTCACTCTTCTCGCAGGCGTTCGCGTTATTCTAAAAGTTGGAGGTTTCGCGCGGTGGCAGATACGGCAGCCTTGGAATTTCCTTAAAGAGAATTTCGAAGTTGAACGTCGCCGGATATATCTGAATTTAGGATGAATACTTTACAGTTCGAGGTTCTTCGTAAAATTCCAAAGACACTGTACTTTCGTCAGATTCTTAAGGGTCCTCGCGAAGGAGCACGTTCGCGCAGCCCGGAAAAGTCACGTGTATCAAAATCGGACAGTCTAAATTGATTTCCAGGTAAGGGCTCGTAGAAATGAGGAAAAGCGCATATAAAAACCGCTCCGAATTGACTCATGTTTTAGTGGATAAACGTGAATCGAGCTTGCAAGCTCGTACAGCAGAAATCGAAGATTATGGTTGGTCAAGATCTCATCCAGTAAATCGAACAGCTTGCAGTTACGGAAGATAGTTTCGAATAGTCTTCACCGCATTTAATTATCTTTTAATTACTCGCATATAGTATTTACAATCTGAAAACTTTGAATTTAGTGTTTCAAGCATAAACAAAGGTGCCAAGACCATACTAGCAAATATTGATTTTGCATTGAAGTAGTTATTTCATTGGATAGAAATTTACTGAGCGAGAATAATTGAAAGTAAAGGGCACCTCGAACAATTGAACTCTCTGGTTTCTGCTATAGCGTGCTTCCGCTTGGTAGTCGGACAGTCGGAGAAATGTTGAAAGACGACGGAAACGCGACAGTGTCTCGCAATCGTCAAAGAAAGTCGTCAAATCGAAATTCACATGGTTAACCGGCTACGTTTTTAATTTCCATATAATTCACTACCTACAACAGAGACATAGACTCGAGATCATAACAAACGCAGGAAGAACAGTTACAAAACGAGATTACACGTCGGGACAATTCAATACGAAATCCTTTTTGTTTTATTGCATCCAACGCTGACCGCTCGTCGGAATAGGAAGTCGTTCGTTTCTGTTCGTTACTTCTGTCCAGAAGATTTCGTATTGAATCCATCATGCTTATAATTTAAAAAATATTCCGCAACGGTACAAGAGTTAAAGATGTGTGTCCACCTAAATGTAACCAACTAAGAGTCTACTTTATTAGCGATGACTAGACTGCGGATTTTATGAATTTATGACAAAAACGAACATATTACAAAGATTCAAGAACATAGGTATATTAGTTTTAGCTTAATAAGATCATTTAAAAAAGTAACAAGTTTCTTGTTGGCTTGTGTGTCTTGCAATATATGCAAACAATTTTTATTTTGCATAAAGATCCGCAGGCGTCGAAAATAAAGGAGACTTTTAGATGGCTACATTTCGGTGGGCCACTCTGTATACATAGCATATAGTAATCATACATATATCTTGTCGGATGAAAAATTTGTTCGTCGCTTCTACAATGCCGAGAACTAAGAATAATGTGCATAACCGGCACTAGAACTTTCGCCATGATCGTTCGAAGTAATGGTCCATTTCAGATGTGCCGTAAAACCGGCAGTAAAAGGTAGCTTCTTTTGGCAAAGAGAAACAGCTACTTCGGAGCATCGTGGATAGCTTCTGACGTGCCTCTGTCCCGCGAGGGAGTTGTAATTTTCGGTGAGGTTCGAGTCTTCGTGTCGTCCGACTTCTGAGACACTCGTGGAATTGTACAGTACTGCCTCGAGAGATGCTCGGCCTCGAAATCAACCCTTTTCACTCGGAACAATTTTAACACGGAAACACAACGTTTCTTCATTCTACACGATTTTGTTCATTTGATACATATTAAACCGATGAAATTTACTCGGGCAACACTGAAATATTTATTAATTTACAGACTACGGATCTTTATGCGTTTACGAAGAAATTTTGGCCGAGTGAAATATAAGACAGTAAAGGATTCAAAAAATTTAAGAGTCTCGTAATGCTATCTTCAATGCAACAAAACTATTAACATGTGAAAAGAATTTTGATTTTATCCCTGCTACCTACAATCAATGCAGAACATTTTTATTTCGCATGAAGATCCGCAGTTTAGTCATTCATGTGATAGTAAATAATTTAATAACTAAACTGCGGATATATTTATGGATTTGTGAAAAATTTCAAGTATAAAACAGTGAAAAATTACAAAAATTTAAGGGTATTGTAATATTATTTCTCATGTAACAAAGTCATTAGGGGATAAAATCAATTTTTCTTTTACTTCTGCTTCCCAGAATCAATGCAGAACATTTTCATTTTGCATAAAGATCCGCAGTCTATTAATAACGTAACAATTATTTTATTTCAGCAGTACCTCAGAGTCGTCGCTCGAGCGCTAAGGGTTATACAAACGTATCCCTCGAATCAGCATCTTTCGAGGCATTGCTGTGATCTCGCAGTCTGTTCTAGCCATTGTTTTTGTCCAACGAATTCGATAAAACGCAAAAAAATGATCGGTGGCTGAATGAATAAGAAGCCCCCGTGTTTTAAACATAGTCTCGCTCGGTTGATTATAGCGTGCTTAAATACTCTGCAATTTGACGTATATACATATGCACACACACGCATACATATATGCATATATATACATATTAAATTAGTTTATTAATCTTTCTTTACACAATTATTACACTTTATTTACTGGATGCGTCGAAATGAGTGCGACATGATGCAATAAGGGTAAAAAAAACAAAGAAAAAGAAACGTGATGGTTGTTGATTTCCCAGTTAACTCTCTTTCTCTCTCTCACTCACTCTCTCTTTGCAACGGTCAACGGTGCTAATGAAGTGTATGTGTGTGTATGTCAGGCAAAACGACGAGCATTAGTATTCAAAGAATCGATACGTGTACGTGTGTATGTGTGTTTGTAGATTCTTTTTTCTTTCGCTCCTTCCCTTTGATCGACCAACTTTTCCTTTTCTCCCTTTACAACGATGCAGCAATGTTATTCGCTAACCGCTATCATTAAAATTAATTTGCATATATTTATATATATGTTATTTAATTATCTATATATACATATAGATATATATGTACATATATTTGTACATATATCTGTATACGTACATATATAGACTTTCAATATTTTACACGGGCTCTTCCCACACGGTTTTACTCTCTCCCTCGGCTCTGTGAACGTGCGTCGATAACCGAGTAACTTTCTTCAAGCTCCAGAGAAATAAAAACGGAAAAGACGGTGGAAGAAAGGAAAACGCGAAATGCAAATCGAGAAACGAGTTTGCTCGCCGGATGATTCACAAATTTCTTTCTCGCCTCCGTTCCGTTTCGAACGACTTCTTCCATCTTCCTCAGTGTCTCTTCCCATCTTAACTGCGACTATACACATAGATTCGGCTAATCTCGACCTGCTCAAGAAGAAGATTGTATACGAAGCGTGCAATCGAATGTACAAAAAATCGGCAGAGTGAACTGTACAAGTCACTATAATCGCCTCGGTGCCGGGCATCATCGAGTTTCCGTGACGTTTACAAATATATATATATAGAAATATATATAGAAAGACAAGATGAGAAAAATCAAATCAAACTAAATCGATGAATTCATTTATTAATTAATCATTACGATAAATAACCAACAATCTATGTTCAAAGCCGTGCGATTTCAAACCTCCGTAATACGTGTCATCGAAATAACCTCTTTTGTTCATGTTTTGCTGTTTTTTTTTGTTTCTTTCGTGTCTCTACGACTTTTTTTCTCTTTTCTCACAGCTAGATTCGGGACCATTCTCGCCTTCCGTTTTTGTTCGTCTTCGAATTTAACCAGTGTTCCTATCGGCCTGAAAATTCGAAAGAAGCGCTGCGTGATTAGTTGAATCGTTCGCATCCCTTAATCGATCGCTGTCCACCCCTGACGCACCGGTTAGGGTTGTGGCGTCACAAACGGTCGACGAACGACGATGTAGGCACATCAAGCCAGCTGTGTACGTTGTACGAGCACATAAATAATTTAAATCTACTGAATTACACTGTTCTTTCGATCACCAGTTAATTTGTACACTTGTATCCGTCGAGTTCCCCCTTTCTTTCTCTTTTCCATTTTCTTTCTCTCTCGTCATGTAACCATTTTCGAACAGCTCGCCTGATGCTCTACGGTTTCATATTAACAATGTATCCTTTTAAAAATGTATCGATAAAAAAAAACAAATCACGTGTTTTACGCGTTCGGAGAAGAGTGTCAAGTACGCCAGAGAATAATAATAATATTCCATGATTCGTTAGCAGCTCGATAAACCCCGAACGTGTCTAATATAACGGAGAAAAGGTAAAAGAAAAGAGAAAAGAAGATGATTTCTCGGTGCGCGAAGATCGTGTTGTCGGACCGTATAAAAAAAAAGAAAACAGAAATTACAGATTGCCCTGGCAGGGTCGGGAAGAATAAAGAAATAAATTCACGTAGTTTCTTCTAGTAATGAGGTACATTACTAAAAAAGAAAGTAGTTAATTGTTTAAAACTTAAGTTATATATCATCAACATTCATAAAACTCTAAAACGAATACTAAGAGCTCCCACTCTCTTCGTTTCCTCTTTCTTTCTTGTCCACTCACTCACACGCTCCCTTTCGCTCCCTCTCTTCCTCGCTATCTACCGCTTTTCCTTTTTCTCATTTTGTCCCGTCGTCGCTATCGCTTTTTTTTCGTTCTTTAACTCCATTCACATACGGTATCGTCCTTTCGTCCCTTCTCGAGAAAAGGAACTGAATCGGTACTAGACTTTTTTTCTCGTCGGCAGCCATCGTTCTATATCTTTCACGGCGCAATGATATGTAGATGTGTATACGGGTGGCTCTAGTCACACGTGTTCCGAAGCACCAGCTGAACAGGGGGTCACCGCCGTTACACGTAAATTGGACAATATTGTACAGAATAATGCGTTCCAATTTCGGAGGCCCTCGTCTTTCATAGAAAAACCGCGAGCTTCTTATTCGTTACCTTCAAACATATTCGTGCCTCGATTTTCATTTTCAGAGGACAAACGCATTGGAAGTGCGATCGTTCCTTGTCAAATCTTCCGGTGTGGTAACTCTGTGGTAAGAATTTTTGTCACAATATTATATGTCGTTGATACCATAGCGCGATTTAGTCGAAAATAACATAAGGAACCCTTCGCAAAAGTGTCCTTGAACGTGAAAAACGTCTTAAAAAATCAAAAATGTATCTTTTATGATGAAAGATTTAAGATTTTAATTTCAAAAAAGGATTTTGGTTTTTTTAACCTCGTTCTTCACGTTCGAGGTGAATTTTGCGGGGATTCCTTGTGTCATTTTATAATTTTGTTTTTCCAAGATTCCAGGATTTCTCAATAATGCATACACGGGGTTTTTCAATAGTCCAAATAACTAGATACAAATCCTAGTTCTACGTTTACGAGACGTCATTTGCATTATTGGGAAACACATAGCTGCTTATGTAATGCAAATTACACCTAGTAAACGTAAAAATGACTTGTGAGGGCGACTGACTGCGGCTTACATTAATCTCTTATCTAGCGCTTCCGACTACTGAACAACCCCATCGAATGCATTATCGAGAAATGAAAAGACGCATCACGCACCCTTGTAATGCTAGAAACGAGTTTATCCTCTTAAATTGATACAACACGGTTCACGTGCCACGTGTGCACGTCGAAAACCGCGATCTCTAGTAACGAATAAGCAAAGAACGCTACAGGCAAGGCGGATTATTGAAACTGAATCCCCAAACGAACTGGCACTTCGGATGTACAGTATGCATGCACGGAAATGATCGTTTTCGCTAAGCTCTGCGGTCGCGTACATTTCTTGCACAGACGTCGTGAAATCGTCGTTAAACATGTTGGAGAACCCGAGTCTAGGTGGTATTTAGCTAGTATAGTTCGCTGGGCAATCGGAACAGCGTGATTAGGGGGGTCGAGAGAGACCGACGAGTCGGATCATCGAGGCGCCTAACTGTGGTTAGGACAGTCATCGTTATTTCGGTAGCTCCTGAATATCTGTTAGCCCTCCAAGGTTTTCGTTTCTCGTCGTGCCGATATACGCAGCAGGCGTGTCTTTCGCATCGCGAGATGTGACTTACGATAAATAGAGATTGTGCACGCAAATACTCCGTGTGTGTTTCCCGTGTGTATGTGTGTACAATGTGTATGCAGTTGTTCTTCAGCCGAGATTTCCTCTGCGTGTTTCGCGCGCTGTCGCTTGTTTCTATCTTTCTTTGTTTTTTGTTTCGATCTCTTTCCCTGTTCCTTCGACGCCGTTCGACTTTCGAGCGCGACGAGAATACTCCAGGCGTGCCCACCTTTTTACAGGTTGTTCATTCCGCATCGGGACGAAACACAGACCCGGTGAATATAATAATAATAATAATCGTCGTCTTATCGTCAAGTGTACGCACGGTGGAAAAAAAAGAAGACGCAAGTTTTCAGTCTTGGCGAGTGAAACGTCTTGCGAGCCGAGTATGTAGCGATCGTTATCATCATTATCATCATTCGTTTCTCCGTTGACCTTCGCCGGCACCAATCAAGCTGGTTCTCCAGTGTATCTGTATATATGTATTCTATTCGTGTATGTACGCCCGTGTATGCTTGTGTAAATGTGTCTGTTACGTGTGAGGTGTTCTTTTCAATAAAATGACGACGCAAGCGACGTTAACGCGCTACTAGACATTATAGATTACACATTGTTCAACTAGAAAACTTCGCTTTCTTTTTTTTTCCTTTTAGCAATTATCATTTAAAGAGGTTACGGGCCAGTTTCCTATAATATATATACATTGAATTCAACTTGGCAATATGGTGGCAATCAAGCGTTCGCAACGCCACTGTTTGTAGTCCATAGCTAACCCGTTATAAGGGAAATCATCGTCTGAAATCTTCATTTAATATATTTTTAAGCGAACAAAGCTTAAGGACCACTCCGTATCGCCATTGCATTGAGTTCAATTTACAACGGGGGTGTGGGGGGTTGTATTTTTCTTGGGTGATTCGGGTTGGTAAAGGGGTTTCGGGGGGTTTGGGGATGGGGAACATCCTCCTCAGAAGATCATTCTTTCTTTCGTTCTGTTCAACTCGCCACCGTAAGGCTAGCGCTAAACCGGTGAATTCATTTTTCTCTTAGTTTTGTAAGGTTTCTTTTTTTTTGTTTGTTAAAAATAAAATAGCTTAAGCCATATTCGATTGGCTGGGGTCTGTATTCTGTGTAGTGGATGGTGTGTTGGTGTTGACGTTATTATCACTAGAGTTACCGCTAGCCCCCGCGGCAGCACTCGTGGCTTCCAATTGGCCTCCAGGATTGTCCGAAGACTGCATGTACTTCGGTATTAGGATCGAGTTCAGAGCCGGCTGAATTCGCAGCTCTTGCTCTGTAAAGTCGAACAACGGCGGCAGCTCCCGGCCGTTCGGTAACCGTGTGCCCTGTTCTCGCAGTTCGTTGAAGAATGAATGGGCACACGCCTGCAGCGGCGTCATCCGTAACGACGGTGTGTACTCTAGAAGCCGGGCGACCAATTCCATCGCCTCCGGGGGCGTGCGTGCCCTGAACACCTGAAAATTAGTCGTCTTAACGTCGACATCACAACAGAACTAAAAACAGTATCTACGTAGCTAAATAAATGACTAGAGCATGGCAACAAACACAACTGTCGAAGTCGTGTGAGGAAAAGCGGTAAAAAAAACCGGCAGCGACACTTTCCCAGAGGAAAAGTCTGCTCTCGAGATTCATGGAATTAGATATATTATGCTGGCTCGTCGAGGATGCTCTCTCTGATCTGTCCTTGCTGTTTTTGGATGAAAGTCATTACTCGTGTGTCGATATCATTATTCTTATGTATGTCCAGGGTCTTCTTGCTTTGACTTTGAAAAAATCTACATCTAGAACAATGTTCACACGATTCAGTTCTCGTAAGTTAAACAATCAACGAAGTTCATGCCAATTCGAGTTTTAAATCCTGTCAATTTTCTACCTCAGCTTACAACGGCTGATCTTGAGTCAAGTATTAATACATGTTGTCCAACCACTTTGAATGAAATCATAATTAACTAGAAGATTTTCAAGACTGTTTGTGTGTTTTCTATTAAAGAGTCGTATCATTTTTCCATCATCAAAGCAGGGAGACTTTCCAAGGGTGTATTCTTATCACACGTGTTACTTTTCTGTTGTTTTAAAGAGTTTAGTACAGGACAGTGCTTCAGGGAATGAATGAAATTCTTGTTGGTAGACACGAGACAATCCCCTTAATAAAAAAAGGTCGTTAAACATACTCAACAACCAGAGTTATATTAGTAACATGAGATGTTTAATTCTAAGGTATTATTGCGGTGTCAAGTATAATGACTAGACTGCTGATCTTTATGCAAAAATAATAATAGTCTGCATCGATCGCAAGAAATGTTAATGACATCTTCGGTTTTGAAAATTCTCTGGCAATTTTGAATACCATCTACCCCATTCTCCTATAAATGCATGAAGACGATCCGCAGTCTAATAGTGACATAAATCTGGCAATAAGCCATTCATCTGTATGTGCTGTTCTCTTTTACGAAAAGAATTACAGAATATCGTTTAGACAACTTTACACGTTTCTCGATCAACAATGAAAACAGAAAAACGCATTTAACCACGATTATGAGATTCGGTGAACACAAAACAAAAACTGTAACACGTTGGAGTTCAAGAGAAACCGAGGTACCGTGTGATCGCGAACGTACAGGCAATCGTTCATCACTCTTGCAACAATGGATCAACATTGACTTTCTGCGTGGGTTCGTTTTAGACACTGGAAAATACAGACTTCGATTACCACCAGAACATTAGAGTAAGTGATACACGTTTGATAGTTTTGAGTGAAACACGACATTATTGTTTCGGTAACAATATACTGTTAGTTTCAGTTAGGGCGAGAAGTGACAATGCAATGATTGTGTGAGACACAAAGAATGAGAAAGAGAGAGAGAGAGAAAGAAAAAAACAAGATAGATAGAAAGAAAAATGGATACTACATGACTTGGCAAAGGTGCACGCCGAATGATTTATGCGTATGATGCAAAAAGATCGAATGAAGGTCTCTTTATTTTGGTTGGTCATCCTCCGTTCGATGAATCAATTAGCAGTAATTGCACATATCCTATGTAACCGTTCAGATGCTGAAAAGTTGGTTACAATTGGTTAGTACATTGGGCCAAGAGAGAAAAAAGAGAGAGAGTGAAAATGAAAAAAGAAAAAAATAAAGGAATAATTCGCCAGCCGTATATATGTATATAGATATATAATATAAGAAACATCGTGTGTTCAACAGGGACCACTTACTCTAATCTTTTGGTGCTCCGTGGAACACTTTAGTCCACTCATTCGCTGAAGCATAAACTGTAACCACGAGTACATGTATTGATGAAATGTGATTATAGCGACAGGTGTAGCAAGACCGTGTTCAGTTAGAAGGAACGAGAGACTGTATGTAGTCATTACCATTGCAAACAACTTGTGTTCTCATGCAATCGCGGTTACTATACTCTATTTCTTAAAGAAAGAGTTCTAAGGTGGATCAGTAGTCACAACAGCTATTAACTTCTTCATCGACCCAAATGTTATGTGTAGACTGTGGATCTCTATGCATTTATGGCTTACAAAGGCTGGTCCCATTAAAAATAAGACTTAATTTTAATGCGCTTTCTAGAAATTTGTCTACAAATATTGGAAAATGCAGAAACATTCGCAGTCTAGTTATGAGTCTAGAATAATTGTGACCGATCACGTACCTCGGTTCACTTTCTTTCAAGAAGGAAACTATAGTTAACCACAACACGCTTAAAGGACAATGCTAAACTTCATAGTAGCTCTGTAAAAGTTGAAACGTTCAAACTTTGACTTATAGCAGCAAATATTTCACACTATTCAAATATGATTCTTGAAAAGTTTGTTGGACGGATCATCTCTTAATTATCGATTTGCGATGATTCTATTTTAAAATTCTTTTTATAGCTTTTTATCGCGTTGATTCGTTTCTGTTGGATACACTACGAAGTCAAAATGGCTGCGCAACAAATTTTCAATAGAAATAATGGATCTTACAAATAAACACTGTGGGTTCTAGATGCATAAAAAATGAAGTATTTACTGACTTGTCCTACCTAGTACTAGTAGAACATTATTTGGATAGTTGGAAATATTTCGTACGAATCGAAGCTTGAACAACAAGTTCTCGATTTACAGCGATACTTGATAGGTCTCTTCAGAGATGGCAAGATACCCTATAGGAAGGCTCAACACGATCCTATCACTGTTTTACACGGCTACTACTCTTTAGTCACGAAGAACGATGAGAGAATTGTGCATACGAATAAATAAAAAAAGAAGAGAGAACGATGGCCGGTACAAATTGGAAAGAGATACATAAAGAACATTATCGGACAGCCTGACAACATATCATGGTGATGGTCAGTGTGGCCGTATTATTACGTGTTACAAATACTCTGTACTTTTTTTTGTACTATGATGGAAAACAAAGTTAGATAAATAGGCTACCTTTTGCCAAGGATGCGACTTAATCTGTGGGAATTTGAATTCGGTATAGTTGGGGTTCATCTCACGTATCTGATCGCGGGTTGGTGTTCCCAGAACCTTGATAATCTCAACCAGCTGATCGACGCCACTGTCGCCAGGGAATATCGGCTGGCCGAGCAGTAACTCTGCTAGTACACAACCAGCACTCCACACGTCTATAAGAAACAGGATGTCCTTCATTATATAATGTAAGTTTGACCGTGCCATACGTTTGTAAACGTACCAATTTTTGTAGTGTAGTCAATAGCACCAAATATCAGTTCGGGCGCGCGATAATAGCGACTGCATATATAAGAGACATTCGGCTCTCCTTTGACCAAATGCTTGGCCGAGCCGAAGTCGCAAAGCTTTAGAACGCCGGTCTCCGGGTCCAGCAGCAGGTTCTGTGGCTTGATGTCCCTGTGGCAGATCCCCAGGGAATGTATGTACGCCAGGGAACGGAACAGTTGATACATGTACAGCTGTAACATCCAACAAACAATAGAATTGTTAGTCGTACATCCTCAAACGTTGTTATTCAGTTGTCTGTTCAAGGCTAGGATACTCGACTAGAGTTTCTGGAACATTGTTCCCTAACTTTCTGCATGTCGCAAACCCCTTTTCCGTTGGATAGTTTGATTAAAAATTGATCCAGGACAATGGTGACTGAATGAATTGGGAAGTCTGAGTTGCCTTGGACTGTCAACTGGTGATTTTAAATAAATTTTTGACTGAATGAATCTGGGACTTACCTTAATGAAGCTGATCGGTATCGTCTGCTTGCTTTTGCTATAATGTCGAGCGACTTTGTACACAGTTTCGGGTATGTATTCCAGGACTAGATTCAGATAAACCTCGTCCTTCTAAAAGAAAGCGATGGAATTATTATTGATCGGTCCCCGCAACGATGCTCGCAAGGTGTGTCGTCTCAAAGGCACATGGTCCCGTAGCAATGAACTTCTCTAGCACGGTCCGTACTGGTAATCGATTACTATCAATTCCCATCGAACAGTTTACGCGTGTAGTACCTTTGAACTGCAAACACACTGTTCCGGAAGATTTTCCGTCTATGACTAGCGAAGCTGCGTTTACTACTGGACTGAGATTTATCGAGAGAGCTTGTGTCGATATCGTCAAGGTGTCGTACAAACTACATTTTTTTTTCTCGTTTATAGAAATATATATGTACATGTGTAGGATAAGTCGACCATAGATTGCCATCATTTTTCAAAGTTTCTTCTAGGATACAAAATATACAAAAAAAAAACTAATACAGTCTCTAATTAGTAATTTTTGGTGAATGAAACTTTCACAGATTGTAAGTAAAAATAAAAGAAGTCAAAACAACAATCACACTCTTAGAATAATTACTTATGAGCAAACGTTCAGGTCATTCAAAAATGTTCAGCACGAAAACTATTCTATTTTGTCTTCGAAAACAAACACCCACACGTTTATTTTTGTTATTCTTGTTATTATTTAGTAAAGACACTGAATCTATGGTCGAATTGCCCTATATAGGGTGAGTCGCGTAACGTTTGCACCGCAAATATCTTTGTTGTTTCTAAAGATCTCATATTTTAAATATTATACATTTCGTCTGCCTGTCATCCTGAATAACCTTGAGTTAATTAAAGAAATGTAACCCCATTGAACTATTCAATTTCGTCCTCAAGACATTTGATCTTTAAAAACAACAAAGATATTTGAGGTGGAAACAGTAGGTGACTCATCCTGCACATTTCTATAGAATAAGTATATATTCACATATGTATATACAATATATATATATTTTTATTTCTCTCGTGAATCGCTACTAGTTTGCGAAGCAAATCTGCCTAAGTGTTTCTCAAAAGGACTTTCTCAAACTACTGGGTACGCTTTTCACTTACGTCCACATGAAAAACTGGATTAGTTGCGTTTAAGATGTTCTACAAAATAACACAACAATGCCGCATGCATTAAACTAATATGTAATACACGGAATCGGAGCTTATAGAATTCATTGTAAAGAGAACTGACTGTTTTTTTTATTGCGTTACTTGAAAGGGTGTGAACTCTTTCACCTACGAGTAGACAAAAAAATATAAAGGAAATTTTTCTGCGTTATCGCATCGTTTTCGTATTATAGACGCTCGTGCGCGTACAGGGTGTTTCGTAATCGATCCGCGTGGACGCGAACAAATGAAAAATATAAAAATAAATCGACATCGTTGGTTCGATACATATTTTTCGATTTCAATGAGTCGCCGGCGTGCTTTTCAAGGCAGCGCATTTACATAGACGCACGCCGGTACTCGTTCGCCAAGAGAATACAAATGAAAGGAAAGCGAACTCCTTTGTCAGTGAATTACGAGACACCCTTCGTAACTCTAAGAATAAACTAACAGATCGCATTCCCGATGAGTCGGTAAACTTTCAGTCGCTTGTTCAATCGAATAGATAAAACTGCATAGTTACCTTATCACCACTAGAGTAGAAGAAATATTTTAGTTTCACGATGTTGCAGTGCTCGAGACGCCGCATGATTTGCAATTCCCTGTTCTACAAATCATAGAAAAAACGTGATTAGTATATGTACACATGTATCCTCTTCCTAATATTAAATGTACACTCTTAAAACTCGCATAACTTTTTACAAATTTCGCCCAAACCACTTGATTTTTTTAAAGATGATGGACAGCCTAGTTTACTAGAAAATGAGTACACGAAAATTCGTTTAGATTGCAATTGGTAGAAATCCGAAATTTTTTTTAGAATGAATAGAACTATTCTTTAAAAAAAAAATGCGTTTTGTACATTTCGGTAATTTATTAGCGACAGCTTTTTGGACCAATTTGAAAAAAGTTATGTGATTTTCAAAGTGTGTCCACTTAATATCGTCCTCGATTGTAGATACGATCTTTTACTGTATTTGTTATTTTCCGTATTGTGTATCACTGCACTCGAGTGTACATTGTCACGTACAAAGATGCGATACGCGAATTAGGACCTCGCGATTATCACTCTGCAAACGGATCAATCGCGACCGATAAGACACGGAGCTGATAATTCCGTAGGACGTTTATTGGATCGCGAAACTGGGTTCCTTCAATATTACTAACGGGATCGTCGGAAATAACAAAAATTTCCGATCATCAAGATACGAATGCTTCGATGGGATTCGAAATTGAACGAATTTATCAAGATTTCAATATTGCATAGGATCGAAAAAGATACGAACACGAAGTTGAAAGGTGTGTCACAATTTGGAGGCTACTCCACTTTGTATATATTTTTTGTTATAGATATTAATTCATTAGAGAAACGATCGACGGTGTTAAACTGTGAATAAAAATAGAAATTTCAGTGTTACCTTAAATCGTTTGTCCTGGAGAACCTTCTTGATGGCAACCATTTCTCCCGTATCACAGAGTTTCGCTTGGAAGACAACGCCGAAGCTGCCATTACCGATTACTTTTGTGTCTGTGTAGGAGACCTCTTCGGGGAGGTCTGCAAGAGCACCGGTGGTAGCTACCACGGTCGTCACTTTGCTGCCATCCTTGCCTGCATTGTACATCGCACCACCCATAGAAACAATCGAAAAGCACAACGCTACAGTACAGCGAAAGTAACAGGGTAAATATAATAGATGATAAAAAGAAGCTCAACAAAGCGGTTACTTCCAAGAGATATAGGTATAATAGCAGGGAAGAAAGACTTGGAAAGTAATCTTAAGCTAACTACGAATTCTCCAACTTCTTCTAATGCTGTCTTACAGCTCTGCGTTCAGAGTTCGCCACTTTCTACTTAAAGCTAATCAAACTGAAAAATAACTTCTTCCATCAGTCCTCGATAAGACAGAAAGCCATAAAGAGTATCATTCATTAGACCCATGACTCTATAGAGCAGGGATGAGCATTTTAAAGCCATCAGCATAATAAAAATAGATTTGGGAGGAAGTAGACTTCACCTAAATCCTAATTCATATTCGCTCAACAAAAAGACCTAGCATCGCAAAGACTTCCATGCGAAACAACCGTTTTCGAAGTGAGTTGTAGGAAATAAAAATGTGCTTCCTCTCTCTTGAATGTTAATACAATCTATAAGTTTTGTCTATACTGTTCCAACTAATCATATGTCTGTATTACAATAAGTATCCTTCCTATTAAACTATTATGAATTAATAAACTATTATACTACATGTTATCATTTTGTAAGAGCTGTGGTCTTAAAGTGTTAATACAATATATAAAATTTAAAAAGTCTGACGTTTTCTTCCCAACCCATTCGGTTGAATAAACATTTGCTTCGACATAAACGCCCCTGTCGAGATCTCGAAAGGCGTTCGTCCGTGAAGGTGCAAGAAACGAGGAACAAAAACTACCGTTCTTTTTACGGAAAGGCTATTTGCCGAAGATGATGGACAATCCCGACGCCTCGAAGCCTTCGCGAGACGATTATTCACTCGAACAAGGAGAGCAGCAATTATTGGAACGGTAATGCGAGCTGATTCATCGTGGCACGCGGGAGATGAATCCTCTCGGAAAATTAATCGAACCGCTCTCATTACGCAACTTTCAGCGGATCGATTTCACCGAAGACATTTGAGATTCAACGAGCGGCTAGAACGATTTCACGTTTCGAGGGTAACCGTGGGTATCTCCATTGTGTCTCGCTCCGCGAAAACTGAAAATAACTTCTGGTCGATCTAGCAACCTATTCCCGACCGATCTTGTATCAACGTACACCAAGTTGCACGGCTGTGTTGTTAGATGCGTGTAATTCTATTGCTAGCCGCTTGAACGCGGCTGCGACAGGGATAACCTTGATAAGATGCAACCACGGATAATGCGAGGTAGCGCGTTCGCGGACCGGTTTTCTCATTGAACCGTCGCTGAAAATAACCACGCGCACGCCCGTATCTTTCACGCCTCTAATAATCCGTCGCGTGAGCCGTGACGCGGCGATCGCCACCGAAAACTCGCCGAGGCGATTTACGAGGATCCAGAATAACGAGGTACACGTTGCCTCTTCGATCCACGATTGCCTGTTTACCGGCGCTCGATCAACCACAGCGCCGTTTCACTTTTAGACACTTTCCAACACACGGTTTCCGAACGCTTCCGTACATTTCCACGTGCAAACCTGCCCGAACATTCGTCCTTCCATTTCCATCGTCGTTCCAACTTGTAAACGGTGCAGTGTGCTTATCTACTTTTTTTTAATGGATTTTTTGTTAGAAGCGGAAGGATTTTTTTAATAGAAACAAGGTCAATCCTCATCTCTTGGTGTGTTCTAATGTATTCTGTCGATCAAATAATTCATGTTTTTCTTTTTAAATCAAGCTTGCATTATTGCAAGTTTATTTGTAATTAATAATAAGTAAAATAATAACTGCCTGCATCGATTGCAAGAAATAGAAACTACATTGAATTTTATTTATTCCCTTAATTATTTTAATAAAGGAGAAATCATATATCGACATATCCGGTTTGTTAAATTTACCAACAATTTTGAATTTCATCTACTCAATTTTACTATAAATTTTTCTAACTAATTTTGTTTCTAAAAAATTAAACAATTTTGAAGTTCATCCACTTAGTATTGCTATAAATGCATAAAGATCCGCAGTCTGATAATTAATATAGTAAATGTTTATTATAAACCCACATGAGATAAGAATCTCTACAACTCGATCTTTATCGTGTTCGAAAAATAAGCAGCACTATTCGAGTTCCCGATTATTTATTTCATTGTTATTGTTCAAATTAGTACGACTCTTTCGTAGGAGAAGATTAAATAAATTTCTTTCAAGAAATCTAAATAAACCCAATTCAGAGTTCCGTTGTTTACAGAAAACGTTCTTTTGTATTCCGATTGAACCGTTCCAAAAATCGATTCATCCGATCAGAGAGAAGGTCAACACGGCCGTGCGTCGTATACAAAATGGAGGTCTTCTCGAAGCTAAACTTTACAGCTTTTAAATAGCGCCACCATCCGAGTTAATATTTTCGCGGAAATCGGGCTGACTTCATTGAAAAAAAGAATGGCAAACGCTTTTGCCGACAGTGCTCGACTACGAGTGGGCAAATTTCCCGTCAAAGTGGTCGTTTGCGAAATGTCAACGGGGTATCGTTTATGTGAGCCGAGTATCCGGGAAAAGGTCGGGATCCTCTGATGCGCGCGTAACGCGGCAAAAGGGAGGCGGGAAAGTGCATATCCGGATCCTTGGTTTGCTGCGCTTTTTGTTGCACGCTGGATTTAGCCGGCTCGGGTCCAAGCATAGCTTTTGCCAGAGATCGCCGCCGTTTGACCCAGTTTTCGGCTTCTCTGCGCCCCTAAGGACCTCCTCTTTCTCGACCAGAGCCGGGGAGAACGTTCAACGTTGTTTGCGTACGTTTCCTATGATTTTCTATCCCGAGAAGCAAATTGCAAAATCCTTTTAATTCGCCAAACAGCGTTACATTAACCTTCTGGCAGTCGCCCTGTTGCGCCGCGTACATCATCGGCTTTTCTCGAAGGACATTTATTAATAGCTTGATCCCCTGTTTACAATAATAAATATTTAACCGCGTACAAGTTGCATTTCGGTTACTTTCAACCGCTTTTATCTGCCGGCGTGTTTCGTTACACCTTGTTTGACAATTTAATATTGTGTGAAGGCTATAAATAACGTTATTCGTAGGATCGATAGGAAATTTTCTTCTCTCTATAGTCAGAGTGATATACTTTTTCGGTTGTTTACGCGTTTGTCACCAAAAATAGGTGGACGTAATTGAAAATAGTAAGAACATTAAGACGATCTAAGGACATTTCTTTTGCACAAAGTCTAGTCGCGTAATTACACTGGAATAAAAGGCTTCGCGACAGAATCGATAGCGTGGTTGCATTCGGATAACAGAGATCCCACAGTGCTTATGAGATCACCTAGCAGTGATCGACGCCCATCGAGCCTATTTACGCGCGACGTCGCAACACCGTAGGAGAGAAAATGAATTCCGACATCGGTTTACTCCCGATACGTGTCCGGTTAACGTCCTCTCGAGTTCTTCGCTCTGGCAGCCGTATAATATTTAAATGACATTATAAGGAATACTTTCGCAATAACCGTTCTCCCGCGTCCGAGAAACCAGGCCTATACATAGCCCGATTGTGCGCAAACGGAATATGTATCATCGAGCTACTTCTGCCGGTCGCGTAAATATTTGAACAGTTTGTGCGGGACGTCGCCGGCGCAATCTTTCGCGGAAAGTTCTGTCTTCGACACGATGCCTACACGTCGATACACTTTCGCGAATCGACTTCTGTTCCCCCCCGACCGTAATCATCTTGAAGCGAGAGGACTCTCGTGTATCGCAATCCAAAGATTTCACTCCCTCGAGCGTATATCTTCGAGCGTCGATCTTTCACTTTTTCAAGGACAACTGTTTTTTTTTTAGAACACCTGGATACATCATTCCACATTCTAATTGATTATGCTTTATGCAGTTTAAATAGGTACGTAAGGAAGAACGGAAATAGACGCGGACATATATTCAGCGAGACAGTGTCACCAAGCTTTGGATATCACAATGGAACTATTACATCTTTTTTCAATTTTTAAACTATATTTTTTTAAATGCCTAAAATTATTTTTTAATTTTGTTTTGCAATTTTAAATCTACACTCTATCTGCATTATGTATATTGTAATTTTGTATTAGGGCTCTCCAAAGTAAATTACATTTTTACAAGCTTTAGGTGGATTTTGTTAAAAATAAATTGCATTGTCACAAGTTTAACATGGATTTTACAGCCATTTTTAATTGCAGTCTTTATATCCAGTGAGACAGTGTCCATACAGGTTGCTGCAAAAGTAATTGCGCTTTTTGTTTTGCAATTTTAAATCTACACTCTATCTGCATCATGTATATTGTAATTTTGTGTTAGGGCTCTCCAAAGTAAATTACATTTTTACAAACTTTAGGTGGATTTTGTTAAAAATAAATTGCATTGTCACAAGTTTAACAGGGATTTTACAGCCATTTTTAATTGCAGTCTTTATATCCAGTGAGACAGTGCTCATGCAGGTTGCTGCAAAGTAATTTTGACGCTACATGTAATTTTTTGAAATGTTTAAAGTAAATTTCATTCTCACAAGTTTTACATGGATTTAAATAAAAACCGAAATTATTTTTGCTCCAGCCTAATATGTACCACGTGTTCCGGTATCTCTGAAGAGGTTGAACAGGTTTCTTCGCGAGTGAAATTACCGTTCAACTTATTTCGTAGCAACCGTTGACAACGTTTCGGGACTTATCGTACGTCGGACGCTCTTTTTCCTGCTAATGGACACGTCGGTTTTCGATGGTGTTGGTATTCGACGCACAAGGTTTGTTTACTTAAAGGTCGTCGCTCCTTAGAATTATTTAGCACTTCTAAAATACAGTTAGAGCTTCCCGAGATCGCAGGAATCAATTAACACCTGCGCTGTCCGGACAATAACGATGAAAATCACGAACGAGGTGAATCAGCGTATTTTTAATATCCGAGGATATTTTAGGAGTTAACATGTGGTCTTTATCTTTTATCTGTACGAGTTTCCATAAGCGATTTTATTGTTTCATTTTTTTCATTTTTCTTTCAATCAGTCCGTACTCTGTATACTCGTTGTAGCTGGCGAATTAATTAATATTAATTCGTGTAATTGAACGTTTCGAGCACCGATAATGTGTATAAAATAAATGTTCGCGAAGAAGGTCAATCGGCTTTGCGGAGCCTAGTGACGTCGCTCCGCACAGTGTCTTTCGTTCTTATTCTTTTTTCTCTCTTTTTTGATGTTAAACGAGAAGTTGACGCAGCTCTTGACGTATGAAAAAATAAATCATTCGCGTGGGCCGACGCACACAACAAAAATAAATATGAATAACAACGGATAAATGTCACCGGGTCGGACATTACTTCTCGCTGAATAGTCCTTCTTTCTTGCGGGTGCCACTTGCGTTTCTCTAACCTTTTCTGCTGAAATGGCAGAGCGCTTTGTGGACGCGCAAACAAATCAGGATCGCGAGCAATATTTAAAAATATACGTTGTAATATTTCCACCCGAACGATCCACAGAGTCTTCAGATTTCTCCAAGATCCAACGATCGCTCTTCGGATTAGATCGAGTCGATTTAGGCTTTGTAGTTCAATATTAATAATAATCAAAGGTTTCCACTAATCATTGTTATTAAGAGTTATCAAACTCTTCTTTGTACGGTAGAATAGTTAGAGTTAAATTAGAGAAAAATAAAAATATTCTGCATTGATTGCGGGAAACAAGAACGAAATAAAAATTAATTTCATCCCCTAATAATATTCTTGAATTTTTTTCACCCAATTCTTCATAAACGCATAAAGATCCGCAGTCCGGTAATAACAGTGTAATGCATAATTCCACTGCTTGAATAAAATTGAAATGCAAATAAACCAAACCATGAAAAGACCGGTCCGTAAAACAGATGCAATGAAAGCGAAGCAATTAATCGCAAATAATCCCGACGTTAACGTTTCCGACCTTGGATTTTTCAATCAAATTAGAATACGAAGCTTCCCTATAAAGATTCGAGAATCAATCGACTGTGTGCGGAATGCATTTAATACAATGCGTGGAGTCAACAATATGTACTTGGAATCAAGTCGGAGCACGTGGATATGTGTGTATACCATAATTCGAGACGGAAATAGAACTGCGATGAATGCGTTCCTCCATATCAATTTTTATGCTACCTTCTTTATTCTGTTTTTTGTTTGTTGCAAGCTTAACGAGTACGCCGGTAATCATTGCTATTAATACGCTATAAACCCATGCAATCCGCGGTATAATAATCGTATTACTCGGTCATAATTATATTTAGTAGTATGCTCAATCATTTCCACGAATTCGCCGCGACAAGCCGGTTGCAAGACTCGAACACAACTATCCTGACAATTAGAGTCCTATTCTCTACCTTCTGCAAAGATAAATTCATCTAATAATTGTATTACTTAGGTCATGATTGAAGAACTTAGTGAATATTTTTAAAAAATGGAGAATTCTGGTAGAACATGTTACGCATCTTATTCAATTTAATATTGATTTTCTGAAATTCTCTCCTGAATCATTACTTAACACGTCCGTCCAGTTAGCTGTTCGATCGTATTTGGTAGTGTAAACATTTCCACGAATAAATATTCCGTTTTGTCGATCGTACGAATTAATAGATATTAGTTTATGTTATCGGCGCACAGGTTCGATCAAAATTTCATGAATTGCAGAATTGCTTTGTTTTGATTTTTTGATGGAACCTGTGCGCCGACATCATAAACTAATTTCTATTTCCACGAATTGTCCAAGACGATGACTAAGATGAAGACTAACCATCGCAAGAACAAATTCATGTGTTCCACGGTCTGGGCATTGTATCACCGGGTCATGATTGAAGAACATAGTGAATCAACATGTTGAC
The DNA here is from genome assembly GCA_028455615.1 of Lasioglossum zephyrum. NCBI lineage: Eukaryota > Metazoa > Arthropoda > Insecta > Hymenoptera > Halictidae > Lasioglossum > Lasioglossum zephyrum. The sequence continues at coordinate 8,292,611 of CM052324.1, read as the reverse complement.
TGACATTTTCAGTAAGCTCTTCGACCGTATTTGATAGTGTAAACATTTCCACGAATTTTCAAAGGCGACGACCAACTGCGCAGAAGGGGGCCAACTGCGACACTTGCGTGTTCCCTATTCCCTAGTCTCCGCAAGAATAAATTCGTTTATTGTTTTGCTGGGTTACAATTGAAGAGCTTAGTTAATGAATATGTTGACATTTTTGAAAAATAGATGGGTGGAAAAACATGTTGTTGTTCATCTTCTGAAATTGCCTGAATCGTCACTTAACCCTTCGCTGTATAGTTTATATCTGATATATAGTAAATTAAGAATGTGTTTCCCTAATATATTTATTTATGTTCATTTTTCTGAAAATGTTTGAATTTTTTAAAATATTTTCCCCTCAAATAAAACACAAAAACTGACTTACTTTCATTTTTTTCATCCCAATTAAAAAAAATATGCAGTGAAGGGTTAACACGTACGTCCAGTGAGCTGTTCAATTATATTTGCTGGTGTAAACATTTCCACAAATTTTCAATGACGACGAACGACTGAAGAATTATTCCCTAGCCTCCGCAAGAACAAATTCGTCTATTGTTTTACCAGGTTACAATTGAAGAGCTTAGTGAATGTATATGTTGAGTGACATTTTTGAAAAATAATAGGTGGAAGAACATGTTCAACTTCTGAAATTCCCTGAATCGTTAGTTAACCCTTCGCTGCATAGTTTATCACATCTGATACAGCTAACAAATGTGGTATATAGTAAACCAAGAATGTGTTTCCTTACTATGTTTATTTTTCTGAAAATGTTTTAATTTCTTTTCAATATTTTTCCCTTAAATAAAACACAAAACTGACTTCCTATCAATTTTCTCATCCCAATTTAAAAAATCATGGAGTGAAGGGTTAACGCATCCGTCCAGTGAGCTTATATTTGCTGATGTAAACATATTTCCACGAATTTTCAAAGACAACGAACGACTGAAGGAGGCTAACCGCGACACTTACGTTTCCTATTCCCTAGCCTCCGCAAGAACTTGCAGAACTTTTTGTACGCGGAGTTCGCCTCCTTGCTGCTCAACTCCATCGCGCTCTTCACCCTCTCATTCTTCTGCTGCCCCGACGGGCAAAGTTTCGGGTACCGCCAATGCTGGCACGGTTCTGACCAGTCCAGACCAGTAGCCGGTGCCATGGCGACTCTTTGGCTTCGCGAACTCGAAGAACGTGCTACGTTTCTCGTTCTTCGACACTGTCGAGCTCATCGACGATTTAACATCCTGCACGTTTTTCCCGGAAACACGAACGACTCCCGTCGCAATGTTCTCCAGACGAATTCGATTGTACACGCTCAAGCAAAGTCACTGGTTTAACCACGTCGAAAGGATCTCAGAAACACTTTCTCGTTGGTCGTTGAAAAGGCAAGACCCGCTATTTTCAAGTCGATCCAAGGAAACACGTTCACACAGAGACACTAAACGGAATGTGCCACGAATTACATGCTAATAACTCTCAAACTCGAGCGGAGATCCTATCGAGGCGGATCACGGTGCCGGTCTGGAAAATCGGGGCCGTAAAGGGGACCATTGTTCGTTTCCCGGTACGAGGCGATAGCGCGTGCTGGTGGGAGAACACGCTTTTAGATATACAGGGCCTAACTTCTCGGAAACCGGTCGAATCAAATTCAATCCTGCGGAGCTTTCAACTCGGGAACTAATCACAGGACGGTTCACTGATCACAGATACGCGTAATACAAAATTTCTTATCACTTAAGAGTCTCGGAAGGTGTCACTTGGAGATTGTTGGAATCGGTGAACACTTCCTCGTCGAGTAGTTTTTGGGTAATAATAGGAGAATTCTTAGTTGTCCAGCAGAGTCGAATGTTCACCGTGTTGGTGACTGATGGGGAAATTGGGAATTCCCTGTTCGTACACGAAGGTGTACGAATCTGTTTCCGAAGACGAAGATCGGGCGAAAGGTGGATCGCGTGATCAGACTCGTTTCGAGGCCGGCAAAACGTACTCCGATCCTGTATATCCAACACACGTTTACGCTTCGAAATCACGCGACACACGGAGAGAGAACCACCGCACCGGATTGATTGTCTCCGGGCTGCGTGTTCGTGTTGTCTACGAGCGATCGCGTTCCACGCGGCTATGTCGCCAGAGACGTTCTCGTTCCGTGGCGTCTCGGCACGCGACTAAACCGAACGCGCCGCCAATCGCCATTGCTCGCGGAAGAATCAGCTTCCGAGAGGGGGCAGCCGGCCACCGCAGGTGGGGGCAACGTTGCGGATGTTCACCGCGAAAGTGAACATCGTGTAAGCGTCTAGGGCTTGCGAGCCCGCAAACCGGGATCTTGTAATTCCCTAGGTTCCTGCCATTTTTTCTTATTTTTTTTATATTTATTTAACGTCGCCCTCAACTCTTTGCCAAGGTTATTTCGCAAAGGGACCTACAGTTTAATCCTCATCGACACGACGTGCTACCCGGATACCCATTTCAAATTTCGTTTAAAAAAATTGCTCGTGTGGATGAGTTCTTCCTTTTTTTCATATTTTTTAGTTAAATACACATATAAGTTCCACAAATATACAACGTTGCGGATGTTCACCGTCTAGGGCTTGCGAGCCCGCAGGATCCTGCGACATTTTTTTAAAATATTTATTTAACGTCGCTCTTAACTCTGCCAAGGTTATTTCGCAAAGGGACCTACAGTTTATTAACCCTCATCCACACGACGTGCTACCCGCGGATACCTATTTCAAATTCCGTATAAAAAATTGCTGAGACTTAAAGTGGGCTCCGAACCACCTTGGGCACCACAGTATTAGATGCCACATGAAATATTTCCAAAGGTGCGTTTCTCAATCCTTTGCACTCCTTTGTCGACTGTGACTCGACATCGGACAAAGAAAAATTTAAGTAATATATATTTGGTTCTTCCTTTATTTATAGTTTTTAGTTAAATACACATATAAGTTCCACAAATATAAATTACAACCAGGGTGAGAGGTATATTTAATATAATTAGTAGACGAAATTGTTTCAAATAAAATTTTTGCCAACAAATTTGAAAAATAATTGGTACGTGTTCCCTTATAAAAATGACAAGATTGATTTTACTGAGACTTTGTGAGGCTCGAATTGTAATACGTGCTCTACTGAAGATATCTATACAATCATTTCTTATGAAATCATTTTTATTATTTCAATAATTGTAAAATGAAAAATCTGGAATGTTGCATTTATACTAACTAGTCGAGCTATAAAGTGCAAAGGCTGAACGAGCTTTTTGCAAGATATCTTTGTGATAACTTGAGGAGCAACCTAGGAGATACAACAATAGTAATGGTAGGTATAAAGACTCTGTATTACAGAGCAGTTTCACGCAGATTTCATTTCGTTACTCATCCGGTACTCTTTCTGGTATTATTGCGTTCGACAAAGGTTTGCGATCGTAGTGCAAAACGAATTATCTTTATGCAAGATGAAAATTTTCTACCTGTGTTGCACCAACCTGGGGTGAAATAGAAATTTATTTTTTCTCGTAATATGTTTAATTGGTTGAAACTAATATAACAATGATTTCTTCAATGATTCTAATAAATTGTAAATAATTAACAAAGACACTCCTAAATTCTTTCAGTCTTGTTTTAAATAGCAGACACTTATTGCCTTTATAAATGCATAAGGTTCGCACAAATAAATAAAATCAACCGTTTAATAATGAGTCACACTAACCCAATGGAAACCTTTCACTCGGCCTAAGGGGATCAGCAAAGATTCGTTAATAGACGTCGCCGAGCAAATAACGGAGACGGATTCGCCGATGGTATGAAGGAAAGAAGCCGGACACATTTCATTTGCATGCGGCAACAAACTCTTTGCGAGACCGCGCGTCGCGAGAGGATTATTCGCGATAAAGTCTATTTATAGTAGGCCGACTCGTCAATGACGGACATTACGTTGAATTAAATGGAACGTGCCAGTTCTGCAAAGTAGAATTTCGCAGTAATCGGTGTTCGGGGTTGTTCATTATTTCCCAAATGAAAATAATGATTTTCTTGGAAGCCTTCTCTGTCATTCTGAAAGTTTTCGCATTTTAAAAAGTGGATCTGGAGCTGTTCAGCAAACGCGGGATTAAACACGGTGAAACAAAGTGTCGATCAAATCGATCAGATCGAAAATGGAGTTTTGTTCTTCGGTACTTCTTAGCTGATGTATTAATATAATATATTAATATTTATCAGTATTGTGGTTGTAACTAGTAATGAACATTTTTATCACGTTTTTATTAGTTCGCTTTCTTGTTTGTTTGTTTGTCTGTTTGTTCGGTGAGAAATTTTGCAATTGATTTTAAACTAACTTATGAGCTAGAGACTTGAAATTGGATACGTGGCTCAGAACTGGATAACAATGTATTATTAAAAAAAAAATTTATTTCTTTTACTCCTTTGGTAGCAATATTTGCTCTCTACTTGCGGTGCAAATTGGCTGAGGTCTTTCAATCTCAGCGCACGAAGAAGACAGATAATATAACGGTGAAAATAGGAAGTTTCGCAGCTTTTGTTCGCGAGACGGAACGATTTAAATGGAGCGTGGCTGCCATTAGTAGAACGATTAATTCATTAAAATGGTAAGTTCCAAAATAATGGCAGCTCGGCGACTTCCGGCCGATTGCGCTGCAGTGCGCGCCCATCTCCTCTATCGCAACCAATTATTATCCCCGGTGTTTCCAGCCGTTAAAGATCGCAAACTCGAAACTGAATCAGCTCGGTGTGCTAACTAACTCTTCTCGACTTCGCCGAAGTCCGGGCAAAAGGAGGACTATTTTTTTTCCTCGCGACGTTGAATTGGATGTAAAGCGACACTCGCGACCCGGCTTTTATCAGCGGATCTGGTAATTGGCGTTGCAAGATCGGCACAAAGAAGATACAGCAGTTTGCGAAGTTAAGAAACTCGCTCCAAGACGGATTCAAAGTTAGCGCGTGTCGAATTAACGTCGAATTACGCTGGTCGATAACTTTTTTTATTATTATTTATTATAGACGAGAAGCCCTTTTTACATAAGTATTTACAAAGAGAAAGATACAAGACTACTTATCTAATAAGGAAGAAGGTACATGCGTACAAAGACAAAGAAGAAAAATAAACAAAATAATACTGGTACAATCGATAGGTATTATCATATAATCTTGCGTAGTTGCATTTGAAAATTTTGCAAAGATTCAATGAAAAAATCAATACTGTTATAAATAGTGCATGATTATTGCAATAATGCGATTCAATCACGTTCCGGTGCATAAAAATTGATTTATTATTTAAATCGGCGAATAAATTTTCGCGCCTCGAGCTCGGCAAACTATTCGTTGCACGATTAGCTCGGGAACGTCCCGTACCAAGTTTCCGCGTTCTCGTGCGGTCGTACCTCTGTGCAGCCATAGTTGGCTAACTTTTAATCGGTGGTTCATCTTCATTGATTCCGGACACGCGAGTCTACCGAAAAACGGGATCTAGAGGATCGCAACGATTCTCCCGACTCCGCCGAAACAACTCCGAAGCCTCGGCAGCGCCGATATCGGGCTGTTTGAACGCCGGTTAGAGCTCTCGCTATATTTAGCCGTAATAAGTAGATAACAGTCCCAGTGCTCGGCACACAGAGTACACGTGAGACATGTCCCAGTCGTTGCGAATAACTCGATTTCCTACGAAAAGAAATATTAAAAGAAAACAAACATGGATAAAAATCGGTTTATCGACGACGTTTATCGGCGCGGCCAGGCAGATTAAAGGTGCCGATCGATATCTGGACATCGGAACGAAAATACAAAGCGCAATCGGCATCGTTTCTCCCGTGGCCTTTCAATCTCCGATCCTCTTGTCATCTCCTTCCGGAAGCGTGCTCGCCAAATGGAGTCTCGAATCTCTAACACCGTCGGATACTTGATATCGAAATCACCGAGAGCATCCATGACTGCGCGACAACGGAGCGACTCTTCTAGAAAACAACTGGAAGAAGAGCAACGCCAATCTAATCGGAACATGAAGCTGAATACAATTGGGATACCTGTTGTGTCTGAGGAACGTCTAACATTTTATAAACATCACGTGCTTCGCATCACTTATCTTAAGTTCTGCTCATATCAACGCACTCTATTTATCTGCGACGCGTTCTCAAGAACATTTACATTACTCCCTCTCTCCATCCTGCATTTCGTTTAGTTCGACCTGGCTCCACATGAACTTCAATAACACTGAACGTATATATCCGGACAGATATCGTGGATTGTAAAAAAAAATCGAGAGATTCGATCAATTATAGAGAGTTGCGTATGTTTATTTGAATCGTCGGAAAAAATCGATTTCTTTTTTATTTCATTGACTACGATGCTGTTTAGAAAATAATCTGAAAAAGGCTAGAACATTTCGAAAAATGTTAAAGTTTTTTAAAAGTCTGACAAAAATACACATTCAATAGAAAATCAGCAATGTTAATTTCGGAAAAATTCACAGGCGTGAGTTCCATCGAGTAGAATGTTCATAAATCTTTTTTGTATTGTTTAGTTAAGTAGAACGGAAGAAATAATTGACTACTATTGAAACTTGCTAGAAAGAGGTTTTCTTCGGGGACAATATCGAATGGACTTTGCTGGATCTTGAAATGTGTAGGAAACATTGTATCCATTGCAATGAAGAATGCTCAGAGGATTTCAAACATTTCGCCGCTTGAGCGGTAACGAATGAACGTTATCTGTTCTCGGTCTGAAAAGATCATTAACGTGGCGTTAACAACGCGTAGAGTGACGCACGCGGATATCAATAACTGCGCCTCGTTCCGAAACAGGCGAGTTCCAGGGAAGCCTACAATTTCTACCAGAATTATTTTCGTCCTCGACTAGAATCTCGTCAGAGTTTCCACGTCGTGTCGAAATCCTCTTAAGATCGATCGTCGATCGACGTAGATCCATTATCCATTGTTCATTTTCGATTGTTTGGCCATCCATAACACCAGTTTCGTGGAACAACACCCAGAGACATCACCGCTCAATTGATAACCACACGATGGAAAGCTTGTATCGATAAAAACTCGACTGATTGAGAAATTTTCTGACGAACACTCGTTGAAGATCATCGAAATCTCTCGGTTACCCGTTTCGAGTCACGTAACGTAACGACGTGTCGGTATACAGAAGTCGATGAGTGGTATCATCCATAAATTCTCTATTTCTGGAGAAGAAAATACATCTGTTCGATAATTTGATGCGGGCCAGTCCACTTCAACCGCGTAACACGGGAGTAACGGATCGTTTATGCTGATCGTTGGGACGTGAAATTTACGATCGGAATGTGGCCGTTCCAGCCGTATTTATGGTCCCTCTGATGATGCATAGATCGCTCATTAACTTAGTACCTACGGAAATTCTCATTGTCCTTTCGGAAACGAAGCAATTTCCAGACGAGTAGCCGATTTTCCAATTCGGTTAACGAATTCTAGTTGCCAAATTTTCGAAACACGTGCTCCAAACATTAGCTAAACGAGCCAACTTAATATCAAGTCAAATTTGAAATTATTACTAATCCAATTTTATGCATCTGTGACAAACGTGAATAGGCCATATACAAAAATAAAAATACATTAAAAGAATTTAACGATTCTGTCATATTACTTTCGACTTTTTAAGACGATAAGAAGAAAATCTATTTATTGTTAACACGACCGGCATTTTATGATTTCATCGTTCGTCGACGTTCGATTAAAAAAGAAGATTAATTTGCTGCAAGACAGGAACGACTAATTTCTTTTTCGTCTTATGAGAATCTAAATGAATCAGAGGGCATAATGAAGCGATGCCGTGACGAGGGGACACGCAGGAGAGTCCAGTTTCGCTCTCACGCCTCATTTTCCCTCGACGAAGAATGCCGAACATGCGTAACCCGCGCCCGCGTGCAGCGCTTGCAATCGAATTATGAGCAGGCCGTGCAGCTGATCGACCATATAAATAGATCGACCGCACATTGAACGGTTATTCTCGTGGTACCGATACACTTCGACCGGCGAGGACGCAGAGAATGATCTGACGCAAGAACGCTTCAACGATTAGCTCGTGCGCGCGTGCTACGCTTATCAGCCTTTTTATTCCCAATTCCGGAGCATGCATACGATTGCTCGACGATGGGAACACACTTTCAGGATATCACGCCTCGATTCTGTGCAGTTTATTACACGCCGCAAAACTGCAATTGAAATTTATTCTCATTCAGCAGTCCAAGCACATCATTATCTCCGTAACTGTCTCGTTTTATAAGAGAAAACTTCTTTAGGCGCAACGCGTACACAATTGCTGGGCAGTGAACGAGTCTGATCCGTCACGCTCCGAGGTGAAACGCGATTCGAGTAAACTCGGGGAAGCTTGTTGTCATTATTTCTTATTTTCATTTAAAATTTTCTACGTAACTGTCTCGTTTTGTAAGAGAAAACTTCTTTAGGCGCACTGCATACACAATTGCTGGGCAGTGAACGAGTCTGATCCGTCACGCTCCGAGGTGAAACGCGATTCGAGTAAACTCGGGGAAGCTTGTTGTCATTATTTCTTATTTTTATTTGAAACGAAGTTCTCCCAGAATCCATCCCATTCTTCTTACCGCGAGTACAAAACTGTTTTGACAGCACAATGGCGTGGAGCTAGCACGTGATATTCAGCGAACTGAAAAAATAGAATATCCCGAACGTTCATCTTCGCGGAGCACTGTCTTCCAAGATTTTTAATCTGGCAACACGTTCAACGAACTTAATGAGTCACTGTTTCAGGAATGAAAGATTCCGACATCCCGAGTTTCTTTTTCTCTGCTTGTGGTAGTCTAATTGATCTATGTCTTTAAAAAGTTATGGTCGTTTTAAAAATGTCCGAATAAGTGACCGGGAATTTTTTGGTAAGTAGAACAGAAGAAATAGTGTTCACCCTATAACTACCCTCGTGGTAGGGTACCTGCATAAAAATTGCCACGGAGGGTTTCGGTTCGAGGTCACGTTTGACCCCCTTATCTACAGCTGTACCCCTTCGAATAGAAATGTATGAAAAGAGAGAAGACGAGTTCTACAGTGATGCTACTCGGAACGAAATTTTAGGGCAGCCGCGAGTTCGTTCACACTAATCTAGATTCGAGATAATGTCGTCATCGAGCAGGTTGTGATACGATTCTGGCCGGCTTCCAGGTCGGAGGAGCAAGAAGGTGGCGTAGGGAGCTGGTAGACAAGCGTCTCATCAAAGGGTACTCGTGGTAATTAATCGGCGTTTGAATTAAGGGTACAAATTGAGTGGAGGAATAGCGGCACGCTCTCTGAATAATTCCGGTTGGCGCTGAGTGCTCCGTTTTCCTTTTATCGTTCGGCTTCGAGTCAGTTTTTTTAATGCGGAAGTCGAAGGACGGTCATCTGGCGCACTGCGAGCCTTTGTGCTCTAATTAGTGATCGTTAATGAACGTTAAAACTTTACGACAAGGCGACAACCATTTTATTCCGAGTCTGACAACGAGCTTATAGAGAGGTGGATGATCTAGATTCAGTGAAAGATTCAAGTATTTCAGACAAGTGGACATTGGATAGATATCAAGGGGTGTAAACGATCCGTTCAAGTTATACAGGCTCTATCATGACGTGTATCTTCGCGTTGGCACTGTTCCGGTAACTAGACATGAAGAAAATGGGTCAACATCTCCCAAGCTGTAACCAATGTATTTTTTGAACAGTTTCGGCTAAATAATTTTTCCTAGAACGGAAGAAGAACCTCTTTTCTTGCGAAAGTACGACTTCGATATTATTTCAGAAAACTGATTTAAAATAGCTCGTGAAGTAAATATGATGTTTGATGATTACAGTATTGTAATAATATTAACTCAACGTTTCGATCCCTGGATGGATCATCTTTAAGAGAGACATTTTTGCGTCTGAAAATTAATACGTTTGTAGTAAAAATAGAAACAAAAAAGAAAAATTGCGACACAGCTGTGTAAACATATCTTAAACGAAAAAATTATAAAAACACCTACTTGCTGCGGCAAAATAATTAAATAAATAAAAAAATAGTGAGTTACACTAAAACTGGGCTATCGTCGATTGTAATAATATTTTGGTTACAACAATTACGGTCTGTGGCACGTAGAAATCGATTGGAGCGTCGGAGTACACGTGCCTCGCAAATGACTAACCACGTATCCACCGTTGCAGCCTTGATAGCTTTTGCTCAGAGTGCGAGGTAGGGAAATGATCTTGAAGAAAGATCTAATCAGTGCCGTGTTAGATAACCGGTGGAGGACGCGGCAATGAATTCTATTGAGAGCTTATTGATTGTGTTGCGCGGCTCGGAATCCAAGCGAGTAACGATACCAACGTTTAGGATAGCTCGCGCAAAATGGCGTGACAACGATGCTCATCGAAGATCGTCTTCGAGTCTACCCCTAAGGGGGTAAAAATTCCCGTTTCAGGTTGCAGCTGAAATGTTGAAGAATTTTTTTTTAATTATTTAACGTCGCTTTTTGAATTCTTGTGTGAGAATTCTTTGGTCGTCCAAGAATTATCTGACTTGTATCAAAGTTCTACGATTTTGCAGGGAAGTTGAACGGTTTGGCCCAGTGCGAGAGACGCCTCGAGGAGAAAGCAGGTTTAATAATAGGCTATCGCGGACCTTAGAGTAACAGGGAAATGACGGTGTTTCCATACAATCAATAACTCGGGCTTTCTCAGGGTCATCCGTGGCTCACCGCAACCACGTATCCTGCGCGAACGAACATCATCCTCCATGGTAGTTTCTCGGAATTAACATGTACCTATCAAGCGTGACGTAGTTCGCGAGTACGCAGTTTCGATATATGTGTGTGTCTGTAGATACACGCCAGGATATCTCCGCCATTTCTCTGTACAAGCCAGGAAGTGTAAATGGAACAGTTCCTCTTCGATTGTCGTGTTGTTCTCCGAAGCTTCGGCGAGAACTAGTTTAATCCTTTCCGAGAAGTTAGCGTACACATGACGAGCCGTCTAATACCGAGTCATCTCGATAATTCATGCGGTTTTCGAAACAAACGGAAATGTTCTGAAGCAAAAGTTGTTTAAGAAGAAGCATTGTGATTGAAATGTATTCGCTGCGGAGTGTGCTTGGGAGCTGTTCTTTGTTTCTGAAAATGGAACCATTCTCAGTATATTCTTGGTTTCGTCAGTCCCATTTTCGAATTTGATTACCTCGAGAACGAGGCGGGTTCCGAGAACGAGACAGTTCGCTGTTCCCGCTCTAAATTACACTTAGCGCGTGACTCGGAGCAACACTGGTCAAACAAACTAGCGCCGATCGAGGTGCGTGATTCCCTGGAACGGGACGATAACTCAGCTTCTAACAATACACTCCAGGATCGATGACGTCAATGATTCCATCGGATTAGCAAAATTTTCCGAAGCGACGGGAGAGAACGTTGTCCATCGAAAACGAGTTGATCGTATATATAATATTGAGAGACTTGAATTTTATGGGTCGGAGAGGTGGTGGCTACCAAAGAAACCGAGGCCGGTTCGTAAAAAGGAGCCGCGCAGGTTTTCGGGGACGGAAGTCCACGTCAACGGAAGCTACCTTGACGCAAGATGCACCGATGAGTTGGCTTTCGACTACGTGACTCTCGTAACGAGTCTTTCACTCCAACCGGTCGGCTACGGACGCCGAAAACGGTTGTTGCACCGTGGAACCGTTGGTTGCGCAACCGATGAGACAGATTCCTTCGCCCTTAATCGTGGACGTTTCACGTGGCGTGGCGGAGCGGAAGATTCCCCGACAGACTTCCCACAAGGCGAAGACATCGTGCAGCCATGCGAGCGTTTAATCAATGACTAAGCGGACAGAAGTCCTGGGAAATCGTGTGACCAATGCAGGTGGAATCGTCTGGGAATATCCACGCGCGAGATCGTCTTTTGTACTCGTCATACAACTTCTAATAAAAGCAAATAATTTTTATTTTACATTGAGATCTGCAGTAATTGTATAAACAAAAAATCATATCAATACTGTGCGCATAAGACATAAGATAAGTGAAAACGTTTTTCGGCTCCTCCGAGTTTACGAACAGCGTTTCACCTCCAATCGTGACGGATCAGACTCGTTCACTGCTTAACAAAAAGTCAGCGACGTGCGTCAGTCTGTTTCTCACTCGCTCGGCTCAATTCAGCTCCTTCGAGTTTACGAATAGCGTTTCATCTCGGATCGTGACGGATCAGACTCGTTCACTGCTTAACAAAAAGTCAGCGACGTGCGTCAGTCTGTTTCTCGCTCGCTCGGCTCAATTCGGCTCCTCCGGGTTTACAAATAGCGTTTCATCTCGGACCGTGACGGATCAGACTCGTTCACTGCCTAACAATTGGGTTTAAAGAAGTTTTCACTTGAAAAAACCAGTTGAAATTCCAGGAAGATTAGTATAACGAATGCAATTGCTTTCGATATTAGAAATTATCGAAGGAAACCTGTACTCCGTTAGTCTGAGTAAACATCTAGCTCGGGATGAATGAAACTTCGCGGTCCATTGTTCCCGGGATTTTTCAATTGGCAACGTACCTACGCGTCTGCAACGAGAAAATCCCGAGACCGAAAAAATTGTCTGTTTTAGCGACGGCTCGTCTTTGGCGGACGATCAAACGCGTCTAAATCCAGCGACGTCACCTCTGACGTTCACCAAGTCTGCTAATAATTCTCTGCAAGAATGACGTCACCGGTGGCCGAGAAGCTCGTGCCGCTGCCAATTCTCTGATCGACTACCATCGCTGCGAATGCTAACTGTACCACGAACTCATGGCAGGAGTTCAAGCATCAAGGAAACATGCGTGTTTCGGTGAAGCTATCTTTGATACGGCCTGGCTAAATCGAGGTACACTTCGGCACGACCGTTCGACGATGAAGATGAGAGAGACCCCGCCGCTCACACGTGTTCCGTGTTCCGCTAATAACGTTATGGTCGGTTTATATAGATCAACTAAAAAGTAATTCCGCGTGTTTTACGATGCGAGACCGTTTAAATCACGACGCTTGAATGAAAATTAGAAGACGGCGCCGCAGTGCGCGAAACAGCGATTCTGCGACGTGAACAAACACGTCGAGTATATCGAAAAATATGCGCTTCTGCATCTAGCTTTGTTTTCGAGAACATTGGCCGCATGCTCGGCGACTATGCAACCGCAACTATTTACAAGAACGAGAGACGACGGTGAGTCGGATGCGGATTTCATGCATTTATGAATAGACCGCGGATCTTTATGTAAAACAAACGGTTTCTGCATCACTCACGAGGCGCTAACCGAATAAGAATTTTGTATCTTCTTTTAATAATTTGAATAACTTCTCTCTTACATCCCATTTAACCTTCTACTTTTCCTTCTACTTACGAATTCGAGAAAATCAAAGTTGAAATATCTATTATGGGAATTCTTGCTCGAGGATTATAATTATTATATATAATATATTATATATATAATTATATTGTTTAAGTTTTAGATTAAGGTATAAAAATTATTGTAAATATTGTAAATAGCGTCTTTTGTATATAGTTATTTTAGGTAAACAAGGAACGGGAAAAGTAGAGGTTAAGGATGCGGAGAAAATGTAAGGAGATTGTAACCCTAAGGGGAACGATAAAGTTATACATATATAATTATATTATATATATAATTATTATATAGACTATGTTAGAATTCCAGAACGGCTCTTGTTAGTTTCGACGAGTTCGTCAATTACGAATCGGACCGATTTGCATAGACGGAATACGAATGAACGGAATTCTACTGTATACTTAACGCATTTTAATTTATGCATCGAGAATGACTAATCGAATACACGATAAGCGAGCTGTCACAGGATCGAATCCCCTTGAAATTCCCAGAAGAAAGGAAATCTCTGACTGAACGGCGAGAATGTCTAAGATTCGACTGGTAGAACCGGCGTTCTTGAGGACGTATCTTTCTGCGAGTGGGAGTTAGAGAAATGGTTGCGAAGTTCTTTGTTTTCAGAAAAACTGATGTGACCTTCTCTCCTGGAGCGGGAGAAGTGCCAAATTGCTTTTTAGAATGCCAGACCTCTGAGACAGACAGGTAACCAACGTCCTCGAGAACGTCGTCGGCAATTAATGCGCGTGTGAGCTCGAAAGAGGAACTCGCTGAAGAAACAGTAAAATCTTCATCTAAGCTGAACGGAGCTGTACGATCTTAGTCGGTTCGTCTACCCCCTCCACTGTTGGGACACACGCGTAAAATGTAAACATGCCGCGTAATCTCCGCCTAATCTTGTTTTTTTTTGTGAGACTTCTATCAACTTATTCGTAAAATTTTTTTTATTAAAATGACGCTGAACAGGATGCGATTCCAATGTATTTAGTAGTGTGATCACTAGAATGCAGATTTTTATGCATTTTTGTGAGACTTCTATCAACTTATTCGTACATTTTTTTTATTAAAATGACGCTGAACAAGATGCGATTCCAATGTATTTAGTAGTCTGATCACTAGAATGCAGATTTTTGCATTTTTTAAGAAATTCGCTGGCTGAGATGTAAAACAGTAAACGGTTAGGAAAATTTAAGAATATTGTAATGTTGTATTTAATTCGATAAAGTCATTAAAGGATAAAGTCAATTTTTATTTTACACTTGCATCCCACGATTAATGCAGAACGTTTTTATTTAGCATAAAGTTCCACAGTCTAATTAATACAGCACTGAAGATTACTGTAAATCATCGTTCTTGCTCAACGATGCAGAGAAACATCTGATTCGATTCCTTTTTTTTGCGGATCGCCCAGACAGATGGCGGCGGAACACCGGCAAAAATGGCGATAACGCCATAACTAAAAATAGAACGGACCAGTTGTTTTCCCCACGGCTATCCTCGTAAAAATAGCACGCGTTCCTCTCGAAATCGCTTAACGTTCCACGCGCTCGCGACTAATTATCGTTCCGTGAACGATCAAGTGCTGAACGAGCACGCGCGTTTTCCATTCGGCACAGAAGAAAAGAGCACGAGCGTAAAAGCATCGCCATCTTTGATCGGGCTTTTACCGCCGAGGAGAATTTTCCTTCGAAGAAACTAGCAGCTGTTTTACAAAAACCCGTCGACAAGTGCCAAAATAAATTTTTCGAAGGTGGGTCAGGGTTGACCTAATAATTCCTTACTGTCATTGTCAAACCGATTCGTGGTAAATGCAGATATGACTGCACGAAATGTTGCGAGCCGATTGATGATGTCATTCGCAGATACACTTTCTTCTGACATTGCTCGAGTTCCAATTTTCCATTTGCTTCGATCGATGTAAAATGTGAATTGGATTATTGAATTAAATTTATACTTTTTTAGTGGAAGACTTTGTTGTCTAATTGCTGAGAAGTTCCTTTCTCGCGAGTTATTATATAATTCGAATTGCGAAACTGCTTTTATGGGAAATGATCAAATAAATATATTAATTTTGGTGTATGGTAGAATCAAATTTGCTCGATATTGCTAATATAATCTGAATAATTTATATTAAACATATGTTCATAATTTTAATGAGTTCCACAGTTCTAATTTGAACGATTAATAATCTGATAAATTAACAGAAGTGCCTGCAGTAATATTTGTATTACAGTGCAATGATTTTATAATATTTTATAAGAATATTGATTTTTTTAATAGCACGTTACAGGCATTCAAAACAAAATTGCGCGGTACTATTCGTTAATAGTACCTGTATTTGCTTAGTTTTGTAGAGTCCATACGTATGTTAATTCTAGGTTAAGACTTAAAATTAAGGTTTTTTTTTGTTTATTAGTTATACTGTATAAAATGTATATAATTGTATAAAAGGACGTCAGTCTGTATAAAATAAATAAATAAATAATGTAAATCAAATTTTCTAATAGAAAAGTTTGGATCGCCTACTTTACCGACGAGAAGTATCATCGATTACAGGCCAGAAGGAGACGTGTCTCAGTTCGAGCAATCAACAGAAGAGATCGCTATCATACGAGACGTTGATTACTCGCCGGACAATGGAGTATGTTAATTGCGATAAGGAGTCACGTGTTCGCGCGTACTAACCGAGCCCGACTCGCTAGAAAGTGAAAATTGGTTCTCAGGTGTTTCAATTCGTTCACATTCCGTTCCCACATTAGAATAAACAAGATTACCAACCAGGCCACACAATGGGAGAATTTGCTGCAATTATTTAGCATTACCGTTGAACCACTTACGAGCCGATGTCAAACTATACTGACGCTTTTTATTGGCGTTTTCAATGTAATCGCCTGATAACACGTAAACACTGTAATAATTTCACGTTATCGCTCATTAAGTACGAGTTTCCGGATAATATTCGCGAGATTTTCCTTGTTGAAACAATCAGCGGTTCAAGAATTATTAGTAATGTTTATATGGCAATCATAATTACGTAAACGTGTACACTTGATAATAATTAAACCTTCCGTGAAATGATTTCCTGCGATTCCACCTGCTCGGGAAACCGTTCGCTAATTTTCCGCAGTTAATAAATTAGCTGGAATTAATTGGAACGTTCGTGGCAGTCGATGTATTCATAGCTGGGAGAAACTGAAGAATTTGAAGAAACACGAGCCCGTTTTGAAAAATGCGGACATTTCAAAATTGACCAAATGAAAATTATTTGAAGCGAACGCTGCAGTACGATGCAGTACACTGCAGCGTCTTGGACGAACTTCGCGTCAAATGACCCATATTCGACAAATTAGAATGCACCGGTTCCCGTGTATTTAATATTACACGGATTAAGATCCGGATTCATTTATTATGCGTGCATTTACATATACGTGAAACAGGGACCTCTAATTCCTTCGCGGTAATAACTCTGCGAAGGCTGCTCGGTCGATGAATTTCTGAGTTTCGTGACTAATCTCGCCATGCTGACCGAGAATTATCCTTCTAGAACGTGATTCAGTCTCGCTCTGAATTGAGCAAGCATTATGAGCGTCTAGACGCTTTCAGACAAGTCTGTTCTCGCGTCCACGTCATCGTCGCGTGGAGACCAACGGCAGTCGGTGTGGGATCAATTTCCAAAATAATGTTTACCGAAATTGGATTCCTTGCAGCAATAAAAAAGGTGTATCCATAAAATCTTTATTCAGTATTTTATTTTGTACATAAATGCAATGTCGGTTTGAAAAATTTTAATAAGTTTTAATTAGTTTTGAAGCAATGTTTCAGACCAAATTTGTTATTTTTCTATTAGAAAGAAAATGGTGTATATTTTAAAAAATAAAAACTGCCATTAGGTGGTTCGGAACCCACTTTTATTATAAACTGTAGGTCTCGTCGAGAAATAATTCTCATGTAAGAATTCAAAAAAGCGACGTTAAATAATAATAATAAATAAAATTTTTAAACTGCCATTTTTGTTGTGTACAAGGTAAAAATACATTATGAAACAGACCTCCTAAGAAATCATCTTCAAACACAGTATTTTCGGACAATGTAGATTTTTAGTAAAATGCAAAAAATTGCAGATTTTACGCAGATCTATAATATGACTTGTGAAGCTAGATCGGCGCCTGTATCGTTTGACCAACAGCTCTTTCAACAAACAACTGACAACAGTTAAATAGCGTTCCGTTCCCTGTGCGAAATCAATACTAGTCGTATTTATGAAATTCAATTTGATATCTTCATTGAGTGTTTGACTGGTCGATTGTAAGCCGGTGGATCAAAGCATAAAAGGTACGAGGCTTGTTCCCTTCGATGGGAATCCCAGAATCCAATTGCACCGGCCAATCGGTGTGTAGTATCGACCGGGGTAGCAGTCGCACGGAACGCATGCACCTACTAACCGGCTTGAAAGCATCAGCGCCTTCTCTTTTCGTTCACCGTTCGCGACCGGCGCATAGTGTTCAAACTCTTATGGGAGTTGACGGAAAATTAATCACTTCTGAACTATCCCGTTTTCGACCCAAGACGACTAACATTTTT
>CM052324.1:8251159-8269813 GCA_028455615.1 Lasioglossum zephyrum | reverse complement strand
TAACCCCTTGCCGTACCATTTTCTTTACAGTTACAGTGATTAAAACGCCTGTATCCCGAAAAATGTCGTAGAAAGGAAAAGAAAATTTACATTTTTTATATGGCTACATTTATTTGAATGCTTAACTATTGATTACAAACGAATCGAATTTTAGTTCATCTAAAATGAAACGCTTAATATTCATACTTGTTAGACTTTGTTAAAAACCTTCATCACGAGTCTGGCTCGTCAAAATACGGCAAGGGGTTAATATCTGTCTGTCTACGCTTAAGTGTGAAATGGTGCATGTTTCATACAATAGAGGTGCTAACTATCCTGCTCCACGGTCAAAAAGTGAATTGAAGACTTCACGACACACGACTGGATGATTGAAATGGTGTACGAGATTTTTCGAAGGGTTCGATCAGCGTGTCCTTGACGACGCCATCGCTGGGGTCACCGCCGATGACATTAGAGCGCGATGGTTTCGGGCCGCGCATAATTTGAAATTCTCATTAAAGCCCGCGTAAAGCAGTGAATGACAGGGCGATGGCTCACCGGTGGAAAACTTTTCATTTTATTTGGCTTTTGTTCGCGGCGGAGCGGTGCGAGCGACGCGTATCAACGCCGCGCCAGGATATTGACCCAGTTTCCTGAGCGCGGGTACCGGTGCCACCCATGAATGTGTCATGCGATCATTTCGAGCTTGATGCACCCGCAGCTCCACTGGAGGGTATGAATTTTTTAAATCGGCCGACCGCGAGCTTCTCCGTCTTTTCCGTAACTGGAAATCCGGGCTCCGAAACTGCCGCGAGTAAGAACGCTAGTCCGGTTTTATCCCATCGACTTGGACGAAACAATGTCGGCGAATATTTAACCCTTAATACAAAGTTATTTTATGCGCGGCGCAAAGGTTCGATCATTTACAACAACAAATAGCTATATGTAGGACGAAACACCTTCCTCTCTTTTTAAAAAACTGATTACAAACATTTGTAATAGCCAACGTGGTTCTTGAACCTGAGATTCAAATCCGAATCCAACGTTTAGTATCCTACATATAGCTATTTGTTGTTGTAAATGATCGAACCTTTGCGCCGCGAATAAAATAACTTTGTATTAAGACAAATTACGATCGATAACCAATTAATTAATTATTTAACCCTTAGTTGGTATATGTTGATACCTAATCAATAAACTGCGGATCTTTTTTGTAAATGGAAATTGCATTGAATTTTATCTATTCCCTTAATAATTTTAATAAAGGAGAAATCGTATATCAACATATTCGGTTTGTTAAATTTACCAACAATTTTGAATTTCATCTACTCAATTTTAATATAAATGCATAAAGATTCACAGTTTACTAATTAATTACTAAACGTTTTAAATTTACAACACCAAATTTAAAACATAGAGAATAGAAATATTCTAGGTCGGAAGAAGTGGTTTATTTTCGAATTCAAATAGCTCCGAGCGCGAAGGGTGAACAAACAGGAAACGGCATTTACGAGACTGAAAAACGATACAAGTTCAATGTCTCTTAAATTGTTCATCTATAACGTGGCTATAATTCCTAGCGACTTGATACATGTATTCCATACGCAAGCATGAATTCGTAATTGAAAGTTGGTTCCACTCCTTCGGGAGGATATCCTCCGAGGAAATTTTTCACAGAAGAATGGACGACCACCGGAATGTCCCACCGGACCCCACGAAACTATAGCACCACTGGTACATTAGAATAGGACTTCATGTAGGAGGACTTTTACGACCTTATCCGCCTGCAGGAGGAACGTCTCGCATAGGGGAGATTCTTTAAGAATGCATAGTGTACCCCTAACTCAATTATGCAGTCCCTGGCAATAATATTCTTTTACAGTTTACAATATCTTCCTGTGGTCCTCTCCTTTCAACTTCTCAAAAACATCCAAACCGTATGGTTGGTAATTAATTCTTTTGTAGTCGATTATCTCAATCATAGTAACTTTAAGAATGCATAGTGCATCCCTAACTCAATTATGCAATCCCTCGCAGTAATATTCGGCCAGTTTTAAAGATACATTTTGAACCGTTCGTGGATTTTTTAAAAGTTTACAATATCTGCCTGTGTGGTTCTATCATTTCAACTTCTCAAAAACATCCAAACCGTATGATTCGTAATTAATTCTTTTGTAATCGATTATTTCAATCATAGTAACTTTCAGAATGCATAGTGCATCCCTAACTCAATTATGCAATCCCTCGCAGTAATATTCAGCCAGTTTTAAAGATACATTTTGAACCGTTCGTGGATTTTTTAAAAGTTTACAATATCTGCATGTGTGGTTCTATCTTTTCAACTTCTCAAAAACATCCAACCCGTATGGTTCGTAATTAATTCTTTTTAAATCGATCATTTCAATCATAGTAACTGTAATAATTAATCAGTCAGTCACGAACTGTCCTACGATTACTAATTGGCTTTGATATTAATCGTAACTTTCAATCGGATTACGTTTCACCCAACTCGGCCAGAGAGGATTGTTCGAAGATAGGCCGAAACAATCGGCGAGAGACGAAGGTATCGTTAGTATAATGAATTGTCTAACCGGGGTACACACACGTAGAGGGAAACAGGCACGGTAATCATCACCCACGGCGGGCAATTCGTTTATGCAATTACGTAAATTGATTAGGTAACAAAGCGTTATGTATGAGCCGGGCGCGGGGAGATCGAAGTTAATCCGATTCGCAGAGTTTAATCCGGCGAGAAACGAAGGTGGCCGCGAAGGCGACGAATTTCAACGGTGCTGGCAGAAAAATTACGTGCCAGCGGCGTGTAACGAGTGCGGTTGCGGCTGCTCCGCAATCGACAAGCTGCGCGTGGATCGAACGCCCGCCAAAAATTCGGTGCGCGTAAGACAGCTCGATCGTACAGCGTCGATATCAGCCGCCGATTGATGAGAATTGAAACTCGAAGGTTCTTTATTTCGGGCGTACCCGATATAGGCGAGAAAGTCCGCCATTAAACATTAACATTGTCGACGGTGCATTTTCAACTGCGACATTGAACAATAGCGCGTTAACCAACCAAACGAACCGCACGGGCGTTCATAACGTTTATATAAATTATATCAGCGCGTCCTTCGGCCACCGAGATTATTGGCTGTGTATCGATAACGTGCCACTGGCAAACATTTTTACTCCACGGAATTCATCCGTCGTGCAGAAACGCGTCTTTTCACAGCCAATTCAACTTTTTCTGCTTTGAACGTCTTCGATCATTAGCCATATTTAATTACGCGGTCTCCAAATTTTAACAATGCACCTGTAAAATGCAATTACATTTACTTCGGCACTTAGATAAATCTTTGTCCCCGTTATTACCGAACTCCCCAATATTTAACCGACTTCAAAAAAGGAGGTTACTCAATTCGACCTGTGTGCCTTTTTTTTATATGTAGGTTCACCGATTACGCCGAGATGGATGGACCAATCGGTACTAAACCTTTTGCATCTTGTAGAGCATGTCCCCGGGGTGGTCCCGTTATTTTTCATTTTTTTCATTCAAAACGACTTTTTTACTAACTCGAGATTATGTGGCCGAACGATTAAACAAGTCGGCGAGGAAGGCTGCGAAGAGGTTCTACAGGTTTTCCTGGAAAATGTCGAGACAGAGTTACGATTTTACGAATTCTATGCAAGTTGGCAACGCAGCGAGCATTCTGATCTTCGTTTTCTTACCGAGTTACGGAAGCCCCTATTGTGTCTCGGGAAGGGAGGGAGAGAGAGTATACCTGAAATTCGAAAGGGACTCGAAGGGCGTATCCCAAATTTCAGGCAAACGATACAACTCGATTGTTCACAGCCGTGATACTTTACTTCGCCTGGTATACCTGAAGACGTGCGAAGATTTTCCTGGGTCCGTTGAACAATGAACTTTCGGTAAGAATATGCTTCGTGTTTCTCATTGGCTACTTGGAGATGCCAATATCTCTAGTCGCACGGAAAATATTTGCCCGAACGGAGATTAAATGGAAGTCTGAACAGAGAAAGAGAGTATTTGTACTCGGAGAACAAAGCATCGTGAACGATTTACACAAGTGTCTACTAATATCTGTGTTTCAACATCGGAGATTAATGGAGATTACGGTGCATTCTTCGATAAAGTAAATGCTCAGAATCATTCTACATGGTCGTGTCCAAAACGAGGAGTAACGCTCATAAGTTTCGCGTGTGCTGTACGGTTAAAGTCCCACTCACAGAACGTACCTGCGATTAAACAGACGTTAACGTAATTACGCGAGAACGTATGCAGTTTCACGAATATTCAACCGCATTACAGATAAGAATTTATCTATATACGTACAAATAAATATGTTTTATCGAAATCACACTTAAAAGCAGTCGTACTGTGATAAATGAATTCTTTGTTCGAGCGATAAGCTACTAATGGCGTCGATGCTAGCAGAAGCAGAGTAACAGCCCCGTGAATTTTGCTTTCTCGCCAGCTCTCTTTGCCCTTTACATGGTCGTATAAATAACGAGAATTATAATAAAACCGGTGTCTTTAACCTTCGGTTACTCGCACTCCTCTTTTAAATAAATTCTTCTCGAACAAATTAACTATTTCAATAAAGTACAAACATTTACTTGTGCAATCGGCACCTTCGTTTATGCTTGAAATGTTAAACTTAACATTTTGAGATTAATTAAAAGTGAATGCATACGATTTCAAAGAACAATACAGAGAACGTTGTTAATTTTCAGATATCTTATAATTCTCAATAGATCAATCATCTTTTAAATAAATTCTTCTAGAATAAAATAACTATTTCAATAAAGTACAAACATTTACTTGTGCAGTCTGCACCATCGTTTATGCTTGAAATGTTAAACTTAACATTTTGAGATTAATTAAAAGTGAATGCATACGATTTCAAAGAACAATACAGAGAACGTTGTTAGTTTTCAGATATCTTATAATTCTCAATAGATCAATCCTCTTTTAAGTAAATTCTTCTAGAATAAAATAACTATTTCAATAAAGAACAAACATTTACTTATGCAGTCTGCCATCGTTTATGCTTGAAACGCTAGATTTAACATTTTGAGATTAATTAAAAGTGAATGCATATGATTTCAAAGAACAATACAGAGAACGTTGTKAATTTTCAGATATCTTATAATTCTCAATAGATCAATCMTCTTTTAAATAAATTCTTCTAGAATAAAATAACTATTTCAATAAAGTACAAACATTTACTTGTGCAGTCTGCACCATCGTTTATGCTTGAAAWGTTAAACTTAACATTTTGARATTAATTAAAAGTGAAYGCATACGATTTCAAAGAACAATACAGAGAACRTTGTTARTTTTCAGATATCTTRTAATTCTCAATAGATSAATCCTCTTTTAARTAAATTCTTCTAGAATAAAATAACTATTTCAATAAAGWACAAACATTTACTTATGCAGTCTGCACCATCGTTTATGCTTGAAACGCTAGATTTTGGAATTAATTAAAAGTGAATGCATACTTATAAGATTCTAATCATACGTATAAATACGTAGCCTGTGATATTCGACAGACCTAGCGCGATCGAGCGAGCCCCGAATTAACAGCTGACACGCCGTACTCGGGAAGAACATAATTGTAAAACTCTGAACAAAGAACAAGTACACGAAGAAATCGGACGTGTACGGTTGACGAAGCCTACGATATTCGTAGGCTACAAAACTCAGTCATGCAATCAATAAAGATAACTGAACATGAACATGCCAACACTGTACTACGGTTAGCTGTGCGGTTCAAACGGGTCACACCTTACTGAACAACCGTTCGCTGCAGAGGTGATCATGCAGCCTCTGAGGAACACGCTACGTTACCGAGAGTCTGCTAAACGCAATGAAAAGAAACGGATCTCTGAACGCAGCGGGGCCGAATACAATGTTTACCATTCGGCGTGGTGTTCCGATATCACGATACACATATTCCCGGTGGTTGGATAATCGGTCCAGGCGGAATCGACGGGCACAGAACATTGGTGAAAAAAAAAATCGAAACTGCGTGTGACGACGAACAACTGTACAACAGGGCGGTTGCGAAGTGGTCGTGTTCCGGTCGACGGGTAGACGTTGCGTTTTCACCATGTCGCGGCCGATGGGACTGGCCGACGAGCCATCGAGCACACTCGCGACACGCGTACCGCGTAAACATCGAATTCAGCCGGAAGCCGCTAAAATAGAGAGCAGAAGAATCGCGGGAGAAAGATGCGTGTACGTGTGTGTGTCTAAAGCTGCGGCGGGGCCCATCAGGCAGAGAAAGACGAAGAAGAAGAAGAAGAAAAAAAAGGAATAATCCCCCCTACCCTCTTCCTCGGGCAGCCGCTCCATCGCCTTCCCAAGAGTAACCCAGGCACTCGCACGCAGACGCACAGCTCTGCATTCGGAGACGGACAGGCGAGAGCGAGGCAAGCGAGCAAGCGAGGCGGCGAGAGAAAGAGCGCGCGCGGCAAGAGGGGAAATGAAAAGGAGCGAGAGTGGGGGGGACGTCCTGGTCGAGGTAGAGCGAGCGAGAAAGAGAGAAGGGAGAAGAAAGTGGAGGGGAGAAGCCTCGAGAGTCCAAAGCTGTGCTAGAGGTTAAGGCACGTCCTACGGTACTCACTGCTGATCTTCATGCCGCCCAGGGGCGGATTGGTGTGCACCTTGTTGCCCTCGGCGAAGGAGGTAGTCCTCGGTCGGCCGCTCATCCTGAAATTTTATTTACCGGCTCCTCCACCTTACACCGAGGTCTGGAGTATGCCGCCTCTGGTTCCGTTGGCCGCCGCCTTGGCTGGCCGTGCCACTTCCTCCTCCTCCTCTTCGCGAACGCCTCACGTGAAGATAGCCAGGAACGCTTGGTCGTCGTCGTCGTGGCCGTCGTCGTCCTCTTCGTCTTCGTCGTTCTTGTCGTTGTTGACACCACCTCGGACATCAATGACAACACGAACGATAATCACATCGCACGCGCGCATACACGTCCGCACGGCTCCGTTATTCTATATATTACGCCACGGCCGTGCTCGATCGACGGATCAAGGGGAGAGAAAGAGAGTGAGAACGGAGGACTTGCACGGAGACGGAAAGAGCAAACGAGACGACAGAGAAAGAAAAAGAGAAGAAGGGCGGGAGAGAGAGAGAGAGAATAAGAGGAACAGAAGGGAGGGAATGGCGAGCAAAGCGCGCGCAAGATTCGTGAATAGAAGAAATTCACGGAGAACCGTGGATGGAGGATTAATGACGGTTGGGATGTTGAATCGATGAAAAATCGTTTTGTTGAGAACGATATATTATTTTTTCTGTACACTCCCGACACTTCCTCCCGTGCGATACGCTCGTACCCGTTGATGGTGGTCGCTGGCGATGGCAGCGACTCTCTCGAATCAACGTTTCGTCGCGATGGAACAGCGCGCACACCGGGGTTATATACACTATTCCGTTCGCACCAGATCACGTTCGAAACGACAGCCTCTTCGGTGGCAGTACCTCGATTACGTTTCACACGATCCTCCTTTTTCCTTTCCGAAGCAATGTCCACCGGCGGCCACGATAACCGCGCCGGTGGCGTCCAACTACGCGGCGAATTGACACAATTTACGACAATCTTTCCGTATTGGCCACCGCTGTCAGGGAGTATATCGCGGAACCGAGAAGCGCACTCTTCTAACTACCTAATAACCTGGACGAGGGCGCGGAACGTTGCGGAGAGCTATGCCGCGAGGGGAGGCGCGGGGGTCGACGTTTTCGGAACGGTTCGTACGCGTACGCGACAGTGGAGGCACACCGCCGCACTTGGTAGCCTTCCTATTTAGCGCGACTACACGACGGTCTGGTTGTGACGGGTCGGATTTCTTCGTCGTTACCGACCTATGTATCTCACCAATGATTCTAGAAGAGACCGATCACAACGATGCAAATTTTCTAGCAATCCGACAACGCCTCCGACAATGGTTGTCGTCGTTTCTCTAGGCTACACCGACCACAGCTCTCTCTGTTCTTTTTCCTCGCTGACCGTTTCTCTTTTTCGGTCCTAACGGCGCAGTCAGTTCGCTGCCTCTGATCTTTTCTTTCTTTCTTTCTTCCTTTCTCTTCCCCTTGTGCACACCGCTCTCTGTCTTCTCTCACTCTCGCACTCTTTCGGAGGGTGCGGGGGAAGCGCTGCCGCCTCACCTCCGCCACTACCACTCTTTCTCTCTTTCTCTCTCTTTCTGTCTCGGTGTTACGTTGAATCGGTCTTCGTCGCTCTTTCTCGCGGCTACTCGACTCCTCAGGCTCGACGTTGTCGACTTGCCAGGCTTGTGCACAACATTTTGCCGCTAAGCTACGCAAAGGAAACGACCGGAGGACCCGCTGACGCCGACATGGACGTCTTTCCTCGTCACAGTCGTCGTCGTTGTCCGTGTCGTCGTTGCTCGAGGGGAGGTCGTCGTCGCCGTCGTTGTTCACCTCCCGATTTCGACGACCGTGAAATCACTATGCGATCGAAACGACGCCTCGTACCCAACGCCGGGTAACGGGTTCAGGCGCGAACTTATTTCTTCCTGGCGAGATTAATCCTCGACGATCGACGACTTCTCTTTCCTCGCCGAGCACGGGAACACCACACCAGCTACGAATTTTTCGAAGCCTCCTCAGACATTGACCCGTTCGGGCGAGATCGGGCTACTCGAGTGGCGGCGGACATTGCCGAAAGTGACGTCAGCAACACCCCGCCCTGCCCCTTGCCAAGCGAACGATCGTACGGCAAGTGGGATGGCGCGTTCTTCGACGAACGACGCGACACCTTCCGCCTGAATTTTCACACCAACGCGAAATCCCGCCAAATTTAAACGCATTCATCGTTGACGAGCCATGAGGATAGATCCTTAGACCATATACAGGGTGTTCCACGTAACACGTTTCATGATTTTTATAATCATCTTACAATATAATCTCACAATTTAAGTCGATCTGTTTTCAATAAGTTATAACATTGCAGTAAAAAGAAGTATGCTTTTTTTGGATTATTGCTAAGGCCACCTTGATTTTTTTTAAACAGAGCTTTGTATTATAGCCCGCATCAAGACGAATTCAACGACCTAGTATACAATGACCTTCGGATGACCTTGAAGTGCTATTTTTTTTTAAATGAAGGTAGCCTCGACAATAATTTAAAAAATTATCGAACTTTTGGGCGAGATGGAACCAAAAAATAAATCATTCAAACTCAAGTCAAATCACTCTGTAGAAAATTCATGAAAACTAATCAATTTGTCAGCGTTTACATGAAAACAGACATTGAATTTTTCTGTCTACGATTTTGAGTTACCGATTCTGTGGAAAATGCTCTGGTAGCGAACTCTACCGAAATGGAACGGTCAGATATCGAACTGCATGTGATTGCAACATAAAAGCACAAACGAGATATAGGCATGGTACAGGACACACACATCTCATCTGAGATACATGATCGATAAAATAGATAACTAATATACGCGTTATCAATAATAAGGGAATCTATATTTGCAACAATCCTATGGAGGTTTATTTAAACGAATATTGAAGGAACCAAACGTTTCATTTTGGACTTACTTTTGTTACCTAAATTACATCTCAGAAAAGTTCTATAGGAAACGTTGAATATGATGTTTCTTAAAAATAGCCAATATTTTGAATCCCTTTCTCATCTTTGCATGTGTTGCTCGAGCTTAATTAATTATAATTGTTTCTGTACCATACGACTGTGGAATATTATAAGAAACAATTCAAAATCAATAAATAATTTAGAAACAGAATTTGAATGAATTTTTAATAATACATGCTTTACTATTGATCGGGTTTGCTGCCATGGAAATGTAAACAGCATGCACAAACATTTTACACGCACACATCGCCTGTGTAATCCTAAATATCATAACTTTATATCTAACTGTAATAACGACGAAAACGAATAATAATGTCTGTCTCGTTGCAAGCGAAAATATTTTACGGTTTAAAAACCGATATAATTTCAAACGCGCATTACATTTCGGACTCGGAAGTCTTGTATCCTGCTGGCAATTTGTTAACACTTCATCATATTCCACAACGTCGCCAACGATTGTTACGTTTATCCGATAAACACGAAATAAATATTATCGCAGTTACCAATAATAAGTACGTTGCTCTATATTTCTGTAAATTTCAAAATGTGCCGTCGTTTACAATACATGTGTATCTTTTTCAATTGAAGGAAATATGTTGCCACCTGTGAAATGGGCGAGAAGCCTACTATTTCTATATACGATGTTCAAACACTGAAGAGAAGAAAACTGCTTGGAATACCTTATGATGCACCCGAAGTTACTAAATTCACCTGCATGGATTTTAGCTTTGATAATCAGTACCTAGCAGCAGTGACAGGGGAGCCCGATCAAAGAATGCTTTTCTACAATTGGGAAAAGGGAAAGGTGGAGTCGAAACTGAAAGTAGGCGCTCAGCAAACACCGCCAGCTATTGTCGAATTAATAGCTTGTAATCCGTCCGATGTAGGAGTCATTGCTGTTGGTGGTTTGCATACATTCAAATTTTTAAATCTCTCTGAGAATGTCTGGCGACCATACGGGTTCTCTAAAGCAGATAATATACTTGCATGTTCATTGGCTTGGTTGAACTCGGATAGATTATTACTTGGGACCAAAGACGGCAGAATACTTTATTTAGAGAATGGCGATTTAAAGAATATTTATAAAATGAGCGATACAACTTCAATGAATCTGAGAATACGGGAAGAGTATGTTATACAAGCGAGTGGTTCGCTGATAGACGTTAAAGACAATGGAGATTGGGAAAATAATATTCGTTGTTTAATTGGTTTTCCAAAAGGATTTGCGTACGCGCATGGTTTCAGGACAGTTGTGCTATTCGAAAGAGAAAGCCAACATAAATACGTGAAAAGAAACGTTTATATAA
Organism: Lasioglossum zephyrum; assembly: GCA_028455615.1. NCBI lineage: Eukaryota > Metazoa > Arthropoda > Insecta > Hymenoptera > Halictidae > Lasioglossum > Lasioglossum zephyrum. The sequence goes on along the minus strand of CM052324.1, from coordinate 8,258,880 downwards.
TTCCAACGCAAATGTCGAAAGATGAAAATCACGATTTATATAAAGTTAATACTATAAACCTTAATGTAAATGCGGATCATTTAGTGATTACAACAAGCTGGTCACAATTATTTCATACAAGATTATGGGGGCCAGATTTGAATGTAGATCCAGAACCACAGGAATTTCAGGTGTTGACTCAAGCATTACATTATGGGCCTATCAGTAGTCTCTCAATGTGTGCTTGGAAATCGATGTTCATGACCTGCGGAGAACTCGATCATAGTGTAAGACTATGGGATTTCGAGTCGGGAAATTTAATTTTATTTAAACAATATGCAGAGCGCATCTGTGGGATTTCTCTGCATCCCACTGGACTTTTCTGCTTAATTGGTTTCAGTGATAAGCTACGCTTTATGTGTATATTGATAGATGATCTATTAACAATGGAAGAATTTTCTATAAGATGCTGTAAGACAGTAACATTTAGCCACGGTGGCCATTTGTTTGCTGCTGCGAATGAAAATATTGTACAAATTTACACAACTGTTGATTTCGCCAACTACTTCATTTTGAAAGGACACACCAATAGAGTGAAAGCTTTGCTTTTTTCGCAAACAGACACGAAATTGTTAACATTGGGCAGCGAGGATGTGATATATCAGTGGGACATGAGTACTGGTACTCGTTTTGCAGAAATCATTTTAAAAAATCGAGACTTACACGATATCGCGCTAACTGTCGATGAACAGATTGCGTACTGTATCGGGAATGATGCTATCATACGCGAAATAAAGGAAAATACGGTAATTCATTCATGTACACGATTCGAACCATACGTTTCCGTGAAAATATTAAGAACCATTGTTTCTATTAGGTGACGCGAGAATACAATTTGAAAGGAGTAACTATGAACAGTATGATATTGGGGAAATATGATCAAGCTCTATTTCTTGTCTGTCCCGGCGGCAATATTTTGTCAGTGAAATATCCGCTTCAAGAGCCTGTGCAGTATTCAGATTTCAACGTTCATGCTGTGGATCTTACAAAGGTGAGAATGTAATACGTATAAAGATCTATAAAAGACTACTAGTTATATTAGTAAGAATACTAACGTTGAGCTGTGCTTTCGCAGATCGCACTTTCCTTCAATCAACAGTATTTAGTATCAACAGGAATCGACGGTAGTTTATGCATTTGGAGGATAAACTATAGCGATGGAAAGGGAAAAACCGGAAAAGAGGTAAAATACACGAACGAGGTGTTAATTAGCAAAGGTGATCTCGTGGAGAAGATACAGACTATACAAGACTTGACCGTTCGAATGAGGGAACGAGAGAACGAGCTCGCATATAAAATGCGACAAATAGAGGTGTTGCACAATGACAAGGTTCAAGACCTTCATAAAGGTTACTGTGAAGCTATCGAGGAACTAAGAGAGAAGATCAACAGACTAAACGAGGATCACAAGAGCGAGCTAAACGTAATAAACGCAGATATAGATAAAATGAAAGAGGACCATAAGGACACGATGAAACGAGTGGAAATGACGTATGATGCGAAACTTATCACAGAATACGACAAGTTCCTGAAGTTGGAGGAACATATGACCGCCATGCGACATGATTACGAGAAACGTTTGGAGGAATCGGAGAAACGTGGAACAGAAAACTTGGAGAACGCGACGGATAAATACGAAGCGTTGTTGTATCAATGTCAATTACAAGTAAAAGAGACTCAAGACGAGATGGCACACCAGGCACGGGTTCACGAGCAATTGGCATCGCAGATAGAGGACGATGCCGATCAAGAGATTCTGGAATTACGAACGAATTATGAGAATATGTTGCACGAGGAGAAAGAATTGAACTTGAAACTTAAAGGGGAAGCTGGAATGATACGGAACAGGTACATAGTTAGCCAGAAAGCTGTCGAGGAGCTGAAGAGACAAGTGGAACGAGTTCAGAACGAGTACGGTTACTTCCAATCGTCCATCCAGGAATTAGAGAAAAACAAGGTGGATCTAAAGAAAGAGATAGACGAGAGAGACGCGACGATCCAAGACAGGGAAAGCCAGATATACGAGTTGAAGCGTTTGAACCAGGAGCTAGAAAAGTTTAAGTTCGTGTTAAATTACAAGATCACAGAATTAAAGAATCAAATAGAGCCACGCGATCAAGAGATCAGAGAGCTAAAAGAAAAGATACAGGATATGGAGACGGAGTTGGTGAATCTTCACAAGACCAGCGTTAGTTTAGAATTACAGCTGCACGAACTGAGGGAAAAATTAGGATCGGCGAGACGCGAAGTGCAACACGAAGAGAATCGTGGCAAACGATGTCAGCAACTTTTGAAGAGAATTCGCGTGGACTTGCTGGACGCGTCCGGGCTTGTGCAAGAGCCGCAGGCGTTGAAAAATGCCATAATGAAGCTATATCACAAGTACAGTGCTGGCGATGATTTCTTGCGCAGTCGGAAAGCAGACTTTGACGCCCAATGTGAATTCGTGAAGCAGAGGGATCATTTAGAAAGAACGGTAGCTTCTCTTCGGAAACAAGTATTTCAGGATACGCCTGGTATCGGCAAAGATATGGATAAAACGATGGAAGAGAATATTCTGTTGATCAAAGAGTTGAATGCTCTAAGAGAAGAATTGAAAGACTCTAGAAAACGCATATTACATATGGAAGGTCTTTTGGGGCTGAATCGAAAAGATATTACACCATCCGAGGCGAAAAAGAAGTTGCGCAACGCGTGTCACGGGTACGAAGAATTGCAGGCCGTTTATAAAACGCAGATGCAAGAGTGTCAAAATATTATAAACACGATGAAAGAGGATATAATCCAATTAATAAATAAATTACCGTGCGAGGAGAAGGTACTTAAGTCGAACTTTTAGTAATTATAGTCTGTAAATATGGTATTACGAATACTCCCGTGTAAATTGTTTATTTAAAGAATAAAAATATTGGTAACAAATTTCAAAGAACTTAGAAACATGAGAGTAATAATTACCAGTACCATGCTCCTAAATTAAAATCGCTGCTATGCGCTTAAAGTAGGAATGGATAGATGGCTTTTCGGGTTTTCGGATAGTTCGAAAATTCCTTTTTGTATGCCTTGTGCTTTCCTAATGCCCAGAGGGTCATCTGGTATGCGCCGGCGAAGGTAAACAGACCAGCTGAAATAAATAATTCCGGTGTAAGTTTGCGCGTTATTTCCTTTCTAATGGAATGGAAACCAGGGCTGTGCACTGTTCTGAAAGTAACTGTTTAAACCAGATCATTATGCTTCTGAAAATTTTCAAGAACTTGTTCCAGAACAGCTTTCAAGCCCTGGGAGGAACTTACCTGGAAGGCAAGATGTCATAATGGTAAAACCAATCCAACTACCAATTTCATAGGTATAGTTTGGGCAGGAAACCATATTGAAAAGTTGTGTGAATGGATTTGAAGTAGGTACAGGTATCTTCCTCACCGTGGAACCTGCTGGCCTCAGATTTCTTAGAGCTAAATGAATGCTTAAATTGCCAAGCTCGCAAAGCGAGAACATTGCTAGACCCACAGAAAATTTCATTGCACTTGCGCTTGTGAATAGCGGGTGGTTCACATGATATGCTACGTATGCTGCGAATAACCAATAGTAGGAACAATTCTTGAATAGATTACGTAATGGCATAGTTGCATGACTGAATCGATGCACAAACAAAGTCTCCAAGAGTCGCTTAGCATAATGTATTGACCAGCAGACAGCTGCAACACTGAAATTATGATTAGTTGAGAGTATTGTTAACTAGTTCTTTTCACACATACATTAAAATAAACTTACTGGACTGATGTGTCCACCTTAGATGTGGAAACATCGCCATAAAAGATCCAAGGACGTTGATAGATCCATAGGTACAGAATTAGGGGACCAGCGTATTCCACAAGGAACACACCTTTCCAACTGATCTGGGGTCCAAGATCTTTTAAATACAATTTCCCTCCGTCGGTGATGGACAAACTTTTCAGTGTATCTGAATCCGACAAAGATTTTCCTTTCGGATCCGGCCTTAAACTTTGCCTATGGATATTTGGTGCCTTTTTTAACTTATGCAACTCCTCCTTGACTTCCTTGATAGTGCTAGTCGGCTTTACCTGTACGAGGAAATACAAAGTACACAAAACATTAGCAAATATATGCAGCTATGAAAATTAATATTACAAATAGACTATGGATCTTTACGTATTTATAGTAGTGCTTTAGTACCTTTACTCGTATTTTTCTAATAGATTCTAATAGAACGTAGACACGTTCTATATAATAAAAACTTTATCACAAAAAGAGCTGAAAACTATAAATTAATTTTTTATTAAAAACTTTTTATGCCTCCCTCGGCAAAAAATTGAGTATTACATATAAGAAATAACGCAAACCATTTTTATTTTGCATAAAGATCCATAATCTATTTAATCGTAAAACTATCTCATTAGAAATTCAAACTAATTTTACAACTGCTGACACGTAATTTTTACAAACGTTATCTTTATGAATATTTTTAACACACATTGTGTATACATAGTACACGATTATTTGAATTGAATCTTCAAAAGGTTTCTCAATTAAATCGTGATTATGAATGATGTATAAAAACTCTGCATTTCATACAACTCGATACGTTCCTGTTGGACTTTGACACTGTGTGTTTACTATGTATTTACTTACGAATACATTGGACACGAATTTCGACGACTTTGCGGTCAATATTTGTATCTAAAAAACAAGAGAAGTACGTTATTCCACGGATCGATTTTCGAAGCATGTAGTTCGGTAAATTGTATTTATAATTTTACTGGTAAATACCTCCATCATCACTGGTAATTTTCCTCGATATCCAGCAGCTTATCGATGTAAAAAGCTTTCACACGATGTCCACGCTTCCAGCCGACTAGAACGCCGAGACCTGTGACAATGGTCGTGACTTGCGACTGAACGAGGCGCTGCGATCGGTCGATCGTACGATTGCTCGAATAGCCTCGAAGAACCAATGAAATTCTTTCAGCTTTGTAGATTTAAGTTTAATTCGATACGTGAAGTCGGGAAAGCTAGACTTTGACCACAAAACATTATGTCCCAAAAAATTCTTCCTGGCTGGATTTAGAACTATTGCATATAATTATCTTGTTCAGAATTCCAGAAACATAAAAGTAGTATCAAATTATATTAAAATTGTATTACAGTCTTTATTTAATTGCAACATCGAGCATTTGAGATATTCATTGAATCCATTCCTGCTTGATTATTTAATTGTTTTTTCTTGTCAATGACTAGCTGTATATAACGACGTATATATACGTAAGTTTCTTTTTTTTTTAGTAATACAATAGTATAACGTAGTTTTGCAATTAATAGTTGAAAAAAAGTATGTCAATTTAATGTAGCTATAGGTGGATGTAGCTATAAGTGGAAAACTGTAAAATGTTAGCTGTGCAATGTTTTTCTCGAGAAAAATGGTGCATCGGTATTGACGTAATGTTAAATTTGCCACATCATTCTGGTATAAATATTCACAATTGCCATGTAAATACATTCGATGTAAGAGAGATTCAAAGGTGAGTTCAAGAAGCGGGTGAACTGATTTCCATTTTAAATTCCCGCAAATAAAATATGCGAACAATGAAGTTTAAAAACTTGAAACTGGTAAAATGTTTGGATTGTGATATATGATCATGATTTTTCACTAAGAGAAATAAAAAATGTGATTACATATGCAAGAATAAGTAATGGAACGCATTAATGTCGGCATAGAAGATCATATCCTTATCGATTAAGCTAACTAAACAAATCGGATTCAACTAAGATGTTGCACATTATTTATTTACTTATTTTGCATAAAAAACATGTCTCCGAAAGAGATTTTTGACTCGAAAAAATTTTTTTATTACGTCGGCAAGGTAGACAATGACACTACAATGATAGGAAATGTTTTTTTTTCGAGTCACAAAAATCCCTTTGGGAAACATGTTCTTATTACAAAATTTGAGCTCAATCCGATTTTACCGATTTTCGGAGGTTCATCCGATATCAAAAATAACCGGCAAGTGTTCGCCGTATTTCGTATAGGTGGCGCTATCAACTCAAACCGCGCGTATCTGAAAAATCATTTATTGAAGTTTATTGTCACAATCTTTCAATCATAACAAAATGTTCCCATCGTAATTTTGTCGCAAATGGATTCTGTCTTAAATCACACCCGTGGCTTTCCGGTATTGACCGAAGTGTTCCAAATACTGTTGTATGGTATCTAGAGGTTGATAGATATCATTCATTCGGTTCTGTAAAAAAGCAATAATAATGCTATACAAACAAACAGAAGTTTAAAATGATCAATTCTTTTAAAATTCCCTTAACAATTGAGAACTGAATCGAATAAATAAATGTTGATTACCAGTAACCAAAAAACTATTAATCATTTAAAATGGTTATTTGTAATCAGGATATTACGTTTGAAAAATTCCTTGAAAATTGTTTTTGTATCTGGCATTTTTTTAAACATGTCGCAAACAATGTCAGGCGTTCAAGGATTAAAATGATCACCTCTTAATTTTAACCCTTAGCATTCGTGTGGTGACTATACCATTACTCAAAATATTGTTTAGATTATCAAATATGTTGGTAGCTAACCAATTCTCTAAACATTTAAATATCGTACGAGCCAAATTTAAAGAATCATAAAGAATGGATATATTGTAGGTAGGAAAAAAATGTTTAATTTTCGAGTTCAAATAGTCTCGAGTGCAAAGGGTTAATTTTAAACGATCAATCTACAGAAATTTGAGTCTGACTATGAAATTCTCACCTGTAAATACTGCGGGGCTTGATTGGATACTGTTGGCCCAAGAAAACCTTGCAAGAACTCCCGCATTAGCTCCCATGCGCTTCCGGGAACGACACAGGGTCTGTATTCAACCTGCGGAAGATATTGATGACGATAATGTAATATTTTGAATGGCTGTTGATGAGGTTTCAATGAAAAAGAATTATAGTAGCGGTAAAACGTTTCCTTCCTTTTATTTTTCCATGGGGACAAACGAATAACGGTACGGGCACAGAATACAAACACTTCGTACAGTGCTCGACACGGAATTGGCACTTTTGCCGGGTCATTGGTTGACTAGAATGAAACGGGAGGAGAAAAAAATGAGAATGGGTGTATCGGTATGTTCCCTCGAGCGTTGCACTTTATTCTTCCTTTAGAAAAGGGTTTCGCCGGATATAAACCGTGACCGGGAAAATAATGGAACACCTCATCCGAAAGTATTCCTTATTTATAAGTACCTTAGGCATATATATATTATTCTACATTATATACATTATTATACATTTATTATGTATTTATTATGTATTATACATTTATTATATTGTACATTTATTTTATATTATTTTATACATAAATATATATAAATTTATAATAAAGGTATAATAAAAAGCATACAGAATATCAATGCGTTCTACATTTCGACGAAACGATATGCTGCTCTCTTCGTCCCTCTTTTCCTCGCCGATCAAGATCTCCAACACTCGGTGCCAAAGGATCAGCTATCGTTTCGATCAAGAGTTACGGCTTTTCAACGGTAATCGTTAAAGGAAAGCTAGAGAAATCCTGGTGACATCTTCTTCTTTGTCTGATTTTTATGAAATACGCTTTCGAAGTCGTATCTCATATAAATATTTACTACTTGTTTGCTCGTCAACTTTTC
>CM052324.1:8229804-8251059 GCA_028455615.1 Lasioglossum zephyrum | reverse complement strand
AAAAATCTTCTACTTGATTCGCAAACAAGTGGAGCGAAATATAAATTAATTTTCTGTCTTAGCAAGATCAATAGGTAAAAAATAACAAAAATGCATTTCATCCCTCAACGACTTCGTCACCTTAAAAACAATTTTCATATTTTATAATTCAAAAAATACTTTAAAAAATCTTCTACTTGATTCGCAAACAACTGAAGCTTAATAAAAATTAATTTTCTGTCTTAGCATGATCAATAAATAAAGAATAATATAAAAATATGTTTAAATCCGTCAAACGTTTTCACTATTTCGAGTTCCATCTGCTCAGTTTCGTCATAAAAATATAAAAACGAAATTACTTTTGCGAACGTCCTAATATTTTCGACAAGATTAAAATAACAATTCGTAGCTCGGTCTGAAGTTCCATTTTTTACAATCAAATGTGACAGCATCTGAACTATACAACTCTACTCCAATCATAGTACCCAACTGTACCATACGGCTCTCCTAATTCATATTTATCCATTTTCGAATTTCCGCGCGCCGCGTGCAAAGGGTTGAATCTCGAACCTGCTTTCCCCATTTCAGCTGGTGAGTTTCGATGGTTTGAAGGGTCTGATCGAAGACGGGGTGAATTCGTCGTCGTTTGGACGTTCCGCGCCGACAGACGCGATCGTAGGATGGGGGCGAGAGCGAGCAGAACGTTGCGCAGGGGGTTTCCGTGCGCGATGCCACAGCCAACCGACTGGTAGCTATCTAGGGGGCTGTTTTCTCCCTCTCAGTTGGCCGCGATTCAGCGCCGGGTGTATGTCCCGCTCGTCGCGGGCTTAGACCGACCGACGCGCGAAACAACGGGAACAGCCAGCGAGAGATTCGGCACGTTTATGTACCTCGCTCGAACCAGCCCAACGGGGTTGTCACAATAACTAAAGGGGTTGACGGGTGTTTAACAATTCCGTGTTCGAGGTCCCTGGACGACACCGAACCGTACAGCAACCGGACGAGAYCCTGGGACCGGGTGACGATCGATTAACTAGCTAAGAAGATCGAAACCCAGGTTGCTTTTCTACAATAACAAACTACGATCAACGTGAATCGTGATGTGGTTCGAGTAAAAAGAAAGACAAGATCTAACGGGTCGTCTTAATAACTCGCAGACTTTTCGAGCACGCTTGGTCCACGATCGGCAACGATTCATCGAGCGATTCCAGTGGGCAAAAATTCCATCAAGCTCGGGAGAACGCAGGCTGTATCCGGATGACGATCGAAACCCAGGTTGCTTTTCTACAATAACAAACCAGGATCAACGTGAATCGTGCTGTGGTTCGAGTAAAAAGAAAGCCAGGTTTTACCAGGCTTTCTTAATAACTGGCAGACTTTTCGAGCACCCTTGGTCCACGATCGGCGAGGATTCATCGAGCGATTCGAGTGGGCAAAAATTCTATCTAGCTCGGGAGAACGCAGGCTGTATCCGGGTGACGATCCATTAACTAGCTAAGAAGATCGAAACCCAGGTTGCTTTTCTACAATAACAATCCACGATCAACGTGAATCGTGCTGTGGTTCGAGTAAAAATTAAGCCAGGTTTTACCAGGCCGTCTTAATAACTGGCAGACTTTTCGAGCACCCTTGGTCCACCATCGGCGAGGATTCATCGAGCGATTCGAGTGGGCAAAAATTCTATCAAGCTCGGGAGAACGCAGGCTGTATCCGGGTGACGATCGAAACCCAGGTTGCTTTTCTACAATAACAAACCAGGATCAACGTGAATCGTGCTGTGGTTCGAGTAAAAATTAAGACAGGCTTTAACGGGTCGTCTTAATAACTGGCAGACTTTTCGAGCACCCTTGGTCCACGATCGGCGACGATTCATCGAGCGATTCGAGTGGGAAAAAATTCTATCAAGTTCGGGAGAACGCAGGCTGTTTCCGGGTGACGCCGCCAGGAAGATTGATTGCGTTAAAGTGGAACTGGTGCACCGATCCTCCTCGTTCCCGATCGGGCTGCGTTTCCCCCAGTCCGCGAATCAATTCTCTGCGCGACACCGTTTGTGTGCCGGTCGAGGAAGTAACAATTATCTCTCTCCCGAGAGGGATGAAATCCCGCAGGATCTCTGCCAGTCGTGAGGGGTGGATCAGCAGATAACGGGTGCCCCAAGGAGCTTTCTCTTCCGGTGACCCTGCGGTTGGGTAAAAATCGATGGAAACCAGTTCCCTTTCTCTTCGTCAGCTGCGGGACCCAGTTGCTTGTTACGAAAAGCTCCCGGACACGAAACAACGAACCACGGGAAGCTAGCTTTCAGTGTTTTTAATGCAGCAACTTCCTAGAGGAGGCGAGTAACAAGGACTCTTCGTAACGCACCGAACAATCGATCGCAAGTTCGACAATAATTGGTGAAGCCGATGCGGCAGTCTCCTCAGCATCCACACTGCTGCATCCTCTGCACGGTAATGGACACGGTCGCTGCGTGCTCCAAGATCCCGGCTGATTGTCTCCAAGCATGAAAGGCACGCGTGACTCCTGAGCAAACCAGGTCGATGTTCCAGCTGTGCTCGGAACTAATTAATACTCGCTAGACGCTGGCGTTCCTCGAGGAATGATCGGTGTCCTGACTCGCGGTCGAGGAAGCTCCCTTTCCGAACCGGAAGCGCTTCAGCCACATCTTCACGGAGGCATTAAAGAAGGAAACTAGTAAAACAACCTTACAGGAATATGGTTTCTTGCGAAGAAAATCTTCACGGAGGCTGGCATTAAAGGAGGAAGCTGGTAACACAGCCTTACAGGAATATGGTCTTTTGCGAAGAAAATAATTTTTCGGCCTCAGGAGTTGCACATTGATTTAATCGTTTTTAGGAACGAATAGGATCGTTGCAGTTTTATACGTTCTTTACGAATCTTGTTCTCAGTGGCAACGGACAAGCCAGCTGATAAGCGAGAAATTTTTTTCTTGTTCAAGGATCAGTGTTGCTTATGCCGGAACTACATAGATACTACGGGAAACGATGATCCTCGAGGAAAGGAAGAACGGTTAACACGAACCGACAATACACAGCGCGGAGAGGTAGGCGGTCGTCGCCGTCCGGGACGGAACGTGTGTCGAACATGCATGGTTTTAGTAGGTCACCTCGGGGGGGAGAAGAAAGTTCATAACTCCGGAACTTGAGGAAGCTCTGCATCAGCGAGTGCGCCGGACGGAAGACGTACGTAAACAACATTTTGGAAATTCATTGGAAGATACGGAAGGAGCTAATTCAACGGAGAAACTCTCCAAAACGATTCGACAATAAGTGTTAGAATAATATTGGAAGATCGACGCCTTTCATCTCCGGCGATTGGAGAATAAATATTAAAAAGAGGATGACTCTGGAACGTTTTTTTTTATGGAATTCCGGACTCGATCGGATTAACAGTTTTCGAGGAACCAACCAGATAATAAAATCCCTGATGGTGCTTATCTTTTCGTATCTTTGTGAGAGGAATACGCTCGAGGACTGAAGAAATGCTGACGAATCGAGGATTATATTGGTTCACGCAGTATTCTCTCCGGCGAACGCAAAGCGAAATTGACTAGATCGACGGAGGACAATGGTTCGGGAGACACGGTTTGTTTTGCGACTGAATGGAAAAATAAATCTCCCGGAGAGCGGACGATGAAACGGCGATAAATCAGTTTGCGCATTCTGGTGAATGTTCCAAGTGGAATTAAGTATTCGGTGCGACAATAAAATTCGGGATTTCGAAACGCGGCGATAAACGATCGGTTTTATACGAGGAGCTCCGAGAGTGTAATTCAGTTCTCGCGTAATAAAGTTCTGGAACAAATGCTTTTCTGATGCGGAACGAAATGATGAATAAATCGGTTCGACGTGGAAACCTTTGGATAATTGTAAAAATACCGTGAAGCTAACTACAAATTCCTTGCGACAATAAAATAAGAATACCATATTTTGCAGTTTAAATAAGGAAAATCGGCGACAAATCGGTTCATAAAGTTCCCAGTGAAGATTCCAAGTGAGGCTAGTATTAAGACGGAATAAGTGAAATGGAAAAAGTAGTATTCCGAAAGGTGATAGCTTGAGAGATCGGTGCTGAATCGGTTGGCATGTTCCCAGTGTAAGGGGCAAAAAAGTGTGATTGAAAACTTCGCCGGTCAATAATATCCTGAGGGGGGTATGCGGTATTGAACAAAAATGGAAAGATAAATGCTCGCGGTGAAGAAGCACGGTGAAAAACCGATAGTGAATTAATTCGCAGGTTCTCGGTGAAGGTTCAAAGTGCAATGGAATCGTTACAGCGTCACCTTCCGGGTGAACTCTGACGCGGATAGGGGTTGTGGGTGGTATGCGTCTTGTCGAAACCGGGGCGAGGTGATTAATCGGCACTGCGGATACGTCGACGAGTCGATGCGGCCGGAAGCGTCCGCTGATTCACATCAGCTTGGAGTTTCCTTCTTCGCAGGAGCTTTCGCAGAGAGGCTGTCGATGAGGTTCGTCGAGAAAGCAAGAGCTGTGGAATCGCGGCCTCGAACCGACAAAAGTGCTCTCGATTCGGAAAGAAATGCCTTGGACGAACGTATATTCACCTTTTTTTTTACAGAATTAACAACAGACAGCTAGCTGGTTAGAAATTCAGGAATTAAATGGCTGGATCGATACTAGAGCTGTGACTTATGAGATACCCGGGTAAACAAATATTACTCGGGTATCTCATGAATACACTGCGGATCTTCATGCAAAATAAATATCGTTTGCATCAATAGGAAAAAGCAGACGATATATTACGATTACTTATTCTCTTGAACGATTTTAATAAATTTCAATTAATATATCAACGTTCTTTTAATTTCATTATTGTTTTAAATTGCACGAATTCATTTATGACTTATGAGATACCCGGATACTCGGCTATCTCATTGGTACTCGGGTACCCGGGTAAAAGTCCGAGCTCTAATCGATAGGATCGAAGCCGCAGTAGGTACGCACATTTTCCCTCGGCCATCTCGAACAAGCCGGTTTCGCAAACTGTTCGGTACGATTCGGTCGAGTTTATCGCGGGATTTAATGGTGTACGAGAAGATTATTGATTCGCACGAACCCGGACAACGGTGACGGGACTACGGGAATGGCGGTAGAGAGCTCGTAGTCATCTTCCAATGCCGAGAACCGAGGCACATCCTCTCGTTTCACGTTCCACAATCGATCGATGAATTTAATCTGCGCAAACAAACGATGGCCCGGCGTTATCAACATCGGCCACGGATCTTTGTTTTCCTTCCTGCGCGCGAGTACCAGCGGTGGGATCCTAATCTCGCCACGCAATTTTCAAAAGCTTCCTCTCTCTCTCTTCAATCCGCTTTGGTAGGTCGCGTCGTTTCCATTTCTCTCGATGACTGTCAGGGATAGACTGCGGATTTTTATTCGTTTATGGTGTACGAAAATTTTCCGATAATGTTAAAACAGGAAATTCGATAGAATTTGGTATGATTTCTATTAACCCTTTGCTCCGCGATTTGTTTTACAGTTGCAGTGTTTAGAATTTTCTTTGTTGTTCGTAATTTCCTAAATGTCGAGAAAATTTATATACAATTAAATATTTTAATAAAAAATATCATATTCTATTTAATTTAAATAATTTACACAATATAAATATATTTTGTATATATAAAAACGAAGATTTTTGAAACCTTTATGATCTATATAAGGGCTAAGGAAGGATACTTCGAAATTCAACTCCTAAGGGGGTGAAACGGGGTTGCAACGTTTGTATGAGGAATATTTTGCTCGTGGTTGGATTTCCTTGAAACTTGGTCTTAATGCTCTTTGGTATAATTAATCAAACACCTATTTCGGCATTTTAAAAAATTCATCACCTAAGGGGGTGAACAGGGGTTGCAACGTTTGTACGAGGGATATATTGTTCGTGGTCTAATTTACATTATACTTGGTTTTAAAAGGTTTTATGGAGAAACAATATCAATTTTCGAGGGCATTAAATAGTTTCCTGTGCGAGCGAAGCCGCGGGGAAAAGCTAGTATAAAATATTAACGGAACCGACATAGAATCCAGTCTCAGCTGAGAGAAAATTAACACTTCACTGCATGGTTTTTTAAATTGACATGAAAAAATTGGAAGAAGGTTAGTTTTTGTGTTTTATATTTAGGGGAAAAATATTAAACAAAAATGAAAACATTTTCAGAAGAATGAACATAAATAAACCTAGTAAGAAAACACATTCTTTGTTTACTATATACCAGGTTTGTTAACTGTATCAGATATGATACACTGTGCAGCGAAAGGTTAATAACATTCTTATTTATTAGACTCTGTTAAGAATCTTCATTGCGAGCCTGACGCGATATTGTAGGGTAAGGGGTTAATGTTGTATCTACAAAGGGCGATGCCACTAACAATAAGGTCTACTTGATTTCACTTTCTTTAAATGATTGTTGTTGCTCGTTTTTTAATGTTGATTCTCGGAGCATGCTCTCGCGCATAGACCATATCACGACCCTCGATTATTCAGATTACTTTGGCCTTCTTGCGGGGGTGGCAGACTCGCGAGTTGTCAAGTCCCTCGACGATTCCTCAAACTTTCAGCAACTTTCGTGAGACAGACAACGAACTAATTTTAGTTGATCATGTATAATCGACCAACGAGAGAGTTCACGACCTCTCCTCCGGTTGCGTTTTCACCACGCCTCCCCGGGCTCGTGTACCAACGGGGCACGCCAGTTTGCGACTGACAGTTAAATTGTTTAACAATTACGTGTGGTAGTAAATGACTATCATCTGTTCGAGCTGTTATTGAACCCTCGATCGATTCTGACCCGATCATCCCCTGTCGAAAGTGTGATCAATTTCATGTTGAGACTCTTAGAGAAAACTTGAAGTAATTATTAGATTGTAATGGCCAAATCCATTGGATAACAATTTTAATCACTATTTAATTAATTTATTATATATTATTGCCAAAAGAAACACGAAAACCCATTTTATTTTTATTTTCGGATGTTTTAAACGAAAGGTACTTATAAGCACCGTCAGTAATTAAAACCAAATAAAAAAGTTTATTCTGAAAATTTAAACTAAATAAAATACATAATTAAAAAAAAATAACGGCAAGACTTTTAAGTACTTTTAGGCACTAAACAGTTAAAGGGCCAGTGGCGCGTTATAACTGGTTGGGGCCTTAGACAAAGTAGAATTTCGGGGACCCTGCCCAAACTAACTTTCACGTTGTAAAAAATAAAATAATTGTAAGTTGGAATTGTTAGAAATATTGTTAAAATTACCTCGACATTTGGTCAGCGCGTTAGACGCAGTCATAAAAGAAATAATGACGGTACACGATCACTGTCCGTGCAGGACGCAGACTGTTTGACAAGAATCGCGACTTTACTGTATCATGAATTTTCCCAAATTAGAGTTTGATTTTGAAATTTTTTACGAGAAAAACGTAGAATTTGGATCTTGGTTTGTATTCGGGTACCCGATAGGGCAACGCGCCACTGCCTAGCGATGAACAATAATTGAAATTAATCACTAGCGTAGATACAACTGATTTAATGCGCTGCTTAATCTAGGCGCTGACACGTTCAGCGTGCGCTCGCGATGAGTTACGGCAATTCACGCGCAAGACAGGATCCATTTACAACGGAGACATTTACGGATTAGCGATACACAGGGTGTGCACGCTGGTATCGGGAGCGTCCCTTATAAATCGTCGAACTAGAAAATATATCGAACATATTTTTCTCGATTTCGTTCGATCGATGAATTAGCTTCAACCCCGCTTCGAGATTTATAGATACGTTCGGAAAACATCCTTCTATCCTCCAGTCAACACGCTTGGAACTGTTCGAACATGACACCCGGTAGACAGGGAAATTCGCGCGTGTTACGTGTCTATTCCCTTTAAAAGAGCCGCGGGCTCGTGCGAGCAGATACGAGAGCGAAGAGGCAATAACACGTGATAATTCACGCGCAAAAATTTTAACAGAAATATCTCGGTCTTGTAACGAGTTACATCGTGTCGTAATTATGGTACCTCGCCGCCTAAAATTCGCTTGCGGACCTCGGAAAATGAAAGTACACTCTCAACCACAAGTGTCCGGACACTATCAAATTCGCGTAGTTATGTAATCGAAAATAAAGACGAATATTCACAATATTTTCAAAACGAAATACTTGTTTTCACAGATTCTGCGTCAAATAAAATATTTTAGTTTCAAAGTTGTATGCATACCTTAAAATAAATAGGATTATTTACTATGCACAGGCACGTACACTATTTATAATATTAATTTGAGAAAATAAACACAAAAAAATAGAAATATTCTCAATATTCTTAAAATAAAATACTATGTTCAAAAATTAATTAAAATAAATTGGATTATTTACTATCTGCACACACACACTATTTATAATATTAATTTGAGAAAATAAAGACAAAAACAAAGATAGAAATATTCTCAATATTCTTAAAATAAAATACTATGTTCAAAAATTAATTAAAATAAGTTGGATTATTTACTATCTGCAGACTCTATTTAAAATATTAACGTTACTCGGTTCTGATCGTTGAATGGGTTAAATAAGCGAGACGTTGAAAAAGTTTTATCTTTCTCTAAAAAATGAAATGCACAAACGGTGAAGTCAAGATGTTACCATTATTTCGTGCAGCCTCCGTGGATCCGGGCTGATGGAGCGGAGAATGTATCCGTGCGCGAGCGAAAATAAATTCTCGGTTCCGACCGCTGTGTCGATTCCTGCGATTCTCGATGCGGGGGAGTATCTGGGTTTCAACGGACCGCAAAAAAATGTACGAACGATAAGGAGGCCACCGCGCCAGGTCGGGACCAAAACCGCGCGTCGTTCGTTCTGCGTCGGTTTAGGGCGGGTCAAGATCATCGTGTCGCGGTCAGAAAATTTCTCGGTGCAACCCCAATGACACACTTTCCGCCAGCCGCGCGGGCTGTGTCAACACTCGACTCTCTGGCAATGACGCCTGATCGATACTGGATCAATTATTATCACCTGTGCGGAGGATTTTTCCGAAAATTTTTAAAATCCTTAATATCATTGTTAACCCTGTACCATCATTCAAAAAATATTAACCCTCGCGTAACCCTGTACCACTATTCACAATATTAACCCTCAATTAAACCTTTACCATTATTCAAAATATTAATCCCCTACCATTATTCCAAATGTCAACGCTGTACCTTTATTCAAAATATTAACCTCCAATTAAACTTGCATCATTATAACCCTACCATTATTCAGAAAATATTAACCCTTGATTAACCCTTTACCACTATTCAAAATATTAACCCTTAATTAACCCTTTACCATTATTCAAAATATTAACCCTCAATTAACCGTGTACTATTACTCAAAATATTAATCCCCTACCATTATTCCAAATGTCAACGCTGTACCATTATTTAAAATACTAACCTCCAATTAACCCTGCACCATTATAATACGTAATTTTATAAAAATTAAAAGACTGAATTGGTTCTGGCAAATGTTCGTAACAACATTTGCTTGAACGTGTGGAAACTTATTTTATAATTTCTAATGGGAGCATCTTGGGAACCTGAATAATTATAAAACAAAAAATATGCAATCTCGTTAGTGGTACGGTTAAAAATATTAACCTCCAATTAACCCTGCACCATTACAATACGTAATTTTATAAAAATTAAAAGACTGAATTCATTCAGACTTCTGGCAAATGTTCGTAACAACATTTGCTTGAACGAGGAAACTTATTTTATAATTTCTAATGGAAGCATCTTGGGAACCTGAATAATTACAAAACAAAAAATATGCAACCGTTAGTGGCACGGTCAGTGTGAAAGTCCAGAGAATGTAATATGAACAGGACGCTCTTATACAGGATTCCAAGGCGAATTGAAAGCAAAATAGTTGCCGCCGTCGCTAATAACCACCAGCAGTTGATGCGACGTGAAATAAACAAAAAAAAAATAGTTGCCGGATGCGGAAACAGCAAATTCCATAAGCGAGCGACACGGAAGTCGATATTCGGACGGAAAACGGTTGCAGTTCGCGTTGTTTAGGAATTGCATAAAACTGACAAGCATAGCATCGATCAGGAAGCAATTTCTGACGCGCCTAGCAGATTTTTCACGCGTGCGAACGCTGTACCTCGCATCGGCGAATAAACCACCGTGTTATAGGTTCATTAAGCCCGTTTCCTGAATGTCGAACCGTTCGCTTTTCGCGTGAATAGCCTTTAATTACAAATTTCTCGTTGTCCGTGGAATTCCAACGGGGCCAAAGAGTCAAAGACACAGCTCCACGGGTTCCCGCAAACATCCGCGCCTCATAATTAACTTTGATCGATTTTCGACTATCAGTTGATTCAGCAAATCTCGATCCATTATTACGGTTGCTCGTTTTCCTTTCTTTTTTCTTTGTTCTCGGAGTTTTTCCTTTACTCGGAGAGAATCGGGTTTGTTATTTTTACGCGGCTCCTGTTAATAACCACCGTTGATAGCTCTGTGCTACGTGTTTTAATGGGCCACCGCTTTTTGGCAAGCCTACGGCGAAATTACGCTAAAAAGTTCCTTCGGGCTTTCTCCGAGCTGGTTTATCTAGGTTGCAGTTTACAGACGCTATTTCGGAGACTCGTTCTGGCGCTTCACTGCCGTAGCAATTAGCTTTAACTTCGAGAGGAGAGTGCATAGTATGGCAGTACGACAGAACAGTAATATGATAGCTCGATGTTACGGGAGTAGGATAGTTTGGTGGTATGTAGGACGAAGCAGTACGTGGCAGCATGATAATGCACGCTATTGTTCGACACAGCAGGACCCTGAGCCCGGTCTAACAAAACTTATACTAAATTAGGCCTGGATCATTTTTACTCAACTCTAGATCCTATCTTGTCGGGTATACTTTCAACCCTTAGCGGTTTAGCTTCCTATTTCAAAACTTGCTGATATCTTGTAACTAGACACTGCTCGTTGTGCAAAATTTTATTTTGGAACTTTGGAAAATGAGAGAATGAAAACTGTGAAAAGTGAACATTCATAAAAATCGCTCTATCAATGAATACGCTGCATCAATTTCCTCTTATTTAAGTCAATAATTTTTTATCGAGTTTCATATCCGATTCAAGCGTTCAGCTTTAATAGAATACATTTATTGTATTCGTTTTTTGATATGTTGTTATGTTAATATTAATAATAAATCGATAAATAAATTATTCATAATTTATCAATAAATTATTGAGAAATAAATAATAAATTGATGTTTGTAATATGGTGTTATATAATCATAATTTCCTTTAAACCGAAATCAAAATTTTATTTCGATTTCTTAGAACAGAATTTGTTGAAAAACGAGAGATAATTTTACTTCGATGCCCGGTTAGAAACGGTACGAATGAGACGCGACAGCGATCGCATTAAATGCGGATGATCTCGTTGTCCGTTTCCGTTGATACGGGTTTACGAATCAAGCAGGTCTCCGGGATGCAAATTCGACGCGGGTCGGATGTTGATCAATTCTTGACGGAGGTGTTCCCGTGTCCTCTTAGCCCGTCGATCTCGCGGTGGGTCTCCCGGTTTGATCCTGAACCAGCGTGGCCGAGCGAACGAGGGAGCGTGGGTGCGGCTTAAGGTTCTTGTCGCGGGAAAGAGGGATCAAAACTTTTTCTCCGGACGCGACAAGACGCGTCGCGTTTCATAACTTATTCCTGTACGAGTGACAGCGACACTTTGCGGAGGCTGCCAGCACGCATAAAGACACGCAGGGGGACCGCGTCTTTTTATTTGCGTCCCGTCGAGCTGCGGCCGTCCCAGGACGGGCCACAAATCCCACAAACGAGCCGGGACAAATTATGTTCGCCCCTTTTTACCCCTGCCTTACCCATTCCCCGCGTCTCTTTTCCTTCTCTAATTACCCATCGGAAGGAAACACTCTACCCGGACTGACTCGTCTTGCTAACGAGACGCTGCAATTCTTTCTTCTTGTTTATATTAGGTGGAGAAATAGGTTCGGCAATTATATAGAAAAGTTCTGCGTACTCCGACTTTGATAAAATTTTAATATGTTATAGATTTCGATGTTTTGAACAACTTTTTCCTTTTCCATTTTAGCGGGGTCGCTTTTAGTTTTCGAGATATTTGCAAAAGACTATCGCTAATACTATATTGAATTTTTCGCATTCCTGCATGCTCCGCGAATAATTCAATACAGTATTCGCGATAGTTTTTTTACAAATATCTCAAAAACTAAAAGCGACACCCCTATATTCGAAAAGGAAAAGTTGTTCAGAATGTGTTGCTGCATAACATAGTAAAATTTCATCAAAATCGGAGTATGCAGACCTTTTCCATTCCAAGTTCTTTCCACTCTACTTTGAGCGTACAGCCGATCGACAAAATTAAGTGAACACTAATTTCATGGGTGCGAAACTGTTATAATAACTGGTACAACACTTAAACTTTAGTAATTGATTTGTTACCAACATATTTAATGATGTAAACAAATATTTTGAATAACTGTACTGGTAATAGTAATAATGTAAATATTAGTACTTGATCAATGACTCTTTTTCTAATTACTGATTCTTTTCTATGAATATAGACAACAATTTTCCCTTTTGTCGTTCCAGTTAGATCCGTGTTTGGATAACAATGGGTCACAGTTGTTCGAATTCGTAATCGAACGAGCAAATCGATGTCGCTCGATTTTTGAATGATTTTTTAGGAATTAACAGCGGGAACTTGGCAGGATTTCCACGTCGACGAAAACACGCGTTGCCTCTGACAGGGTCACGTGCCTCGTGTAATTGATGGCTGATCGATGCAATTGCAGTTACGGAGACGACCGTGTTATCCTCGATGCCGATCAATCTTTCATTATGCAAATTTCACTGATCTCTAATGGGAATATAAGTATCACTAATAACTGTTAAATCAGCAATTGCTTAAAAAATTTTCAGTAAAAAACATTTTACCACTATTATCTCTGAACATTGAACAAATTTTCCGGTTTCCCATTAAGTTCACGTTGAATACTGAAAGACCCATATGTCTATTCATTATTTTATGGTAGAGGCTAGTCACCCACTATCTAGGACGCAGGTGAAACAAAAATTTTCCGATTTCAAAGAAATTTTTTCATTATTTGTCGCTGGAATTAGAGTTTTCCGATTTTCCATCAAGTTCTCGTTGCATACGGAAAGACCCATATGTCTATTCATTATTTTATGATAGAGGGTAGCCACTCACTATCTGGGACGCTGGCGAAACAAAAATTTTCCGAATCCAAAGAAATTTTTGCATTACTCGTCGCTGGAGCTAGAATTTTCCGCTTTCCCATTAAGTTCTCGTTGCATACGGAAAGACCTATATGTCTCTTCATTATTTTATGGTAGGGGGTTGTTACCCACTATCTAGGACGCAGGTGAAACAAAAATTTTCCGATTCCAAAGAAATTTTTGCATTATTCGTCGCTGGAGTTAGAACGTACGAAAAGATATTAACCTAGACGAAAAAATTTTCCGCTTTTTCAAGTTCTCATTGCATACAGAAAAACCTATATGTCTCTTCATTATTTTATGGTAGGGGGTTGTCACCCACTATCTGAGACGCAGGTGAACCAAAAATTTTCCGATTCCAAAGAAATTTTTGCATTATTCGTCGCCGGAGTTAGAACGTACGAAAAGATATTAACCTAGACGAAAAAATTTTCCGCTTTTTCAAGTTCTCATTGCATACAGAAAAACCTATATGTCTCTTCATTATTTTATGGTAGGGGGTTGTTACCCACTATCTGAGACGCAGGTGAACCAAAAATTTTCCGATTCCAAAGGCATTTAATTTTTGCATTATTCGCCGCTAGAATTGCCGTTTGGCTCACTGTGCGGCGGCGTTCCGGTGGGGCATTTAATTCGACCAGTAATTACGGCGAATTCGATCGAATTGATGGCGGCGCGGCGGGTGCGTCGGCTGAGTTATCACCCGACTGCCAGAAACAGGGCCGGACTTCGTGACCCGATATTGTGCCGGAACGTTCCGATATTGGCAGCACCTCGGCCTCTCAGGAACGAAGAACAATAGGAGCAGCGGCGTGTGTGCTACCCGCTATCTCCATCCAGCCGGTCCCCTTTTGCTTTCGCCTCAACTTTCCGTCGAGTTTCCCCTCAGATCGTCCCGGGGCCATCGTTGTGAACGTTTCCCGCCCGCGTTTTCCAGATACGTATAGAGAGAGGAGGAGGAGAGAGAACACCGCGTGACCTTCGCCCCGTGACATAATCGCATCGCGTGCGAAAATAGGCGACCGGACCGGTCCGCCTCCATTTGCACTCTTCCGCCATGACGGATGACACTCGCGCGGACCGCTTTACTGTCATACACTCCGCGGAAATAGGACTAATACGGGTTTCCACTTGAAATTCATGTGCTAACAACATATTTAAAGTGAATTATTTATTCAGATTAAATTTTATTATTTTTTTGTCGTGTCACTACAGGTTTTGCACTCCAATTTTACTTGCACACATAAATAAGTAAATATTACAGCCCTCTGTATGTAAACACAATAGTTTAACGTTTAATTTCAAATATAACAAATACTGTTAGAATGTTGTAAAAAGTTGTGAGACCAAACAGAATACGGTCAAGTTCGTTAGCTTGTGAATACCTCTTACAAATACTAAAAAAAATATTTGTAAGAAATAGTTTAAAAGAACGCTATTTAATTTTTAAAGAGTTACATGGAGGCCTAAATTATTGAAACTTGGCCAATTAAAAATTAAAATTAAAATTAAAATACTAAAATTAAAATTATACATTAAATTAAAATAATTTAGCCTTCCATGTAACTCTTTAAAAATTAGCGTTCTTTTAAACTAATTTTTACAAAGGTTTTTTTCAGTATTTCTAAGCTAAAGAACTTGACCGTATTTTGTTTGATTTAACAACTTTTATGGCCATAGAGAACTTAACTATTTTGACAGGATGTTTTTGTTGGGATTTTGTATACGTTAGAATGAAGTCCAGGGGGGTGTTGAAGTTTTGGCCGCGTTTCGGCGATTTGTGGCGATCGAGCGACCCACTGCGCCCGGGCACAAGCGACGCGTTGTCGTGGCTCGCCGAAGAAAAACGTTGTCGAGCAGTCTGCGGGAATTTTTTCGCGGCGTGACGCCCGTATCGTCGCTGTTGCTAATGGACCGCGACGTTTTTACAGGCGGGACTAAAAGCTCCGGGCCATAAAAGTGACGTTTCGCGTGCAAGCTATTTATTCGCTCTCGGACTGTCGGCGGACGGCTGTTACTCTTCGCAAGGGTGATAAGCGCGTGCGACGAGTCGCGCGCTTCACGGACGCGGTTTCCGGTTCGAACGAGTCCGCGAGTCGCTGATCCAGCGGCACGGAACGGTCCGGTTATTCCGCGGGTGTCTTTCCGAGTAGATAAAACCGGAGACTTCTGCCTCTAACGAAGTGCTAATAAATGTCTTCCATACGAGACAGCCTTTTTCTCTCTTCGCCGAAGCGACTCGTTTATCTATAAAATTCAGATGATGAAGATGTTCTAGAAAATCGAGATAACTCGTTCTTAGGATCATTAACCCCTTGACGTATTTTGACGAACCAGACTCGTGACGAAGGTTCTTAAGAAATATATTAATGTTATCGGAGCAATGGTTGGATCAATTGTTATTTAAAAATAGTTTTGCAAATTTCATATACAAATAATTTGTATATGAAAATTCAATATGAACCTCAATAATATTAAAATTTCCATATAAATTTCATTTAAAAATAATTTTTATATGAAAATTCAATATAAACCACAATAATATAAAATTTTCCATATAAATTTCATATACAAAAATTTTTTATATGATTGTAATCATATAAAATCAGTGTCCTTCAATATAGGAATGTCTTGTGTGATAAGCTGTTGTAATATTGAATGTTTAATACGTGGTACTTTGGTGAAATAGTCTCTAGTCAGTGGAAGAAGGTGTACCACCTAAAATGGCCATTCGATACACTGCGGGTCGCTTTGCAGAATCCTCGATCCGCATTCCGCTCTGTCCACGACTATCCGATTGTAGCGTCGCTAATGAGCAGCGTTCCTCATCCGGGAACCTGACCCGGAATTCGTTTGTATTTTTGGAATTATGAATACGTTCGCTCCGAACAATTTCTCTGAATAGCGTATCCAACACGTATTTCAAAGCGAATTGCGTAAAATATTGAAGACGGCGTCGAACTGTCCGCTTTCCCCGTATGTCTCTCGCGAATATTTAATTACGAAAGCTGGCGAACGGTGTGATCGGTTATTGAGCGCGGATGATTGCGTCCGGACATAGCCAATACCACTCGTTAAATAGCGGCGTCAAGTTTTGCATATGAAAGGATCGGCGATCCTAACCGCGAAATGTTACGCCATCACGACTATTTCTATGCAAGGAGTTTCTTTCGAAAGTACTCTTCGAGCCGCGCGTCTCGGCTGGAAAAACTGATCCTAAGGTTTTCTTGAACTTTCCGCGAACCGGTCGTTTTGTATTAACTGCATTTTTCTCCTACTTGGACAAGGTCAGTCTTCTTTCGAGAGATGTCGCAGGATCTCTGCTGAATATTCATAGGTTTCAACATCCGTAGAGCTCGCGTCTACTTCGAATTATGTGGCAGACTATTAGCAGTCTGTCGAGGTGCATGCTAACTTTTATTTCTTACGATAATAGGCTTGGTGAATGTTCCACGTGTGTGTAATTCACACCGCATCTACAAAATGCATGCCCTAAATTGTTTTTGTAGCCACGGATGACAAAGTTGAGTAATTTCACTTTTCTTTTAAGGCAATTTCTCCGTTCGACGAAGTCCTGCAACTTTGTAAGCCATTTGTTTAAACTACTCCTCCTTATTTAATAAAAGTAGATGCTATTTTATATACAGTGAACGACAATAATATTCGGACACTTTTAAAGGGGCGATCATTTTTTTAATATCAGATACAGGACGCGAAAGAAAGTTTTTTTAACAATTAGAATCACAGAGTAAATACTTGAAATTGTCGCTGGATCCACAAAATGCATACCCTACATTTTTTTGTAGTCACGGATAACAAAGTTGAGCAATTTCTCCGTTCGACGAAGTCCTGCGTTCTTTGTAAGCCATTTGCTTAATCTACTCCACCTTATTTAATAAAAGTAGATGCTATTTTATATACAGTGAACCACAATAATATTCGGACACTTTTAAAGGGACGATCATTTTTTTAATATCAGATTCCAAGCAACATTTTCCTTTGCAAAAATGACGTCCGTCGATTTGTTAAGGAGTTATTAACGAAAAACACGGACCAATCAGAGCGCGACCTAGACGCGTGTTGGCACAGCTGTGTTTTTCGTTAATAACTCCTAAACAAAGCCTCGAACGTAATTTTTGTAAAGGAAAATGTTGCTCCAAATGAACTCAGGGATATCCGATTTCCGGATGTTGAAGGAATTTTGAGATTGTAGATCCGTGTCGATTATACGTACATTCGTATTCTGAAAATTTCATCAAAATCGTTCAACGTTGCGATAAGCGTTTAAAAATGGTGAATATTGCAGTTTTTGTACGCTCTCTTTAGACGCCAGAAGCGATCGAATTTCGTGCGACTCTTCGTGATGAATCCTGGGTTGCTTAGTTTCTGGGCAAATGAATTTTATTCGATAGCTGGACGGTTTAAGTATTCAGCTAGCTGTCTGGAGGGTATATAGAAACTCGTTTAAAATTCCAATCTAGCCAAGTGGAATCGCGATCAATAGGGGAAAACAGAGTAGCTCGAGTCGGTCCGCGATTCCACAGGATCGGTCAGTCGATCGCATTCGAACCTTTGTCAACTTGGTGAACCCCTCTCCGCTTTTCACAGGAGGATCCTACTCGAGCCTGAGAAGAAAATCTGAGAGTAGAGCCGCGATGACGGGAGAGGACCGGCAATGACCTAGATAAGCGTGCTTGCGCGACACAACTAGAAAAAAGGAAAACCGACAATAATGAGAGGAGCAGGGATCATAACTGCAAGCTCGACAATAATCACGTAAGACTGACGGGATCGATTAGTTGCCGGTGACAGAGGAAGCGAAAAGCTGACGGCATAAGGAGAGGAAACTAAAAGGGAGAGACAAGAAGAAAAAGCAAGTAGCGGAAGGAGTTGAAGAAGAGGATCGTAGAATATATACATATATATTTTTCGTCGGCGTTTTCTCGCCCTTTTGTGAAAGACGGGAATCGCCGGCTCCTTCTCGGAGGGATGTAAAGTAGATTGTGATGGGTCACGAGGAACGACAGGTTCGAGAGCAGCATCGCGAAAAAATGTTGAGGCGCTTCTGAGACGGGAGAGACGCTCCGGGAACCCTTGCGCACAGTTTCCAATTGTAAAAAGGACGCCGCCGTTACGGCCGGACCCAGAGAAGAGGAGAGATGTCACTGAATCACAGATACTACGTGAGTATCTACCCTTTTGAAGGATTTAGTGGCTCCGGAGAAAATTAAATTTTCATCTTTCTCTTGAGTCAGATAAAACCGGATAATAAACGTTTCCTTCATCCTTGATACGATCATCCTTCATTTTTCTTTTTCAATTAACGGAAATATATATATAAATTAATTTTATTATATTAATAAATATTTATATTACAGATATAATAAAATTAATTATATATGTGTAATTCACCCTTGCATTGTGTTCATCTCATTTGTTTAGAATTATTGTGAAATTTTTTAATGATTGCTTTACAGGCTGCTATTGCACAAGGAAATGGTATACATGTATTTTAAATATGAATGATTTATAATATTCTTGAAAATACTGGTACGCGGAAGTTTTAGTCTTTTTCGCAATTCAGTTTATTAATTATCAGTCAGCGTGCATGGATGACTCTAACGAAGAAAATCTGTTTTACTTGGAAATAGCAATAAATAATGTTGCTTATAAGTGCTCCATTTATCAGAAATTGAAAATTCGAAAATATGTCTTCGATTTAGGAGTATGTCTTCAACACAAAGCTATTTTTCAGTTGAAAGATGAAAAATTGAGGAAACTGTACACGTCCAGTTCGAGCATCATATGCTGCACATAACTTACACCTTTATTTATAATTTTTCTAAATACTATTTAACAAACCAGTATAAGAAACCGCGACATGAAATTTGTTTTCCCTACAAGCTAAAAAAGAAGATACAGGATTAATAGAAAATGATAAATGCTGTTACTTACACAAACTCTGGTCTTGAATCTGTCGAATCGAGCGAAGTAGAAATTCTATATTATTCGTTTCTGGAAATGGCGGACCGGAAATGTAGAAGCAGTCGGTCTCCACGTGCGAAATTGTTGGAGTCCGATCTCTCGCCGTGAGAATTATGGAACCGTGGCCCGATAAACGTTATTCCGCTTCCGATAATATTTCTTTTCAGAGGGGAGCCATGCTTAAGATGTTCCCAGTGAGCCGCGGACTGATAGGACCGCTGTTATTCCCCCCAGGCAGAAACTTTTCGGTCTTAAAGAGCCCCGAAGGAGTTTCACCCGCGAACGAGAACGCCTCGGACGACGGGAAAGTCGGTTACTGGGTTGAAATCATCCCGGCGACCGAAAGACAAACGTCCGGGCCTCATATTCTGTTCGAATACAATGATATCTTTCGGTAGACGTGGAAATTAAGAAAATTCAGAAATAAACCGCTCTGGAATTCAACTTTCGCTTAGCCGCACCGTAAAGGTGAGATCTTCTTTGCGCGTCTGGACGCAGCGTTTTGTTGTCCATAATCCAAAATCCATTCGTCATATCTGCCTTTGCTGTACCTATCGACGCACAAGTTTGCGTTCCTATGATGCGATTTGGTACGTCTTTCCTTGTACAGTAAAGATCCGAATACTGTCCAGGGTTCGAGGTCCTGATTCTTGTCTAGGCTTACTCCCTCCTCCATTCCCTGTCAACGCTGTGGGTACATCCGTCCTTTTCTATGTTCGACTCTCTATTGTAGTCTTCCTTGGCCAGAGTTGGGCAGTATTACAATTGAATTACTCCAGAATTATAATTACGAAGTAATTGAATTACATTGTAATTTATAATTCAGATCTTCATTCAAATAAATTACAATGTAATTCGTAATTGCAACGGATCACAATTATAAAATACATTGTAAATCAATTATATTGTAATTTATAATTCCGATCTTCATTCAATTAAATTACAATAGTATTTCAATTACACATCTGATTAAAATACTTAGTAATTAAAATACGCAGCCATAAATCAGAAAAGCAAGTCAGGTTGCGATTCTTGTCTGTTCAGTGAACAGCTTCCTAGATAAGAATCAAGGGATTACTGTACTTGTGATGAGAAGCGAAAGAGCATCGTCTAAACTCAAACAGCCAGTAAAATCGACCTAACCCTCTGAACAGGAATTTGAATAAGGATCGCGTTGTATATTGAATAATATTTCTAAAAAAAATCCTGATTGCTCGAGAAAACACGGAACCACCCCTCAGCGATTTTATCGACGTTGATATAATCATCGTCTGGACACGGTCGACGTCCTACCGAACCCACAGAACTGGACAGGTCCACTGGATAAGGAAATCTTATCTTTCGGAATACCGTTCGTTCCACGTAAATCCATTCGGGATGGTCCGAGCAATAAATGATTGGAGACCACCGCGGGTTTCTCGCTGCTTAGGGCTCCTGTCGTGTTCCGCGAATAATGCTGCAACGGTTGCGGAAGTATCTCACGGGATTATGGTCACCGCTGGCGACGGAATTGTGGCGTTTCACGGAACAAATTCGAGGCTACAGACGCGTGGTCGATGGACGGATCGGTGGACAGAAGCTAACAGATAAGCGTACACGAATGACCACGGGGGTTGTTGTCGCTGGATATCGACCATGCTCGAAACAAATATCCTGTGTATCCTTCATATCTCACTTTCTACTTAGGGACACTTTGACTGCCTCGTCGAGCAATGGCATAATTCAAACAAATAGGTGGAATTATTCTAATGTTCGAATCAATAATTTATTTGAATTTGTAGACTCCTCTTGAGCATCATAAATGTGGTTCAGCATTTATCGCTTTATTTTTTCACTGAGTTAAGAGGCATAATTCAAGCAAATAGGTGAAATTATTCCAATGTTAGAATCAATAATTTATTCGAATTTGTAGACTCCTCTTGAGCATCATAAATGTGGCTCTATATAGTTTATCGCTTTATTTTTAAATTAATTATATTTTATTTTTAATTTATT
>CM052324.1:8213742-8229704 GCA_028455615.1 Lasioglossum zephyrum | reverse complement strand
CCTCGGATTTTATGAATTTACAGTTAAAAACCACAGAAACTGTATATCGTAAGAATTACATTGAATTCATTTAGTTTGATTCAATGATTTCAATTTTGACTTGCTCTGTTTCATATAATTACGTTATTTCATCTAACAAAGAAGAAAGAAATTTCAATTTGGCTCCTGTGTCCTGCGATTAACGAAGACAATATTTATTTTGCACAAAGATCCGCAGTTATAATATTTCATTTTCTTTGCACGTCTGTCTCCGGTGAAGCTCGCTGTAATTTCCGCTGAAAGTTTCTCTCTACGGACAGTAGCAAGTCGGACATCGTCGAGTCGGGTCGAGTTGACATCATGAACACGTGAATACTGATCGCTGAGTCCTCGCTGTCTCTGGTCCAAGGGACAGGGTCGCGTGCTCTCGTGCAACCGTTCCGCCTTGATGCGTAGCACTCGGTGCACGGAGTGCACTCAAAGTCTCGCTGCATCAGCGGCTGCCTCCTCTCGTGGTAAACGCGGAAGCTCCGCCGTAGAAACTTCGGACGGTGCGCGCATTCCGCTTAGAATAGAATCGCGGCTACGCTTGCGAGTACTACGCGCGAACACGTCGCTACACTGACTCATCAATGCGTTTATGTTGCGCTCGGTGAACGCCGAATGAAGTTGCAAGACCGGTGCAGAACTGCATCAAAAGCAGGCAACATAACCGTTGCGACTAGACTGCGTTATGTAAAACGAACATTTTCCTCGACAATTCCTAACACACTACAGACAGCTACAAATGTCTTTCTTTCGGAAAAAAATCTAATCGAACATGAAGCAATATGTCGAGCGACTGGTTTTAATCTGTAAATGCAAATTATTATTCGCAGACTGTGCGTTAGATTAGGATCGGTGAAATATTAGATGATTAAGTAAGTTCGTGTCCGATTTTAAAATCAAATATAACGGTTAATTTTAAACAATATTATATTAAATTTCAGAACGTTGTAACGTTGTTTTTTTAATGTAACAAAGCCGTTAAGAGATGAAATTATTTTTTATTTTATTCCTGCTTCCCGGAATAAATGCAGAATTCTTTTTTGCAATTACATAGAAGACTATTATTATCGCGTTTTGAACTATTCAAGCCACAACATTGTTCATCTTGTGCGAGAACAAAGATTAGCACATGGTTTCAGTTACATATTTGCCACCATGGATGGAACATTGCCTTTCTGTATTTCTTAGTGTTCGTTTATATGTTTCTTTTCTTTTTGTTACACAGCAAATAAGTATATTAATTTTGTTGATTCTTTGGATCGACCTGGCTGTGTTTTAAATTTATTTGCCATATTATAATTCTTTTACATTATTTTTAGACGCAATACATGTTCTTTATGAAAATGATCCACATAGGGATCGAAACGTCAAGATACATATATAAATAATTGAAAGAGAAACAAACTTCACCACCACCATTCGATATGTCAGATCGACTTACGGAAACGAAACAGACGAATTTAGACAGAATGGTTTGAGAACGGATGTTATCAGCGTATTTCGGGTTCTGGTTCGAATAAATTCGAGAAATTCATTAACTCTTGTCGCTGGAAGGCGCGCGAACGAACGTCTGATGCCAGATACTGTTCTTGGCACGCTGGATGCCTCCAGAAGATTCTCTTCGGCCGCGTTGGGCGAACTCGTGGAAATTATGAACACATCCGAGGCACGTAGAAAACGCGGTGCGAGTGTCCCCTGACTCCCTCGCAGCCCTCTCGTCCCCGCCCCTAAGCGTTTCGTCTCTTTATACCATCATCGAAACGTTAACGGGAGCAACCCTCTCGACGTCCTGACCCAGCTGCGCTGGATCTTGGCACCCTGGCCAATCCTCGATTTCCTTTTTCCCCGCTCGATGACACTCCAGGCCTATTATCGACAGATTGTTAAGGCGGAATAACGCCGGGAACTTCCCTACCGAGTCCCGTTTAAAGCGTCACGTATCCGCGCCGATGTCGTGCATAAGAAGCTAAATTTCCGAGGCGTGCCCTAAATTCAACCCCTCGTCGCAGAATCCCCGAAAACAGACGGCCGAGATCAGACTTCACTGGACATTAGGGTGGTCCTTAATTCTCGAACGTAAAATTTTCGGCACGAATCCCCCAATATTTTTTCATTTAATAAAACAAATGATGTATCCAAAGTTTTAGATGAATCGGACGTCGGGAAGACGTGCCACTTCCCAAAAGTTTCATAAAGCACATGATTTTATATTTATCTTAGCTTAAGGAATAAAATCTCAAAAACACTATAAAGATCTGTATTTTTTGGCTAAATCTTTCCAAACAATTCATTATACGTACATTTACTATGCCTCATAAAATGTAGTACACAGAGACTTTCCTTCTTGAAATGTTTTTGCATGGTACCGCAAGTAGAAAATTGAATTAGGCTAGTTATCGACAAAATTGTTCTCGAAAATACTAGTTGTGTACGACGGAAAAAGTGATTCACAAATGAAAGCATAACAAGATTATAGCGTTCGACGTACTTTAACCTTTTGCGAACGAGAACATGCTCTAATTTATTTTTCGATGGTTATAACGAAGGAACGAAGGAACTAAGCATTAAAATCACAACGAAGTTTAAATATCACTGCGGATCAGTTTCGTCCATTCGTATTGAGAAGAATGGTCTCCGAGCTGATCTGTACGTGTGGGAACCGATCGGTTCGATGCGTTCAAGTCGAATTTCCAATTTCCTCGGTCGCAGAAACTTTAACTCCTGGATTAAGAGGGTCGTTACGAGCCTCGACAAAATACTCAATTTTATACGGCACAGTGCAATGAAGTTGCGCCGAAACTTTCCGTCGAAACGAGACTCCCGCTCCGGCTCGATCCGAAAGTTAGCAAATTACGACGTGGAGAAAACAGAGGGAGCAAAATCGATGGAAGAATCGCCTGGCCGATCAGTTCGTCACGTAAAAAAAGTATTAAACCGTGAACGCCAAAAAATGGTAAATTTCAGAGAAACTTTAGTTTCATTGAATTCTGTAGATTTTATTTATCAAGACTTCAGATTACGTACGTTTATGAAGTCATAAAACAGCGTACAATGTAAAAAATATTTTTATGTTGTTTTCAACTTAAAAAAAAACTATTGATGGATGAATTTATACAATCGAGGCAGAATATTTTTATTTGGCATAAAGATCAGCTGTTTATTTATGAAGATTCGGTATTATTTGCGATCGGTTTCAGTCTCCATGTTCCGTGTTCTATTTTTGCGAAGACTATTATCCGTAGTCCCATGATGCTTAATATGTTGCATTGCTCGACAGAAAACCATTACAGATATCCCTAGCTCTTTAGCTACCTCTCGGAACTGTTCTTCCAGCTTGACGATGCATTTCCACTCGACGTAACTGATCTGGTGTCACCTTCTTACACTACATTTCTAATTGTCTCACATGTTCAACAAATCCGTTGATATTGCAATTACTATAATTGCCCGACAGCTCAGAACAAAGTGAACATACATAATTTTATAACAGCATAACCAGACAACTTTTGTCCGAAGCATTGCTTCCCATCTCAAAAAAAGTAAAACTTATTCAGCTATGTCTTAGGCGACTCGCCCTGTAGTTCGGAGATTTTTGCCAGCTCCCCACGAAACTATAAATCATTTGTTAGGTTAGGTAGAGAAGATCTGTGTACTCCGATTTTGATGAAATTTTAATATGTTATAGATTTCGATATTTTGAATAACTTTTTCCTTTTCCAATATAGGGGGTCGCTTTTAGTTTTCGAGATATTTGCAAAAGACTATTGCTAATACTATATTGAATTTTTCGTATTCCTGCATGCTCCGCGGCAACGTAAACCATCAGGTTACGTAAACCCTTTCCGTCCCCTTGTTTTCTCTCTTATCTCTACAGCGTCAAAATGTAAATCAACGCTGCACTGCACGCAGGAATACAAAAAATTCAATACAGTATTCGCAATAGTTTTTTGCAAATATCTCAAAAACTAAAAGGAACCCACTTATATTGGAAAAGGAAAAAGTTGTTCAGAATGTGTTGCTGCATAACATAGTAAAATTTCATCAAAATCGGAGTACACACGCAGACCTTTTCTATATAATTACCGAAATGTTTCATTTTCGAGTGAAAATAGCTCCGAGTGCAAAGGGTTAAAAATATGTGTCGTACACTGTGCATCCCGCAAGACTCCTGGGAATCTTGAACTTCCTCGTAACCGCATTAAATTTGACGAGATACGAAGTCCTATAACCCACCGCCACATTTAGAACAGTAATATGCATAAACGGATTGTCCCACAAACTTGTAAGGGTTAAGTTTACCATGACGGCTGATTAACCGCTGCCAGAAGGGGGCAGCCTCGCTTGCTGGACTCTGTCCAGTTCTCCCGTGCAAACAGCGAATTTACGATTATTTTCACGGCTGGTGGCCAGTGTTCCCGCTAAACTGGCTCGCCGCAGACTATCCAGCAAAACAAAAATCTTATACCTACCCGCTGAAAACGTCGACGAATTTATGTGGACGACTGCGGACCACCTCGCCGGAATAATGCTAACACTTTAGCAACCGGCTGGAAAGCATACCTACACCTTCTAAACTGTAACTTTGTAACAGTTCAGCGTAACGAGTTACCATTTACCCTGGGATTTTACTTAGTCGCACCTCCGTGAGCGCGGGTCACGATTTATTTTGCCAAACTTTCACGATTTATCGCCGGACCGTAGAAGTTTCCACTATTCGTCGCGCACGTAGTTAGTCAACACTGTAACGGCGAACGTGAATATGTTACGATCGAAATTTTATACTAACCGGTAAAAACGCAGAGTTTTTATGAAATATGTCACCGTTTGTTGACTTTTTACGACTTGCAAGGAACGCGCGTTTTTCTTTAAATCGATAGTTAACCGCAGTGTATCTCGCTTAAAATATTTCAATGATCTTCGTGTCAGCATTTTACGTTGCTTGTGTTACTCATAAAATGAGAAGAAAGAGTACGCGTACGATTTTTGTGCAGAAAGAGCAGAATTTGTTTAATTTCTTTCTTGTTTCTTATTCGTTTCAAAAAGTACTTTTTCGCATAATACATATTAAATTTAATGAATTTATTTCTTGTAATTGTGTTAGTTTACATTTCAACTAAAACCTCAAAAAGTTATGAATCAGATCTTTGGCAAAAATATAAAACTGGGGCCTACTACAGTAAAACCTTGAATACTGTCCAACAGTCGTATTTTGGGCAGACAGCGTTCGCAGTGATGACGTGTTTTTTTTTTATTTGTGACTGCGTCTAACGCGCCGACCGCGCTGAGCGAGACTTCAATAGAGAGCCGAACATAGAGAAGGACAGAATGAAATACGGATTGCGTGACCGAAAAGTGCCGCTGTCGCTGCACAGCCTTGACAGTCAGTGGAGTCAGTAGGCAATAGACAACGTTTACAATGACGACCCCAGACAGTATTTAAGGTTTTCCTGTACTTTACTCCAGAGGTTTGTCACGTCATTTTACAACTCCCACTACCAGTGCATCGTTCCCCCACTATTAATTATTGCCCTTTTTTTTAATGGCGGTAGGGGAATCCGTCAAAATCCATACTCGAAAAATAATATCCGACCAGAGCTTTATTTTTAATTTAATTAATAATCATATTGATTGTTCTTCTCTACTTACGCAAATCAATTTTTATGTACCGGAACGTGAACAAGAACGGGATTAATTAATCCAATAAATAGCATTATTGCAAAATTATGCACTGTTTATAACAGTATTGATTTTTTCATTGAATCTTTGCAAAATTTTAAAATGCAACTACGCAGGATTATATGATAATACCTATCGATTGTACCAGTATTATTTTTTTTCTTTGCTTTGTGCGCATGTCCCTTCTTTCTTATTAGATAAGTAGTAATGTATCTTTCCCTTTTTTTGTTTTCTTTGTAAATATTTATGTGAAAAGGGCTTCTGGAGAGAAGCTAACTTTTTCAAATTGCTCAGTCTTGCTCTATTCTACTGTTTCGAGCAGATGTAAAAGTGTGGGTCGAGAATCCTTACAAAAATGATCTCGAAGGTGTAGCCTTATCAAATTGGCGAAGCGTGGAGCGCGAAATTCCGAAAGAACAGTTTTGTTTACTAATGCTGAGATGCAGTCTTGTGCGTCGTTCTTATCAGCGAATTTTGTAATTGAAAAGAGCTACTTCGATACAGGGTATCGTTTCTAATTAAGATAAGCAACCTCCCACCACGATCCACGATAAACGGAGAAAGTATTGGCGGCTGGGTTGCCCGAGATTCCATGGTTCAACGATTGAATAAGCGACTATTCTTGATGTTCTATACGGTATCTATATCACATGCGCAGAATCTATGTATACAGTCTATTCTACTTGGTCGATTCCTGTTCAGACGATTCCGAGCATCGTCCTACAAAATCAAGGTATCGTTTACACGGTGAAAGCGGCGAATTCTTTCAAGCTGCAACAAGGAAACAACTCGAATCGGCAGCCGATAGATTTTTCATCGAGGACGCACAGCGGGGAAAGTACGATTTTTCGTGTTAATTGCCGGCAGTCACCGCGATTTGATTTACGAGCGGAGATTGTCTCTGACATAACTGGGTTGATTAGTAGTCAGGGCGGATCTCCATCTTGAAACAGTCCCCGAGACTGATCGTTCGCTTTCACGACAATCTTTACTACTCTGTTATTATCTATACGACTTTGCGTTCCAATTAATTTCGAGCCAAGTGTGTGTGTGTCACGGTGTCCATTCGATTCGCCGCGACCCGACCGATTCGGAACGGGTGACTGCTGTCGAGTATAGCTGGCTATATATTTATACTGCCCTTAATAATCTGCTCACAATTGTGAAAAGAATATATGAAATGCAGGTGACAAGTTTCGGTATGTTCGTTTTTATTTCGTCTTAATATCTTCGTTAACAACCGGGAAAATAAATTATTACGTTAAGGGTGTTCACCCTCTTATCCTTAAGTGAGAGGTAAAACACTTCAAATTTTCGGGAATTATCTTCCAACCTAAAAGCATTGTTTTGCACATGATTTTAAGGTAAACCTTACGTTTAGAGGAGGCAGATCCGATGACCTTGACCTTGACATATGTTGTCAAGGACAATATTTCTAACAACTTTTGTCATACAACTACCCGGTACTCAGTCTTAGTTTTCG
Organism: Lasioglossum zephyrum; assembly: GCA_028455615.1. Taxonomy (NCBI): domain Eukaryota; kingdom Metazoa; phylum Arthropoda; class Insecta; order Hymenoptera; family Halictidae; genus Lasioglossum; species Lasioglossum zephyrum. Next base: position 8,222,518 of record CM052324.1, on the reverse strand, counting down.
AGATAATTCCGAATATCATATTCCATTCGTTCGCATAAAAACCTAGCAACTAATCTACAACGGGAAGTTCTGGTAGCGCGGTGGGCGAACTTCGTTCATTGAAATTGAAAGAAAGTTAATTCCATTCCGAACTATCCGATCGGAACCACCGTGCACAGGAAATTTGTCGGTTTTCACGATTGTTTTTCTTCTTTCTTTTTTATCGATCGTCCGAATCTCGAACCTCGATTTTACGTTCTATTATTTCGTTTGTGTTGTAGTACAGTTTCGCTGAATGTTTGTCACGCGTTCGAAAAACACTCGGAATGCTTGTTGGAACAGAGAGGAACGAAATGTTTTTCAAAAAAATCGCGGTGCGTCCGTGTTTCCCTGTTACTCTTTGCAGCGGACGGAAAAAAACGAACGTCGACCTGTTTCGTATTTCTCTGTCAACAAAGTGGAATAACGAATAATAAATAATCTTGAAAACACCAATTGGAAACAATAAGCGCGTTCCATTGCGTACTGCTCCAAAAATACACCCAACTCCTTCTTTACAGGGAAGAAATCTACAAAACATCATTTTCAAAATTTTTGTTACTCATTCGCTTGTAAACTAGACGGTCTAACATCTTCGAAAAATTCAAGTCCTTTGGACTAATTTCAAAAATATTATGCTATTATTAAGAGCGTGCATTTAATATTGTTCCCGACTGTACAAATTCATGTAAATATTATGAAAATAAAATTCGTACAAGTTTCAATTATATTCTATATATACGTATATAGAATATTTTATATAAAAAGAAACAATTAAACATTGTCAATCAGAAGCACTGTGAATAAAGTAAGTTATTAATTCGAAAAAGATGTTCAGACTCATGATAACTACAGCTTAAAATATGTTTATTACCTTAATTTTGTACGTTATATTATATAAATTATTGGTGCCTTAATAAATATAATGAAAAATAACCAATCGTTCTTGAGTATGAATCTAGTTGACATACAGTGCTCCAGGATTAACATGATTATTTAATATTGAAAATAAATTATGGTAAATGATAACGGGGTATTGTTGGTTCTACATTAAGTGTGATTTTGTGGAAAAATATATGCTCACGGAGCATTGTAGAAAAAACCTCAAAGACGATTTTGTGATCTTGCTGAAAAAAAATGAAACGTCAATTCTGGGTATGTGAGCTGTGTCATAAAGAATTAAATTTTTAAGGGTGCAAAGGGTTGACCCGGTTATAAGGGTAGAATCAGAGGCGTAAATCCTTGGATCAAAGTACTTTCTGAAACGGTCTATAGCGGATGCGTGTTTTCAGTTTAGCAGAGAGGCAAGTGTAGAGGTAAGTGATTCTTTTGGCGATAAATATTTCAAACAGACGTCTCCGGGCGTCCGAAGAGAGAGAGGCGTGGGTGGACAAGGTCTCGCGATGCAACTGCCGAATAAATATTTCATCGTTTACACGAGGAACCTCGGATTTCATACGGCAGCTTTGAACTTGTGTCCGCGGTGAATGTAGTTCCCCGGTGTGTCAACAACCTGCTACCTCGCCGAGAACTTTCTGCGACCTACGCGCGAACGTGTGCGTTTGCCGAGGTGTGTACGCAGTCGCGAAAGACGATTTCCTTGTTTAAAAGCTTGCGGGAAATGCTCCGAGCGATTCGACCGAATCAAATGGTCGAGAACTTCTTAGTCGTCCGGATCGATCCCCTAGCAGACAGTAGGGGAACTCGACAAACAAAAATCGCAAACTAACAGCGGTCCGCAGATTTTCTACTTGCAAACGGAGCGGATTTCTTTGTTTAACACTGGCTTTACGGGATCCGTCAGAATCACAGGTTCTACAATCTGTAATTCATGATTAGGTAATTATTTACTTTAAGGGTTCCTTACCGATTTTAATGACCTTGAAATATGTTGTCAAGGAAATTATTCTGAACAACTTCTTCCTATACATGTTACCGCCGCTCGATTTTAGTTTTCGAGATATTCGCAAAAAACTATTGCTAATACTGTATTGAATGTTTCGTATTCCTGCACGCACACAATCAATTGTGGTTAGGTTGTGGAGGGTTGGAGAGGGCCGACCACGCATACGAAAATCCTTTTATGTATATGTTGTATATTGTATATCTGTGTTATTCATTTTGTGTTTGGTTAGAAACGCCGTTAAGCAATTACCAATGCTGATATACGAAAATTCAATATAGTATTAGCAATAGTTTTTTGCGAATATCTCTAAAACTAAAACCAGGCGGCGGTAACATGAATAGGGAAAAGTTGTTCAGATTGATGACCTCGACAACATATTTCAAGATCATCAAACTCGGTGAAAGTAAATAATTACCTATGATTATTGAAATTGTGAAAATTTGATTGTTAGGGTGCGTGTCCAACACTAATTTGACAGTGTACACGGTATTGAGAGGGCTATCGGAGAGGAAATACAACAATGAGCGGGAAACAGTGACACATAAATTGAGAATACTCTCGAGAGCAACTATCGACACGTACCCTTACTGGTATTGAAAATAAATTATATAAAACATCTTAGTAACCATCAATCAATTTCCTCTACAATCACAAGATTGGAATTTACTCGATAAAAAAGCGAAACAGAAAAAAAAAATTGTTGCATTGTATGCTACCCTAGAAATTGTACAATTTTCGTGTCAGCCATTTTTTCGAAGAATCACCCTCGTGTAGGATGTACGAAGTTATGTGTACATACGGTTTTAAAGTGATGCTACATCTTGAAACTTTTTAAACAGAACTTTTTAGACATATGTACTTGGTTTCTCGAAGAACATTGGTCCGTGTCGGACGGCGAGAAATTCGAACAAGCGACGCACCCTTATCAAGAAATGACTTTCTCGTCGGATGACTCGACAGGGGTCGGCAAATTTTCAACGTCGTCCCGCGAACTCCATTTTCCCTGGCGTAAATTTCGTTCCGCGCAGGAAATAGCTCGACACTGAGCGATTTCGAAATAAATGGAGCCGCGAAAAAGTTGCGGCCTCCGTTCCGCTCGAAATAGAAACAGTTATTGGAAGAGAAACTCTCTCGCACGTGTATTCCTGTTACCGTAGCGTGGGTGTTGGTAAAACTCTGTCTCTATAATATTATTTTCGTCCCCTGATAATTTGCCCCAGAATCAATTTCATTCAACGACTCGAATGTGTCCACTCGACCCGTGCCAGTAACAGCGATAGCATTACCAGTAAAACTGGAACGAACTCCAAAACTCAATCGAGACTAGAAAAAAGGAACGTGACATTAACATTAGCTATTATTACACTGGAATGTACACTGAACGGTAGCAATAGAAAAGCCATTGTTAGATTGTGAAACTGGTTCGTAGCTTCCATAAATCTGGAAAAAGTAACACCGTAGCGGGAAATACACAATTCAACAGCCCTTTTATAATTTACTAGCTGACCCGACAGACGTTGCAATGTCCACATTGCAATAAATTCGTTTGTGATCGTCTTGTGAATTTGTGAAACGCTGTTGGAAATGTGAAAAACAAAGTGAAAATGAGAAAAAACGTATTTCTGAGTGATCATTGCATCTATTAACAATTGTGGTCATGGATATTCAATTTAAGGAGGAGTACATTCAGAAGTACGCCAATGGGAAATTTTATTCACAGTTTTATTTATTTATTTTACAGTACTTGTACCGTGTGAAAAATTCTTTTTCCTGAAAAGTTTTCTAGGACCATAACAAAAAAAATCCCATAGAAAAAAGCACTTTCATTTTTTCCCCGAATTTTCCATTTTTCCGGGAAACTTTTCCAATTTTTCTTTCCCTATAAAAACTTATTCGAATTATTACGACCATTTTTTTGATGCGCTCACGAACGAACAACATTTAATTTTTATTTGTATAGATTGCAACCCACAGTTTCTGAAGAAATTCAAACAATTTTTCTGGGCGAGTGATTACATCCCTTACTGTCTCTAGTGTAAATCGTATTCTCCGTAGTTTCAAAACCTGATGTGAGGGCTGAGGCATAAAGACAAAAATGTATTCGCAAGTTCGACCAGATTTTCGAAGAACGCAGAATATACCTTACCAGAAAGCAAGTATATTTCAATGAAAAAGTTGGCGTGCTCAGATCAAAGGATACCACAGAGGAGATCTCGAATCTGATCTCTCTTGATCCGGCGCTGCATCCGAGTGCATACTCTGCCTCAGCGACGACGTAAGAGCCTCGCAACGATAATAGAACACTGAGCAGATAGATCCTGGCGCACCGCAGCGTATCCTTTGCAAAAATCCGATCAAAGAGCGATACAGGAAATTTTTCCAATCTGGACGCGTCCTCCCACTGCAGTATGGTGCAGGGGAGAGTGCACTCGTTGGTGGTGGGAGGACGTTCGCGTATTATGCGAGGCTATTGTCCAACACTTCGCCAGGCTGGTCGTTATCATCTCCGTTGGACGGGCAACGAAGAAGAATCCTTTGAGAGGTTCCGGGGGAAGAAAGTGGGGATGATGATGGCCGGTGAGGCGCATGGGCCCGGCTATGAGGGGGCTGCGATGCGCCAGGATGCATCGGCGAAGTAACGAGGTCTATACAGAGCACCGAGCTAGGCTGCGCGAAGGTAAGACGTGATTTATGAAACAATTTCCCGTATCCCGAGAGGCTTGACTCTGTCTAGCTCGAAACTTATCCGCCGCGAGAACGGACAGGGGCTCTCAACACTGGATCCTTCTTGAACTAAACAGACACACGACTAGGGATTCGGCTGGATCGAAAAAACGTTTTTTCAGGGAAAATATCGACATTATTGAGAATATCAAAATCAAATTATTATGAAGTGATGAGAATATTATAATTTAATATTCCATCAGGAAAGTAACAATTAGACTGAGGGAGTTCATGCAAAATAAAAATTGTTTGCGTCGACATGCTATAAACATGGGCCAAGCAATAATTTCTTTCATTCTTTAATAATGTTCATAAACTGCAACTAATACATTGATGTTTTTAAATAAGGGAAAATATCGACATTATTGAGAATATCAAAATCGAAGTATGACGAAGTGATGAGAATATTATAATTTAGTATTCCATCAGGAAAGTAACAACTAGACTGAGGGACTTTATGCAAAATAAAAATTGTCGGTATCAATTGCAACAAACAAGGGCCAAGCAATAATTTCTTTCATTCTTTAATAAAGTTCATAAACTGTAACTAATACATTGATGTTTTTAAATAAGAGAAAATATCGACATTATTAAGAATATTAAAATCGAAGTGTACTTAGGAAAGTAACAATTATACTAAAGAACTTCATGCAAAATAAAAATTGTCTGCATCAGTGGACAAATTATAAAAATTTGAGAACATCAATGTATTAGTTGCAGTTTATGAACTTTATTAAATAATCAAAAAAATTATTACTCAGTAAAATTATAACTCAACTAATTTTAGTTTGCATGAAGTTCATTTAACTGCAACTAATACATCCATTGTTTTTTAAATCGTGCTTACCCATTTTTGTCATAAGCGCATAAAATTCGCAGTCTAGTAGTGATACTAAAATTTTCATCGTCCGACTCGTTATTGTACGGAAATAGGTTCGAAGGGGCGAAGCAAATTCGTACGGAGATCTAATACGACTCTTTGTCTGATACAATGGAACTACCCCCTTTAAAAAGACATCGTGCGAGATTCGTCTAGCGTGGAACGCACACTGATTTCACTGTGCGGAAGGTCGCCAGGGTCTCCGGCACTGGCACAAACAATTTCAATCTATTTCCCGGGTAGGGCGGAAATTAAAATCGATCATTGCCCGGCCGTATCTCCCCAGGATCGTTTGGTCCGCCCTTCGCCCTTCCTGGACTCGTTCGCCAACCCTCTGTCTTCATCTTTCTGCACAATATAACGTTCGCCCCGAGAAAAATTTTTTGAAACGAAACCATTCTTTTCCCCCTACGTTCCTGCATATCAATGTAATATCTTTTATATTAAATAAATATAAATTTATATTGAATTATCTTTTTTATCTTCCATAAACAGCAATATCTTGAAACAAAAAACAGATTCTCTAAGGGAATATTAAGCAACATTTTAGCTCTATGACATAAAATTAGAAAACGATGGAATTATACAACACTATCTAACTCATATTAACTTAATAAAGAACCTTGTCGTATTAACTATATAAAAACAGCAATATCTTGTAAGAAAAAACAGATTATTTAAGGGAAAATTAAGCAAGATTTTAGTTCTGTAACATAAAATTACAGAATGATTGTTGTATTATTATAACAAATTATTATATGGTTGTTCTATTATTGTTGTATTAACTTGAACAAAACTAGTTCGCAAATGACTTAGCTGTTAATGTAACCACATTAATAAAAACCATAAATAAATAAATAAAACTATAATATCTTTATAAAAAATTAAGCATCTGTAAAATAACATCAATATTCATCTAATTTACAGTGTTACGAGAATCGATTTTTGATCGTGCGTCTCATTGTGCGTGGCGCGGCGAGAGATCACCCAGTCCAACTCTATATAAATAAATAATCGGTACTCAGATTGAATCGGCCGCGTGTTATTCGGGTCACTCGACCTTCGCCGATCGATCACGGCCCATTTTACAACCGGAAGTCCATCGGAATCGCACGTCCACTTCGTCGCGAGGTCGTACGTCCGCCACGCCGTAGGACGCGTCTAATATCCTGACTTTTTCGATAGCCGTCGAGTAGAAATCGCTATCAGGATCGCCGAACTATCGCCGAACACGTTATTTCGCCGCCAATGTCTCGTTTGAACTCGGCAGCGAAGGGGTGGGTCGTTGGTTTCCAGGTCGGACCACTTTTGGGGCTGCGAGCGCCGATTTAACCCCTTAACCCAATGGTTCCTTTTCCCAGACGATGCGACCGTCCTCTCTGCCGATACTTGAACCGCCGCGAGCGATTTAATTAAATTGTTGCGTGCCGATACTATAAGGTGTGACCAAAAAAAGAAACTGGGCTTTATTTGGCCCGAAAAGTCGATAAGAAATCGATTTCATAGTTTCCCATAATTTGTACAATTTTTTAAGAATGAGGCTTCGGTATTGTTTTTCTTATTTGTACCGTTACATGTGTAAAATATGTCTGAATGCGTTTTAATGTTAATTATAATATGCAAGAAAGCAAAGTGTACATTTATGAGAAAAAAATCTTGAGAAGAAAAATATTATTTGCAAAGCATTTACCTCGTGATACCATTTACATTGCATGAAAAATATTTGTTACGTGATCGAAAATAAATAAGATTGTAGTTTTAAACAATTTTTGCGATCACGTATAAGTGATCGAAAGAAAGTGGAACAAGAAGAAGACGTCCGCAGAAACGTGTCCACCGATCTGCATAGTTAGGCTACCGGTCTCGAGGGTTGTGTGCTTGGAAACAGAGGGTGGTACAGTAACGCGAAATAATTAAAAAAGGAGGGGTAACAGAGGTCTCTGGGGTATCCGATAGAATAAGAAATGAGAGCGGAACACAGGACAAAGCCTGGCTTCCTTTAGAAAACGCAATAAATTGTCTCGCCACCCTCTTCATTCCTGCAACCCTTTGTCCCGGCGAGTACCGGTTGAAATATTTCAGCTTTTCACTGTGGAAGTCAGCGGGGAGAAATCATTCCGCCCATTCAACGACGGTTTGTTTTACAATTTACCAACTCCTCGCCCCCGGTCAACCCTTCTTTTTCCGGGGCTGTTCGGCGAACGAGGAATAAAAATTACCGTTTACCGTCGCGGAATCCTGGCAGGACTGTACCGCAGTGGCCGTAAAAACGCCGCACTGCAGAGCGCGAAGGACTTTGGAAAACGGTCGGATAGCGTGACCCAGATGCTAGCAACCCCGTCGAACGATACGCGTTAAAACACGTGTCAGATACACGAGGGACGTTGCCTCGAATGCGAGAGCCGTTTCCACCCCGGTTTCTGGCTCGGTTTCTTTTGTCAGGCCCGCTAGTTTTGTTCCCTTCCGCGGGCACGCGGAATAAATCCTCTTCTCTCTCTTATTGTTTCTCTTTCCGTCCCCCCACCAACTTCACTGTCGCGAAATTGACGCGCGGCGAGGTAATCCTTATCGGCGCGGATTGCCGCCTGCAGGTGGAATTATTTTAGTCAGATTTCACGATGGAGCGCACACTGAGACATTTTAAAACTTCGCCAATTATTAAAGTTTCCCTGCAATTTTGAATTTACCTGTGTTATTCATTTTGTGTTTGGTTAGAAACGCCGCACAGTGGGTTGAAACAAGAAGAACGCGGACAAAAATCATTTTTGAAGTTATTTCTATGTTTAAATTTAAAAAATGGAATTTTGGAAAATAAAATGCAGGAAATGATGCCTTATTCATCTACTAACAAGTTAATAATATAATTTTACATTTTTCGTTTAGTCAAAAATTGATTTTTGTCCGCGTTTTTCTTGTTTCAACCCACAGTGCGCTTAACAGCAATGGTTAATACTGATATACGAAAATTCAATATAGTATCAGCAATAGTTTTTTGCGAATATCTCGAAAACTAAAACCGAGCGGCGGTAACATGTATAGGGAAAAGTTGTTCAATATTGACAAAACATTAATCTTCAAAGATTAGTAGGTTCCGAGATATAGGACCTCAATTAGCGCTAAATTTCTCACTGACAGATCATCAAAAGCTTACAATTTACAAGAGATCATACAGGCTTGAAATTTGGTACATAGGTCCACCAAAGCAAACACTCGAAGGAATAATTATCAAAGTTTGAAATATAACACCT
>CM052324.1:8094888-8205910 GCA_028455615.1 Lasioglossum zephyrum | reverse complement strand
CCCTCACCGCCAACGGCGCTGACCGATCTATAGCCGAGGCGTTTAGGGGAATCTGGCAAAGGGCGTGCGTGAGAAACCGCTCGTGAAACTCTGTGAATCAAATCCTTTGAATTCTTCATGCTACAGTATACTACAATTAACGTTTCATTTGAAATGTTTTAACCGTGTCATCCTACAAACCAATATCGTTGATATGTTTTTCATGAATTATCCTCAAATTCTATATAATTTTAATATTTTATTATAAGATTTACTAAATATATGAAATCGTAGGAAGTCGAGCCTGGAGATTCGAACGACGAAGGTTGAACCTAGTAAAAACACGTTTTTTTTTAGAATCCTTTTGTTAGAATCCTAAAAGGTAAATTCGCTATGGGTCAACGACCCAGCAAGCAAGCGAGCGAGACTAATAAAAAAATAAATTTTTTAAAAATACCACGTTTTTAAAAACGGACTAGAAAGTATAAAATAATTTTTCCTAGTCGCATACCGATTCTTAACTTCGTACAGAGAGTGGTGAAAATTTGTGATTGTGAATTTTGAATTGCTATGAAAATATTTGTAAGATTTCAAACGGAAAACAATTTCATGCGCCCCACGTTTTTCGAGTTGACGATTTTAATAAAGAATTCTCAATTAAATCCAAATTGAACCTTCCTGACTCTACAATTAAATTTATTCGAATCTGTCAAACACATTTTCGAAATTTTCACTACAGGTCGTAATAAAGCCTGTAAAATTTGTAAAAATCAGATTTTTGCATACAGAGATCTGCATAAAGTTCTGCGATGTGGTTGTAAGAATAGATATCAGGAAGATGCTTGTCGATTGCGAATTTCCAAAATGTCAACGAGCAACCGTGAACGACCAGCGGCGAACACGTGAAATATTTCTCATTACGGAAAGTGCATTCGCATTTCGAGCGTGACGCCGCGCGCCGTCTCATGGATCGACGTTGCTTAACCTTTTTCCGGCGCGGAGACGAAATTTTCGTCGCGACGTCTACCGTCTTTTTCCACTCTCGCGAGAAAGAGGAGAATTTTCTCGAGGACTAGAGGGTGGTTCTCTTGGCTAATGAACAAAAACCGCTCTCGTGCCCTTTTGAATTTTTCCGCGGGCCACTCTCTCGTGTTTAACGGTGCTCGCCGGCCGTGAACGAACTTCGTAAACGATAATGGATCGCGGAGTTTCCGTCGCGGGAAGACTATTTACTATTTACCCGCTTCCGACGTCGCCGTCGTCGTCCGTGGTGCCTGATAAAAAAAAGCTATACAATCCATTTTGTCTGCACGAAGAATACCTTCTCTTACGGAAAAAGAAAATTCGAAATTTACTCGCGGTAGCTCTCACCCGGATCAAAACATTTTTTTGAAGTTTTTTTCAGTGAAAACTGAAAAATTTTTATCTTTGTTTCGTATAAGTTATTTCAATGGCATTTCATGTTTATTTTTTAATGGGATGACACATTTTTTAGTTTATTTCGACCATGAAATTTTGAGCACGCCACCTCTTAAACTTTTTTTATTAAGCTGTGAAAACCCACATGGGATTTTTAATTATTATTATTATTAGCTAACATTACAAGGATAGCTTATGAATGAGAACTAAAGAATATGCTGAACATTACCACTAAATAAATAAACAGGGGACAAAGAGAGCACCTCCTAAACTTGTTCGATTTCACGAAAAATGATATATCTAAAATTCTTATACCTCTACCTTCATTTATTTGCATTTATATATTTTGCAAGAATTATTTTCTCACCCAATGACACAATTTAAGGGGCGGTTTGAGAAAAGTCTCGCAGTGAAAATTTCATTAGGTACAGCTAAGGTCCACCATGGTGTGTAATCGTTGATCCGAAACGCCACGATTATGTGGAATAGAAAATCTGGAGAATCTCGTTAGGGTGGGTAGCCGGTTACCCAACGCTTCTTTCGTTCGCCGCTGTTTTCCTAAACTCCTCCGAAGCGCAGGGAACGACAGATTTAGAGGGCGGTAGGTCACGAGATATCTTTGATATTTATTTAGCCGGTTACGGGGAGCCAATAAATTCGGCGAGTAGACGGTCGCGGGCTTATTTCGAACCCTCCAGATAAGGGTGCATAATTTAAGAGGGAAAGAAGAAGAGCCGCGTGCGTGAGTGAACCGAGAAGAAAAGGGAGAGAGAACCAAAGGCACGTTCTCTCGGGCTGTGAAATATGTCCTCCCTTTACCTCAACGGTAAGATGACGCCAGAAGGTCATGAATGGGACTCCTCGAAATCTTCTTAAGCGCCTTATAAATCCCTAGTCACTCTTCATGAGCCGCGCCGACTCGCTTGTCGGGACGCGGCTCGAATTTTTCGGAGGGGAACAACTCTCGTTTGGGATTACAGTTTTATTTTGATACACATACGTGGTTTTTAGGTTCGGCGATGAGTGCTTTATAGGACAACGATTCCAGAAATGACGGCTGTAATTGCTTTCGTTTCGAACCCTACTTGCTTACTTTCTCCGTAAACTGTGACACGTCGTCGCATGGGTTCGTCGGGGTCTGTCTCTTAGGTGGGTTAGAAAAATAATCGACGCTATTTTCAAGGCTTTGTTAACATTACTGTCACGTCTACATGATGGATTCCAAATTTTTTAATTTGGGATCGTTCTAAATGTTCCAGTATAAAGGTCTTCTTCACATCTACTTCTGATTTTTGTAAGGAAAAACCGTAAGGACACATGGATAACCATTCTTTTAACCATCTGATCTTCTTCCGATATGGTGATCGTGATTCTATGACTACTATTATTTTCGATTCACTGTTATTGGTGTATTCACTGTTGGGGTGTATTCACATACAATACACGCAGCACCCCTATAAATAGTTAGCCATTTAATGCTACTCATCTTATGCGTTACATTATTAATGTACTATTTTTTTAATTGTGTGTACTAGAGAATTTAGGAGTTACGTATTTCGTTAATGGGAAAATGCCGGACCAATACAACGCGCGATCCAGTAAGTTTACTTTCGTCATTTCGAAGTTTCCATCGGCAACAATTTGTAGAATCTGAAACTGATTAAATTGAATTGCAGACTAAAGCTATTGTTGGAGGATTGAATTAGAAGTTATCTTACTAATGGATAAATTGTGGATCAATACAGTGCGTGTTTCATTAAAATCCAATTATGGTTCTTGGAGTATCGATTTCAAAATAGTTTGCCGAATATGAAATTGTCTTTTTGCGTTCAAACATAAATTAAAGATAATATAAAACGATTGAATTAAAAGTTATTTTACTCATTGATGATTCGTGGATCAATACCATGCGTGTTTCATTAAAATCCAATTATGGTTCTTGGAGTATCGATTTCAAAATAGTTTGCCGAATATGAAACTGTCTTTTTGCGTTCAAATATAGATTAAAGATAGTATAAAACGATTGAATTAAAAGTTATTTTACTCAGTGATGATTCGTGGATCAATACCATGCGTGTTTCATTAAAATCCAATTATGGTTCTTGGAGTATCGATTTCAAAATAGTTTACCGAATATGAAATTGCCTTTCTGCGTTCAAACATAAATTAAAGATAGTATAAAACGATTGAATTAAAAGTTATTTTACTCATTGATCATTCCTGGATCAATATAGTGCGTGTTTCATTCAAATACAATTATGGCTCTCTGAGTATCAATATGAAAATAGTTTGTTAAATATGAAATTGTCTTTTTGCGTTCAAATATAGATCAAATACAGATTGAATTAAAAGTTATTTTACGAGTGGATGAAATACAAATACAATTATGGCTTTTCTACCATCGACATGAAAATAGTTTGCCGAATATGAAATTGTCTTTTTGTGTTCAAATATAAATTAAAACTAGTACGAAAGGATTGAATCGGGAGTTATTTCACGAATGGATCAACCCCGGATCAATACGACGCGTGTTTCGATAACGATGTTATTTCGGCGGTTTCTGTAAAAATAGATTATCGAGTATCAAATTATCGCAGTATTTCAAGGAACTATTATCGGAGGATAAAAGTAGGGGTTGATCTATTATTCAGTAAATCTGGAACTGAATACGACAGCATTTAGCTAGAATAACCTCAGCTGTTTCGACGTTTTTAAGATCTCGTAAGTAATAGTCCGATCGAAGTCTGCGAATATTGAACGATCCTGGCATTTGTGTTACCTTACATAAGCTACTATAAGCGTCAAGCTGCTGCAGAGAAATGAACCCGGAACTATTTTATTTATGGATGTACTTCAACCAATACGGTAGAGACGATTTATCCTTATTTATTTTGATTGCTTGGGTCAAACTTCAAACCTGTGCTATTGTTTTTTACCAAATTATTATTGTAAGTGATCGAACCTTTGCGCCGCGAATAAAAATTTGTAATATCCTGAAGATAAATTACGATCGATAACCAATTAATTATTATTGATAAATGTCGACAATTCTTCCAGAATCAGAGTGTTCGCAAACAAATGATTCGCGAACGAGGTAAAGAGAGAAACGAGCCAAATTATTTTTAACGCGCAGGTGGTATCAGAAATGCGTGTCACTCGGAATTACAAGGACCACGAAGGGCAGAGGATGCAGAAGTCGAGAACTGGGCCGAGTCGCTAGTTAGCTGAAAACGATAATCGCGCACGTAAATCGAGACTTCCGGGTGGGTCGATTTTTTGTCGACGCAAGAGTGGAACGTCTGCTCGTGGTCGGTGGTGTCCTGGGTTTTTTAGGTTCAGGGTGGTCCATGGCGAGCATTATTACAGGCGCCGCGTTTCGAATGAAGACAAAGACGGCCCCCTTGTCGGCCCGCAAGGGAATCCCTGCTGCAGGGAGAACGTCTAAACGTAACACATACTCTAAAAAGTTAACCTTTTAGCAGAGAGTCAATTTTTTAACCATCCGGCAATGTTCTTTTTCACTAACGTGGTCGGCGAACTGAATCCTTCGTTCAATTTTGTTGTTATAATATTTTAAAAATTAAATATTAATCTATATATAAAAAACGAAGTCCTGACTGACTCACTTATCAACGCCCAGGCTAAACCCTTGGTCCTAGAAAGCTGAAATTTTGCACAGAGGTTTACTTTATGATCTATACGAGGGATAAGAAAGAATATTTCGAAATTCAACTCCTAAGGGGGTGAAAAGTTTGTATGAGGAATATTTTGTTCGTGATCGGATTTGCTTGCAACTTGGTCTTATTGCTCTTTGATATAATTAATCAAACACGTATTTCGGCATTTTATAAATTTCAACCCCTAAGAGAGTGAAAAGGAAACTTTTGTACGAGGAATATTTTATTTGTGGTCAGATTTGCTTGAAACTCGGTGTTAATGATCGTTGATACAATCTGAATGGGGTAAATGGGGTGTTAAAAGGTTTTATTGAAAAACAATATGAATTTTCGAGGGCATTAAACGAAAGCTAGGAAAACTAATTATCTATAAAATTAAAAATTTAATATTTGAACTCGTCTGGAACTCGACGACCCAGACGTTCATCAAGCAAATTGTTCGTCGGAAACAGCCCTTTGGAACATCGACATCAAAAATATTATTTTTATGTCACATAAGCGAGCTTCAACGCAAAATAAAATTTTCCGCGCATTTTTGTTGGGAACGATAAACTAATGATTTTAGACTGAGAGAACAATTTATCTGCTCGTTCAGCGTTTACAAGCGGAATATGTATACAGCGAGGATTTTTCTAGTCGGCAAGGACTCCGATGAAATTCTATTGCTAGGATTACAGTATTAATATGCCTAGGTGTCTACGTATATCCCAGGGACTGGGCTCCATCCATCACGAGCTTGTCCTCGGCTAATCCCAGAGCGGGAATCGCGAAATGGAAAACGTTCGTAGCTTCACTAATCCGCTAATAATCCCGCGTAGCTCTCCAATAACTCGCGAGGGACACATGGACCTCTGCACCAGGCTCGAAGGTGCTGTATCGAAGCGAACATCGAAGGGAAAACAGGATTTGGGCTAGTGTGTCCAATCACGTATCGATCCGAACCTCCATTTTGCGTCTGTTTCCGGATTTCAAAAATCATTGCACGCGTTCAGTTCGGTCCAGGATTTCACCCAGTTTCGCGCTCCGATTCTTAAACAACTTTTTCGTTCAAATTGAAACTTGACATATTTTTCAACTGATACTCGAGAAACGTACAAAAATTTGTTGAACAATAATAATCATTTTCTTCAAAGATACATAGCTGTGATAGTAAGAATTATATACTATTAAAAAAATAAATTATACAAACAAACTTAGAACAAAAAGTAACAACTTTTTCGTTCAAATTGAAACTTGACATACTCTTTAACTGATACTCGAAAAATGATCTAAAAATTTGTTGAACAATAATAAACATTTTCTTCAAAGATACACAGCTGTGATAGTAAGAATTATATACTATTTAAAAAAAGAAATTATACAAACAAACGAAGAACAAAAAGTAACGTAATATCAATAAAAGAAAATTTCTATTAAAACTGTTACGAACAATGACTTAATTTTTGTTAACGCATTAACTAGACAACTTATGAAAAATACAAATTGTATTTTCTCCTTTAATATGCCGAACGGGTTGAATATAATGTAAAACTATTTTTAAATTCGTCTAATGTTTTTAATGTTCTAAATTAAACCTACTCATTGCAGTTGTTTATGAAAGAAACAAGTATCGCAGCGTAATAATGAGCTCTTGCACGCATTCCAGCGTCGCAATGTTTTATGGATGACAGAGAGTGCATACGCAGACGATCCACAAAAATTAATCTGGCCGTTCCATGATGGAGGGTAGGCGCATTCGAGTGAAGTGGCGCATTTAAAAAAGGTTAGGCCGATCCGTGGCAAAAAGGAGGCAGATTTTTATAACGGCGACGCGCGGCGCAAATTAACCACCGGCTCGATTGCGTTATTACACGTCATAAAGCTGAGAATATCCAGCCCGGTTTCGGGCCCGCTTTTTGTATCAGATTGTACATATAATCTCAAGCGTGAAATGACCTATAAGAAAGAGACGACTAGCGGCACTGTGTGCATGCTCATTTATTCGCGATCGTGCAAGCTATTTTTCAACGGGTCCGCGCGCATGCCAACGCGAAATTTCTTCATTTGCTCCTTCATTAAGCAGTGGCCCGTACAATTGTTAATGCTGTCGTATATCCACGCCATACGTAATGAAAACGACTGAATAGAAGCTTAAAACTTGCAGCATCACTGGTCAAGCGGATTCAATTCTCTATGCCTTTTATTCGGAGTCAATTAACATGGAATTAGTGACGCAACCTATGTACGCGAGAACGCTGTTTGCGAATTTGAAAACTTTCGAAATTCTCTGTGCCATTAGCGTTCCACTATACAAATATCTTTATCGTTTTCAACGATACATCAACACTGAACCTACCTGGTCAAAATTACCGGTTCCACATTTATTACTTTACGATTATTGAAATAATAAAAATAATTTTATAAGAATTGATTGTATAAATCTCTTGAAATAAAATCAATCTTGTCATTTTTGTAAGGGAGCGTGTACTAGTTTCTTTTAAGTATCGATAGTGTTAAATGTCTGTGCCATTAGCGTTCCACTACACATACACAAATATCTTTATCGTTTCCAACGATACATCAACACTGAACCTACCTGGTCAAAATCACCGGTTCCAGATTTATTACTTTAAAATTATTGAAATAATAAAAATGATTTTATAAGAATTGATTGTATAAATCTCTTGAAATAAAATCAATCTTGTCAATTTTATAAGGGAGCATGTACTAGTTTATTTTAAGGCTCGATAGTATTAAATGTCTCGAGTACAAAGTTCTATGGTAAAATGGAACTCACGAGATACCAAACAATTTTTGTTTTTATGTCATTCTTTTTAGAGATATCAAAGTCAGCTTGATTTTGCACCACCGTTTTTTAAACACCTACAATGACAGTCCCTTTCGTTACGAATTCAGTGATTATTATTATTCAAGGGCATTCAAGATCACGGACGTAGAACAAAATTTAAAACATTTATCACGAGTGAGACTTGGTAGCAAACCTACCAAGGTCCTTTAAATGTTATCAAACATGTTTTATGTAGCAGAACGACCTCCAAGGTCACACAAAGTCAGAATTTCGTAATATTGTTCTAACCTGAAGAACTCCAAGTCGCGTGGTCCAATATGAAAAAGTTATCGTCTGTTTAAGATTGTCCGAATAATTAATGGGAGTCACTGTATATATGCGTTGACCTGGCACTCGGTTAAACTACTTTTCTCTGGAGTGCACGTCCATTATTAATCTACCTGACCTCTACTCGGGGTGGTAAACAATGGTATTACGAAGAACATTTCGAACGCTATGAACGAGACTTACAGAAGCTCTCCTCCGGCGAACGTCCGGTTAGAAGAAAGAGAATGAAAAAAAGGTGACGCGGGACGAACAACAAAGAATGTTTCGTTGGGATGAGAAAAAGGGTTTCGCACGTCGACGTTAACGTTTCCATTAACCTCGGTTTAAGCCCCGTGCGTGACTTTGACGAGGATAGGGGGGCCTGCTCTCGATCTTCTTTTTTTCCATCTTTTTCACGTGGCACGTTATTCGGGAACGCTTGGGAGGTCGGTTGTAATCGTCCTCCCTTCCTCCCTGCCTGCTATCCTCCATTTCTGATTCCGTCTGTCGGCAGAACCGTCGCGTCGCCACTTGATATGTTCTCTCTCCTCCTCCTTTATCTCACTTTTCTCCTCTCTCGTTCTCTACTCTCCGTTCGCCTCCTCCACCGATAACAGCTGACAGATCGTCAAGTAACCGTGTGCAGCTTATTCAAACGTTCTACGGGGCTTCCATTCAATTTCACGCCTATCCACTTGTATCCAATTTACCCGCGGAATATTCCATCACGAAGAATCCGTGACTTTGATAAGTGTACGGCATCGCAGCCTTTCCTTCCTCGAGAACTGTCTGTTGACTCTAGCAGACGCGGCTTCAACGTCAGCCAACCTCCTGTCGGTCGGTCGTTGACGGTCGATGATTATTTCACTCGGGATAGTCAAATGTTGCCGGCGATAATGGCGCCCATGATATCCGGTGTATCCCGTGTACGTTGCATCGGACAGGTGTATTAATCCAGAGGGATTCCCCTCGCCAGGAACGGAAGAGTTCGCTTGATTTTGCTTGACATCGTTGCTAGTCG
Organism: Lasioglossum zephyrum; assembly: GCA_028455615.1. Lineage (NCBI taxonomy): Eukaryota > Metazoa > Arthropoda > Insecta > Hymenoptera > Halictidae > Lasioglossum > Lasioglossum zephyrum. The sequence goes on along the minus strand of CM052324.1, from coordinate 8,196,720 downwards.
GAAATAAACGAGCCGCTCGTTTGCCGAATTGATCAACTCCTCGCAATAAAACCTACACTGTCCGACATGAAGTCACCATGTTTTTTGATAAGCTCATTATTATTTCATAGCAATGAAATAGTTTTGTTAGGTACAATAAAGAAACCGTCTTGGATCCCGAAAATAAATATAGAGAGATATCCCTCTCTGCAAAATGAACAAGCTGCTAATTTTCCAAATTGAGCAACTACTTGAAATAAAACATACACGAACTTTCCATAAAGTCATGTTTTCTGATAAATTTTCGTTATTGTTTCATACCAATGAATATTTATGTTAGGTATTTATTTATTTATTTATTTATGGTTCATTTTGATGTAGTTACATTAACAGCTAGGTCATTAATGACCACATGGTTTACTTGTGAAGAGGGTTACGGTTTATGATTACATTGAGAGAAGAATGTAAGAATATAATTGAATGGTATGGAATTTTCCATTGGTCTGGTTCTTGTAAGATAGTATGAGAATGAGAATTTAAATAAAGGTTGGCAGGGTATACATGTATAGCAATTACCAGAGAACCAGTTATTTAGAACACACTATATTTATCTATTTAACGGGACACATTTCCTTTTCGAATATACAGAGGGATATTAGCATCTGGGTTAAGCTAGAGCTCCGCTCTAAATGAAGTTGCAAAAAATATGAGGGAAAAATTTAACATGGTTTCATTCCGAGTGATCCTCTGATCCTACGTCGAGCTTTACTCTGCATCTCATTTTCTTATAATGAGTACACATTCTAACGATCTAATACCATATTGTAATTATTTGCAAACTGAAAATTCAACTTGAAATTCAGAACTCTGTTCGAAGTCCTCATATATGAGGCTGTCATTACAAATAATAATGGCTGTTTAATGGAACAGCAATTCGAAGAAAAATACACACTCCTTGATAAACAAACTATTACTAACTATCAATAAATTTGTTTGATTGTTTTAATTATTCGAATTGTGAGTCTTCTTGAGTTCATAGCACAACACAAAAATCCGATAGAAAAAAGCACTTTCATTTTTTCCCGAATTTTCTATTTTTCCGCGCAACTTTTTCAATTTTTCTTTCCCTATAAAAACCTTATTCGCACCATTACAAACATTTTTTCTTCTCAAGTGATGCGCTTACCAACGAACAAAGAAATCTCACTGCTTTGTACGCTTGTATCTCTATAAATTATATAATATAAAAATTTTCATAAGAATACTACAAATTTACTCAATTTTTATTTTAAGTATAATATATTACATTTTACCCAAAAGCAAACGTATTCTAATGCTTTGAATGCATCACCTTCCTTTCTGAAGGTATCACAATAATTATATACTGTCTTCTTTCATCTGATATATTTTTCCATATGGCCTATCATTTTCGGGTATTAATGCAATTTTGTCCTTTGAACGCATCACTTTCCTTTCCACTAAAAACTTCAATTCTAATCTCGACAGAGAAATTATTTTTCAAAGTCAAAGTCGTATTAGAACATTGAATTCGAGTGTTTTCCCAGGTGTATCGGACCCCTAATCTCGACAGAGGTTTTCAACGTTACTGCAGTGTCAAACAAATAAAATAATCATATACTGTCTTCTTTCACCTGAAACATTTTTCCATATGGCCTATCATTTTCGGGTATTAATGCAATTTTGTCCATAAAACAGGAGTGTGTTTTGGTCGCGCTATCGAATTGCATCGGTGCTCGGCCGAGACGCGTCTCTCTATTATCGGTTCTCCACTTTCCTCTCTGGGAGGCAATGGGACCCATCGACACCTGCCAATAGCACGATGCGATGGCGAACGACACGCGTTACGGACGAGATGAGCGACTCGCTCCGTTCTCATCTCCGCTTCCTTTGGTCGAGTTTCCTACGCGTGGAACAAAAGCGGCCACGCCAGAGAAAACGGTTACTTAATTGCTGGCGTTTAGCATAATAGCCGGTCCTCTCTGGTGCCCGACGAATGAACCTTCTTTCCCGTATTACCGTTGTAACCAATTATTGTTGGCCGACAATGGGCCATCGCGCGATAATAACGACCGAGAACCGGCCGACGCGCGCCCGTCCCAGAGCTATTCCGCGTTAAATCGCGCGACTATCGGCAACGCGCCCGCCATTTCACTTTTTACCGCCGTTGGTGGTCCCCTGCGTTTATGGTCGTAACACTTTGTCGTAGGCAGTGCCTTCGCGTAAACGTAATTAACACTTCGCACGTAAAACCAACGCACCGACTCAAACCTGTTCACCCAACACTGCAACTGATGTCAATAAATGCATTGAACGTGCAACGAAATGTCATTAACAATTTAATGTCATATATAGACCTACGGTTGAAATATGTAAAATAACTTGTGAGTTAAATATTTAGTAAAATATAAAATGTATTTAATAAAACACATTAAATGGTTTAATAAAACTGTATAGTTTTTAAAAAACTTCTTGTTTAAGTACTATATAAAGTATAATAATGTATTGAAAATAATCTGTACTTTGAGATTCTAATTGCATTAAATATGATAATTAAAAAGAGAATTAATGCCATCCAGGTTCTGGAAATGTGTATGGAATAAATGAAAAAATGTATAAAAAAACTTTTTAAGAGAGAACCACGCTTATATTAGAATGTACTCGACAGGAGAAAATAATATAATATTTTTAGATATTAGTGACTATAAATATTAGTTTCTCCTTTGTTTTTTTAATATATTTTTTTATTTTCTACTTTTTAGTCTTTAATACCGAGCGTATTTTTTCAATTCCAATTTATGAATTTATAGAAATTTGGACAAAACAACGTCTGTCTGGTCAGCTAATATTGTATAGTTTTATTTTTGTTCGTTTTTGAAAATTCCAACATGAATTTGTGTCGAGCGCCAACGTTTTCCAGAAGTGTGCGATAGACAAATGGAAGCTGCATACACATTTGCAGCGTGACATAATAATAAATGAATTTAATGCATTCGTATTTTCCACAAAGATCCTTAGTCAAATAATAACTGTCCCGGGCAGTAATTTATCGAAAGTTCGTAGGTCTCCCGGGGAAACCATGAATTCCTAGGGAACGGGGGTGTCGTTTACCCGGAGTGAGATAGGAAAGTTCGCCGATCTTGGAGAATCGGCGAGGATATGGCTTCGTCGGGCCGGATTTAATTAAAACTTTTACGACAATGGACCACGGGGCAGGCTTGAAGGAGACCTGACGATGTAGTCGTCCCCAGAAAGGAAGACCTTGGCAACGACTAATCAATCGGCATCGCGGTAATCAAGAGAAAAAAGTGTGTCAGCGATGCGCGGCTAATGAAAATCGAGAAGGGACTTGCGGAAGTTGAAGACGGGAAAGGAAGAAACTATCTAGGCGATAACGAGGAAGGTACCGTTGGAAAAACGGAAGTGAACGATATCAGTGATTTCCGTTCCCGTGGAACCACTGAAGAAATTTCTGTTCCACGATGCCACCGGCATTCTTCGCCGTATCATTCCGCGTTCTCGAGTCGTTTCGTGTCCTAGCAGCATGATTCTTATGCGGTAGACAGATACAATAGCCCGCAGCCAAATTGCGTTCGATCGGCCAACGTTTCTCGACCATAACTTCTCGACTTTGTGTTCTAATTAAGGAAGTTCACTACGGAACTCGTATTTCTTCGCGTGGAACCTGGTCTAAAATATGATGTCTGTTATAACTTCTATAACCTTTGTGCAAATCTTTCCTTCGCCTCTCGGCAAACTATTATTCTTCCTACCTATTTAAACGAGCCGAGCAAATTTCTATTGTTGCGCGCTACCTTTCAATCGAGTTACGAAGATGCAGTTAGCTCGCTCTGTTCTGGATAGCAGCTGGGGGCTTTTCTCATTGTGGCTCGTTTTCTCAACGAAACGACCGCGAACCACTGTCAAAAGTGGCGAAACCAACATCGCTATACAAATGCACGAACTTTTCTTTTATTAGAAAATCTCATATGAGATTTATTTCAACATAATTACAAAAAAACGAAATACGCCACATACAAAACAGAATATAATAATTACAAAATAGAGTGTGGTTATTAGAGAAATGCACGAACTTTCTTGCTTATTATAGCGCGTCCAATTCGATCCTGTACTTCCCACGTGTCAACACCCTGTGTAAATCTTAAAAATACATTAGCCGGTCTGTCTCCAGGCTAGCGCCACAGGGTGCCAAGTATCGGTAACGTCTATTGCTTATGTTCTCGAACTCGACAGAGATATTGAAGCATCGTAAATCCTTTGGAACGATTTGGAATCGTTCAACTGGGTACTGATGTAATTTGGAGTGTGAAACTCTCAGCCACGTCCTTTGGCAGTGTAATTGGAACGATATCTAAAAAATCGTTACTGGACTGCAGTGAAACTAGATCCTATTTTTAATGGGAACAGTCTTTGTACATTCAGAAGAAATAAAAATTGTACAAAATTCTATTGGATTTTATATTCCAGCATGTTTGAAAATTTCCATAAATTATTTTCATAATTATATAATTTCAATAATTATATATCCATAAAATATTTCCATAATTTACTCAACTATTTTTATTCAACTATTCAACAATCTCTTCGAGTAAAGATTTCACCTGCCTCTGGACGTTTCTATGTTTCTGGCTGGCCCTGTTTCGTACTTTGGTTTATTTTAATGTGGTTACATTTACAGCTAGATCATTAGCAGCCACATGGTTTACAATCGAATGTATCTTACACGTTACTTGTGCAAAGACGAATTTATAACAGTTCATATACGTATATCAATAAATTAAAAAAAGCGATATAATTAAAACGTGGTAAAAAGAGGAGGACGTTTCAAATATTGTCTTCGCCTAGATTTGTCTCGAGGTAATTTTCGATGGATAAAGTGGCTCTTTGCGAAGAGAATCTACATAGGACATGTTGTACAGCACTTTGGTTTTGTTAGTTCCAAATGCTGGAACAAAACCTCTAATGAGATTTCCTCAATGAAAACCAGGAATATAAAAATTGGGGATTTGTAGAGAAACCCATGAACCATATCCCAACCATTGGCCAACGATAAATGCTACTAGGGAAACGCGTGACAGTGACGTTCCGGAAGAATGGTTTCATTGGTTTACAGCTCCTCACTGTATATCGCCGCTTCGAGCGTTGGTGGACAATACTTTTGGGCAGACAGGCGGTTCGTCGAACCGTTGCGCGATGTCTCGAAATTATAGTTGTGCGTGGGTCAAGGGCCGGCGGGTGATCGTTTCGCAGCTCTTAAACAGGCAGTAAAGTAGCGTGATGTTCGTGCGCGTCCTTCGCCGGTTGATCGATGATTCCCTCGAACAAAGGGCCATATCTTTGTTACTGCGCGGCGAGTATATTGACAACCGATACGATCTCCGGTTTTATGTATTCCTCGGCGGGCCGTTAACGCCTCGCGACGTCTCCCCAGGCGAAATAATAAAAATTGGTCCGTCGTCCAGACTGCGTGGCGAGCCAGCATTTTTACGATGACTTTACGATTGAGAACTGGCTGCGGTGGCGACGCGTCTCGCAAACAGTAACACGCGCGGACTCCACCCAGATTGCCGAGGGGAGTTATGATCTCCTCAGACGTCGGGATAAGGAATGAATTAGCTGTTCAAGGCCGTTGAACGCGTGTTCCTTTGTTGCATCGGTGCTCGGCTGCCCTCGACGCTCCCGTAAGGACCTCTAAGAGAGTATTGTCGGCCGAGCCTCGCTCCGAGGTCTCTTCTGGGTCTTTAGCACCCTCTAAGCGACGTATTCAGCTTCCTGTGTGGGGCGTAGCAGCGCTAAGAGGACATCTAACGAAGTCAGGAAGGATGGTTACGAAGTTCCGGGGCTTGCGATGAATGGGACCAACCGGGTTGCACCAAGTAGGGGATGAGTCAGAGATATATGATGCAAACTGGGAAGGGCTTGAATTCAATTTGCTGCGAACAGAGTCAGAAGTCTAAGGAAACGCGGAGGAGCTTCGAAATTTGATTGCGACGACGCTGATACACCGGGAATCGGGATAATGCGATTCGCAACCAGGACAGGGACCTTGAATACTCTGTGAGCGACGTGCCAATTACTGAGAAGGGTGTCTAGCAGTTGCGATCGAATTTCTACGAAACGACAAGCAAATATTTCTATCGTGGAGATTTGAAATCATACGCGTGCGGCGACAAGAGCAGATTTAAGAAGTCTTTTTTAGAATAATTGTTTGATGTATGGAAATAGACTTTTTATAATGATCTTATTTTCTTCTTCTTTCTCACAATGGTATTAATGTTGCGCAACATTATTGACCGTGAATGACAATGATTGACTAATTAACCCTCATCCATTCCTCGTGTCAATTCGCGCGACACAGTTTAATTTGTTACATACATTATATTTATTATATATTTTTTTATATGGAAATTCAATATAAATTTCAAATATTACTAAATTTTCTATAAAAAATAAATATATAATTTTTTTATATGAAAATTCAATATAAATTTCAAATAATATAATTTATTACACACTTTTTTTAATGCGGAACACAATCGAAGAACCTAAGATGTAAATATTTATTCATCAATTTGACTAGAAGAACATTGAAATTTTTTTTATTTTGTGTCACTGTGTTAATTTGGTGAAATGAGACACGGATCAGGGTTAGAACAATATAAATTGTTGCGCGATATACTTGATGGTGAATAGGACCCTTCTCACTATACTCTGTAACATGTACATGAAAAAACAATGCGATGTGAAATAACTGATAGACTCATCTTTTTTTAAATGTCGACTTACACCACTTGCATATTTATGGACACGTATGGTCACCATAAGAATAACCGGTTATCTTAAACCGAGAAGTCTTGAAAACGTTCCCCGACTTTGTTCTCGACGAGACCCCATTAGGCGAGGACTGATCGGTGACACTGCCGATTAATCCTGGATCACGGAGGAGGGTTAGAACTCCTAACTCGGTGAACGCGATCCTCCGTCTTCTCTTCTAGGGTCTATAATAGACTCCATGCTCCGCCGGAAACACGCGGCTCGCGCGGCTGGTTTTAGAAAAGGGAAATCTAGCATCCTGTCAGTCGAGCCGTGTCACGCTAACGCGACGAAATTTAGGTGCACGGTGGGCGCTGTGATTATCGGTACAAGCGCACTCTCCTCCCGCAATAAACAGCGCGAGTTTATCGCGCGGACACACACCGGCCACGCTTCTAAACGCGTGTGACTTATGCCCGCGAGCACGCGAACACGCGTTCCATCGAAGCGGTGGACCCTTTGAAGCTGGCCACGGCAACTTTTACGCCGGCGGGATCATTCGTTTCGTTGTCAGGCTCGCTTTTAGACCAGCAAACGCTCCTTCGCCGCCTAAACTTGACACCCGCCACCATTGTCGACCGACTGAGGACATCACAATACGAATCAATCCGACTGTCTGCACGCCGTCCACAAACAAATCAAAGAATAGCGGTTGTTCGAATGTTTGCAGACAGAACTTTGTCATCCTGACAGCTCGATAATCGTCCTCTCTCTTTTTTATTAAGTTAAGTTATTAAATATTTTATCGAAATAAGAAACAAGTGTATGCAACAACTATGTCTTGTAATTCACACAAATAACTTTTATTTTGCATAAAAATCCGCAGTCTACTAATCAGTATGAAAATTTTCTGCAATATTCAATGACATTAAAATTTACATTTTCGATCAATAGCAAATGTAAATTAACTTTCTGATCGTTCGGGAACATAAAGAATCTACAATAATTATGTCAAGAAAAATGTTAAAGTAGTTTTAAAGACATAAGGGTTGAAGAAGAATCATCGTTTGCGATAAATCTCAAAGAACGAGAGGTACGTAGAACAATGATAGCGGATTTTAATGCATTATTTTTAAATTAACTCTCTGATCACCCGGGAACATAAAGAATCTACAATAATTGTCTCAAGAAAAATTCTAAAGTAGTTTTAAAAATATAAGGGTTGAAGAAGTATCATATCGTTTGCGATAAAACTCAAAGAACGAGAGGTACCTAGAACAATGATGGCGGATTTTAATGCATTATTTTTAAATTAACTCTCTGATCATCTGGGAACATAAAGAATCTACAATAATTGTCTCAAGAAAAATTCTAACGTAGTTTTAAAAATATAAGGGTTGAAGAAGTATCATCGTTTGCGATAAAACTCAAAAAACGAGAGGTACCTAGAACAATGTAAGCGGATTTTAATGCATTATTTTATGCTATGAAATCTAGCAAAACGATTACACGGAAGAATTTGCGAGTCTCCGTATATTCGTGAATAAATTCAACATGGTTCGACAATCGTTGCTCGGCAGGAAAATTGCGAAACAATAGATCGTTGCTCGTGGCCTCCGAATCGACGCCCACGCATGGAGTACAAGTAGCCAGTTCGGTGTCCAATTAACACCAATATATTTTCCTTTTAAGTGTTTCCGCTGTCACGCGTAACTGTCCGCGTGTACCGTTCTTCTCACCGCGAGAAACGACATCTTGTATCGTAGAACTTGCGTAATGGCGGAGGGCCACGGAATGAACATGCATCGGGGCGAATAAACGATATCCATACAGTCTCGATCGTATGTCGGGAAACCCATAATAAATATAGTCTATTGAGATCTGACCATTCTTGAACAAATATCAATCGAGGACCTTCAATCATTTCACAATTTCTCTTTTAACCCCGTGCACCGTGAATTCCTTACTCAATTGAATTTACATTCGACAAACATAATAAAGATTTTATTTGATCACACCGTTAGTTACGACTTTAACATTTATACAAAGGAATATCAGAAGATAATTAAATAAAACGGTTTTACGGTCGATTAAAAATCAATGCGAATATTAATATAATTAATTTCGTTCTTCTAGTAAAACAACAGTACATAGTTTATTGTTTACGAATAATACACGAGCTAACTAAATTTTATTTTACCTCTTCTTATCGCTGTGATTCGTTCAAATTGCATGTCTCCGGAAACAATTTGTGGATTGCAAAGAAGATAAAGGAAATTCTTCCTCGTTATTCTTAGAATAATTGAAAGGTTCACCAAATTCATCTAACAAATTTTGTATAGTTTTGCAATATCTTCTTGGCCGAAGCTTCAGCATTTTCTGGCGCTAATGTTTAACTCGATTCAAAAACGGGGTAAATTTCCAATTTGAAATTGTTCTGTGGCCTTTACACATTTAAAGACCTTTTTTTACTCACACTTTACTCTCACACACTTAAAAACCTAAATTTGCTTTTCTGTAAAAATGCAAATTATCTTTGGGAACGCCAGAATTGGAGCAACGACAAGCGCAATTGTTTTCGCAGCAGGCTAATAATCGACAGCGAACGTTCCCGTCAAAGATCTCGATTGCGGAATGACTTAACAGTTTCGAACAGGTTTGTGTCGGTCGGAGATGGCACGAGGCGTCGATCGAGTCGATTTCCGCGGGAAACTGGAGTCACCGGAACGCTCGAAAGTTTCGTCGCTGGTTGCAACTTCGAGGCCGGTGAATTACTGTCGGGACGCCACGTTCGGACGGTAAACGTCAGACATAACTTTTGATTCACACACGGAATAAATTCGTCCGCGGAGAGAAAAGGAATCGACGCGTTCGTTATTTATGGAAGCGCGACGAGTGGTTGCAACCTTTTTCTGGAGGTTTATGGACGCGACGGTGTTGCGACCATCGTGCGTCGCTCCCACGACCTCTAATCGTTACGCAAATTGCCGCTGGACAACACCGAAGAGAAGCGTTCGAATTCCGAAGGAATCGGGCCGCTCAGGAGTCGGAGCGGACTCGGAACGTAGAAGTAATTAATATTCATGGGGCAGGCGTTGCACGGACATTGCTCGGTGTCGTCACGTGCATGGAAAACGGTTACACGCGAAAGGGATATTAAAAACAGGGGACCGGACTGGACTGTCTCCTCCAATAGACATCTTAGACACTTTAGAGCGTCTGGCTCCTACGAAAAAATCCACAGAAACAAGTTAATAGTAGGTGCGAAAAGTATTCGTGCACCCTTTGAAAGCGAATAGCTTCTTTAAAATTGGACCGAACCGCTCGAGTTCGTTTTCGGATGTTGGAAGGGTTTGTTTGGTAGGCTACGTGTAGAAAATAAGAATGTCCTACATGGATTGCAACAAACTGAAGTGAAATAAGAATTTATTTTCCTTCATACTAATTGTAAGCTTAACCCCTTGAATTACGATTTATTTTACGGTTTCAGTGACTGGAACTTTTTTTGTAGATCGTAATTCCCTAAAAACGGAGAATATTCATAAAAAATGTATGCCTATACGTTCTCCGATAGCTGGTACATATATAGTAGAATAAGAATGTGTTTTCTTACTGTTTATTTTCCTAAAAATATTGTTTCAAATCGTTTTAAATATTTTTCCCTTGAATAAAACACAAAAACTGATCTTCTTCCAATTTTTCCATCCCAATTAAAAAAATCATGCAGTGAAGGGCTAACAAAAACAAAATAGAATTTTGTTTCGGTTTAAAGGAAATTGTTAACATACATTTTTATCAAAATTTGTTCAGGATCTTCATCACGTGTCAGACACGATATTGTAAGGCAAGGGGTCAATTGACGAAATAGAATAGAGACTACAAAAAGGAGAGGTTGCTAGATCAGTGTAGCAGTTTAATCGAAACGAGGGGAAACGCTGCATAAAAATGCCTTACACGAATGTCTCAATTTTTCGACAGGTCCCAGTGTCCAGAAACGACGAAAAATTCGTCCAACAATGCTCGGAGCGGTTCTTGTTCGTTTTATCGGTAAGTGCACGGAGGACCGTGTACGCTTCGTGAATAGATATTCGAATGATACCGTAGGTCTCGGTCTATGCTGCGTCAATTTATTCCGATAGCTATCTTTATCCGGGCGTTATAATCGTTGGAACAGCCGCGATGTGTGGCATTTCTGTTCAGGTCATGAGTGGACTACAGATCTTTATGCATTTATGGTATGAACGAATTTTTCAAATAGAAGAAAACGTGTTTAGTAAGAAACATTAATAACATCTTTGCTCTGTTTATCTACGAAGAATTTGTTCTTCATCTTGGTCTTTATCAAGTAATTCATCCACAGATGTAAAGATGTTTATGCAATTTGCAAGTTTTATAGACGAATTTAAAGAAAGTGGAATAAAATTGAATTTTATTCTTGGTGGTAGTAGCCTTTGCAGATCTCAAGTAAATAAAAACTGTACAGTTAATACATAATATCTGAATATATAATATCTATAATATCCGAAGTAAATAAAAACTGTAAAATTCTGTTGAATTTGATACTTCAACAGTTTTGAACATTTTTACAAGCCATGAAAACATAAAGACCCGCAGTCTGTTGATGAAATAACGTCCAAAATAATTCAAAGTTTCAGTGACTACGTTAGCTATTCCTCAATGAATTTCTTGATATATTGTGCTCTGTACAAAACTACCCTGTCCTACTCTTTTAGTATACTAATTATCACTAGCCTACTTAATTCCTTACTTATAGCTTCCTTCCACAATCCCTAAGTTTTGCATTTTTGTTGGTTTTGGTAATTTTATCATTACTTTATGAAAACAACAAGAATATATGGTTTATCCAAATGTTTAGCAATTTTGCTTCAACGATTAAACTAATATTTACGGGGGGAGGGGGGTTCTTAATTGAATTACGTTGAACGCGCCACTCCTTCAGGTGTTGCAATGTCAAAAGGTCAACCGATTGCCCAAAAGCCGTCCATCAAAGTCACAGCGTCGACGGACCGTCCGCTTCTGAACGTTTCACATTAATCCTTTAATATGGAACCACTTTCTACGATCTCCACGCTGCTTTCACAACGCTTTGACTCGTTCGAGGAATCGAAGGAGGTGACGGTAGTCACACAAGCCGCCTTCAATTGTAAATTTAGTCCCCGTTCAGACGTGAAAAAGAGAGAAAGAGAGGGAGAGACGGGACTAGAGAAACGTTGCAAGCTCTCGGCACGTCAGATGTTTCCCCTTGAATGGCTCGCCGACCTGGACAAAGCAGTTTTCTCACATCAGCGTTGTCTTGTCTTTTCGCAAGTATGTCGCGGCCGATTCTAATAGCTATACCCGAATGCCTGCAGATGCCAGATTCAACAGATTCGTAAGGGACTGACTAAGGACTTTTATTGCGTAATTATTAGACTGCAAATGTGTTTATGTAATTTTTGTAGACGAATTTTGAGACAGTGGAATAAAATAAAATATTATTCTCAGTGGTACTGGGTTGGCAAGAAAGTAATTTTCGGGATTTTAAGGTGAAATAATGTGATGATCTAATATCACACTTGGATCGGTTTCTTGCCGATAAGAACCAGAAGTTTTATGACCATGGAATTATGAAGCTACCAGAAAGTTAGCAAACGATCATCGAACAAAATGGAAAATACTTTATTGATTAATATAATTACTATAATTACTTTCTTGCCAACCCAATTGTCTTTGTAAATCTGAAATAAATATATTTATTACAATTTATAAATTGTATTAAATTCTGTCGAATTCTATCAGTTTTTAAAAATTTTCAGAAGCCATAAATGTATCAAGATCCGGAGTCTAATAATTATAAGATGCAAATAACAAAATGTGCCCCAACCTTTACGACTGTCCCTTGCATTTTACCACTTTTTTATTAGCTCGCTTTCTTGTTTGTCTGTCTGTTTATTGCAATCAATTTGGCTGCAAGGAAGACAGGAATTTGTTAAAACGAAGTTCCAAATTTCTCGGGACATCCGCTTCATTCTGACGATAAGTAATCCAGCTGGTGTACGCGACAAAACTCTTGTCACGCTTCTTTCGAGTCAGAAAATCAAATCAAACATCATCTCGAAACCGCTGAAAGCGTTTCCACGGGGCAGCCTCTCGAACGCCTTCGACCGCGTATAAGCACACCGTCAAGATGTTATTACAACAAATATTATGTTTAGGACACGTCTCCTACCGTATACAGGCCACCACACTTTCTCTGCATTGAAGGGCTTCCTCCACTTCTGCCTCGACCCTTATTTTCAGATGCCCGAGGAACGACGACATTCATCTCGACACGGAAGAATGTGGAATGACGGAGTGTTATTCACGGTTGGGTGGAGAATCTAGGGCCGAGTCACTACACCGAACAAATTCCTTATTGGTTCTTCTATTTTCGTTTCATGGTATTACTTGATCGTGCCGCGAGGTGTCAAGACAATTTCAAATTACTTGATTCTCAAAAGGTCTTCCATTAAGAGTAAAATGGGACATGTCTATATTACTTTCTAAATGTTCAGCAATGCCGAAAATGTCGATATAAAATATTATAACCAGAACAAACATTTAAAAAACATCTTATGAATACCATTATGAATTATTGTTTTGTCTAGAAATGTCAATAAAAAAATTTGAAAGAAATGTTTATCCTGTAAGAAATCAAGGATTTGAAAGTACTTAATTCTCAAAAGGTCTTCCTCCATTAAGAGTAAAACGAGACATGCCTATATTACTTTCTAAATGTTAGCAATGCCGAAAATGTCGATATAAAAATTATAACCAGAACAAACATTTAAAAAACATCTTATGAATCCATTATGAAGTATTGTTCATTTTAAAACGGATATGAAACAAAAGCTGACCAACATTTAGCGGTCTAGAAATGTCAATAAAAAAAAATTAAAAGAAATGTTTATCCCGTAAGAAATCAAGCTCACCTATAATTTAATCTTCGAATTTTAAACAATCTTATTTTTACCAATTATATTGACAATAACGAAGTTCATATCACAACATGCAATAATTATTTCATTTATATTTGCACCAATCTAAGCTCACCTATAATCAATATTATATTTTTGACTTCATAAAATTGTAGCTGAAAACGAGTCCAACGACCTACACGGGTAAAAAGAATTGTAAGGTTAATTCGAAATGGTTAATTCGAGGAACTGAAACAGGGTGGACCACCCTGCACACCTACCTCTGTTATTAAAATATTGTTGTTCGCTATATTTAGCGATTTCGGTAAAAGCAATGGCGAAAGAGGCAGGAGAAGAAGATTAAAAGTTGTTGGACTCGGGAGCCGCACGTGTTGGGTAGAATATAATCCGGATCGAAGCGCAAACAAACGACCGGACGTGATGAGAAACGTAATCCGAGTCGCGGATTCTCTCGTCTTCACGATCTGTTTTCTCTTTTTTCGTGGTTTCTGTTATTTTTTTTCGAACGATATATTTAACCAGGTCCGCGTTCGTAACGTTTCCCGAGTGTTTAAATCAGTCGTCAATTCGCGGCTAGACAAATTTTTCCAAAGCGTCGCAGATGTCGCGGTCACGCTTACACCACTGCATCGATCATCTTGATCAATTGCCTTTAATCCACGCGTGCTACGCGGGCTCTAATCCTTATCTATGGCTCGGGATACACGCGTACTCGTGGATGGGATTCGAATAGAAAAGCGCCATGGTACGCGGTGCTAAATAACAAACCACCGGCGGAAGATTAATCGACGGTGGTTTTGTAAAGGTTACACATAATCACGTTCCATCTCCGATGTGCACGGTCCACAATTACCGAGGAAATGTTCGTCGAGCGATTCGAACGAGGATACACTATGTTGCGGCGCCGATGGACGCCGATTTATCAACTGATCCGTTGATAAATAATTATTACAATTCCCCGTAAAACCTGATAAATCTATCGACACGTGCGTGCTCCCACGTGCACACCGGGAGAAATATATATATATTTTTAAATTTATTTATTTAATGTTGCTTTAACATCAAAGGTCATTAGCAACACGGCACATTTTCTTACAATATATTTTGTACATCTTAGTATCTTATATATCTTCTCTATATGTGTTCCTCAGAACCTAACAGAATGGGTAAAGATCCAGGCAGTTTAGCATTTTTCCTTTCATTTTCATATTTTTTGCATTCCAGTATAAGGTGATTTATATTAACTGGTACTTTACATATATCGCAGATCATGTTTTCTTTTTCACTTGACAAAAATGAATGGGTTACTTCTGAGTGGCCATTTCTGATTCTAGAAATTGACGTTTCAATTTGACGATCTATTGGACTTGGAAACTTTTGCCACTCAAAATCCAAAATTTTGATTGTGAAAATTATTGTAAAAGAAGAATTAAAATTCTTGTATCGAGATATACGTTTTCGAGTTTGATTGTCGAAGCGGCACGATGAGAATGGTTCCGCGAGTTCGCGTTAATGACGAATGTCTTCATTTAATTAGAACCGGGGCGAAGATCGATTGGAAGATCGAAGTGAAGATTATTTACAGAGCTTCCCAATGAATCATGCTGTTACTAGACTCAAGCTGGTTAACTTGGCTTCATTACGCTTCCCTTTGTATCTATCGCTTCTATCAATTAATCCACGTTCGAGCAATCCATGTTCCCATCAATTTCAACTCTCTTTTTCATCGATTTGATCGATTCCTAGGAACCCCGGTAAAAACAGGATTCATTAGGAGGGTTTCCTATACAGTTCTCGATACTAATTATCTTCATTCTTCATCGCGTCAAGGAACTTCTCAGGCTCGTTCACCACAACGTGTTTCTTCGAACTTGTAGCGAGAGCTACGTTCTCATACATTATCAGTCGTGACTTTTACTAGGATGACAATGCCACGTTTAACTCGTTTCTATCCTTCTGATTAATTATCGAGAATCTTGGGCAAAATACGTTTAATTATTTCCTGTATTGATAACTGGAATATTTTGAAAAATTTACTACAGTATTTTATCCATAAATGTCCCAAAAGTCTGACCTGTAAATGTCCCATATCTATCCCCATTACTGCGGGGTATACCCCCTTGAGGGGCCAAGAAACTCGGGAGGCCTCAGAGATCACCTAATCCTAATTTCTAACCTTTATTTTTCATTATTTTTTTATGGGATTTCGATGGCCATATTTGTGGCATTTTTCTAACAAAAATCATACCTAGTATGACATAAATCCGATGATGTTTACTTGTGTAATAGACAATTGAAGTTTCGGGCGCGAGAAATTCGCTTTGAAACTTTAATTGTCTATTATACGAGTAAATATCATCGGAATTATATTATACTTGGTATGATTTTTATTAGAAAAATGCCAGAAATATAGTCATCGAAGTCCTATCAAAAAATAATGAAAAAAAAAGAAGTTGGAAATTTGGATCAACTATGTTTACATTTCTCTACGTTCGGCGAAAGTCAAAGAATACTGGCCCTGGCGTATAAATGTCCCTCGGCAGACCCTTGCTAAGGACTTATATGGAAAAAATTCTGTAAAATCGTTGAGACAAAGACTAGAAAGTCGAATGACGATGCGGGTTAATAGGAAAAAAAGCGAACGAAGAATCTCGCCGAATGTTGAATATTCCTGAAGGCGTGTTCCGAACGCACATGAAGAAAAGGGAAAGAAACATTGTTTATTTACCCGTTAACGAGCTTGCTCGGAAACTGCGACGGGGGTTGGCGCGTTCGAGGAGACGCCCGCGCCCCCACCGAGAGATTGTTTACGGCGCAGCTCTTCCAGCGGAATAATTGGAATATTCCGAGGAAACCCCGGCACGTTTGTCCCATTCACAGACACGGGGCTTCTGTTTTCAATATTTTCAGCGCTTGGGTTGCCCGAACTCCGAAACCCTCCTACCGGAGGGTGTAAAATGAAAAAAAAAAGAAATACACGACATGTTTACAAACTACGTGCCGTGGAATTTCGTGGTAGCATTGTTCGTGCTGGTTCCATTTTAATCGTTTCACAAATGGGGAATAATAATATTGGATACTTGGAACAAGTCTCTACCGTTTACTAATAGATGTCGGAACGGATAGTACTTATGTGTAATTTGAGATGGCGCGCCATCTTAATACTTTCTTACTACGTACACCCGCCATATTGTTTTCTGTTCTTTTAATTTCAAATTCATAATTAACGACTTCAGGAACTCCAATATACCCAGTTTTGTTCCATTTTGACAGATTTCATAGGTTAAATCTCCATTTCACAGCTGCCATTTTACTTTTTTTTCACGCAAACTAATTCTTTGTGGAAAGTATTTAGACAATAAAAATTCACTGGTTCTTAACCGGTGTTCTGCGAAATATATTGAATATATTTTAGGGGGATGTTTTTATTTATATTTTTTTTTATCATTAATTTTGGTGTGCCGCAAATTTTTCATATAATCAAAAGTGTCCCCTGACTTGAAAAAGATTAAGAACTACTGTTCTACAGTATCGTGAACATCTCTGGCAACATATATCGAGACACCACTGCGATTCCTCCTGGCGTATTGTCCACTACCATTCCTATGTTGACACAGCATTGAGGTCGGTCGTGTTTGGTAGTCGAGCGACGGATTGGAAGGACACGTTGGTCCGTGTATGCAGGACTCATCAGACGAAAACAAGGATCGCCAGAAGACCGATCTGACACGGTCCGTGAAAGAACTGCCAAATGAAATTCCATTAAACGACGCTAACTCGCGGCACGTTGGCCGACTGACGATTTCTGTCGCGGCCTGATATGTATGCATGCGCGCGTGTTCCTTTTACATATGCGCGTCGAGCGCCTAAGCGCCTCCCGACAGAACGGACACGCGATTTCCGATCGATGTTTTTCCAAGGATGCTGTAAAAATGGATTCCGTCGGGGAGGATATTTCTTGTCGGAAGAAGTGTTTGTTCTCCCTGTACGCGACACTGCGTCGGGCAAAAATAAAAAAAAATCTATTTCTCGTACATGTATATCTGTTTACATTTTTACATGAACGTATTGCGTAGCGAAATACTAACCTATTGCACTCGGACCTATTTTAACTGGAAAATCGATCAACACTTCTGATGTAGAATATTTCCATTCCCTAAACAATATTTTGGATAATGGTACAGCAAGTTTTAGTGATGGTACTTTCAGGTATGATAAAAAACATGTAAAGAGTAATTGCAATTACAATTACAATTACTTACCAATTACTGTAGTTTGTAATTGTAATTGCAATTACGTTGGCTCAACCAGTATTGTAATTGCAGACCACAATTACAATTACAGTGACTCGAAAAGTAATTGCAATTGCCAATTACAATTACATGTAATTCTAATTGCGTCTAACAATTACAATTACAATAATTGATCTCTTAAACCACTAATTTTTATGTTTTGGACCATTTACATAACTGTTTTCGTATTGAAATTGTAGTTCACTTTTGCTCATGTAATTGCAGATGTAATTAATTACTGGCCAACACTGGTAAAATCACGTTAGTTGCATAGTATTTATTTCCACCCTGTATTGCTCAGAGATATGCAACGACCAGTTGAACTATTCAAATTCAAATCTTCGCCATTGGATAGAAGCGATCAGGAACATTATGGTTGGATTCTCTTCCGGGTTCCCTCGCATCGGGATCAAACTTTTCCAGAACCAACCGGCGCACCCAGTCGTCTCGAAAATCCTCGAATACTATTGATCGTGCAAAACGGTTAAACAAACTGGTCGCAAAGTGTCTCTCGACGAGCGTTTCGATTGAGGAGACTCCACGGTCGCGTCCATAACCGCGCGCACCACCTTTCGAGATTATGCGAGTATTTAGCGATTTGCATTTATATTTGAGTCGTCACGACGCGTCGAGCCATTGTGCGTCGTCTCCGCGTGCATAATCGGCTAGGAACGACCGGGACTTTTTAAATCGGCGTGGCGGGAGAGGCGCGTGCCGTTTTTCAGGAATATTTTTAAAGTGCCCTCCGGTTCCCGATCGGCAGGAGGCAGAGACAGAAGAACGGCGGGATGCCAGACGGATCAAAGTTCTCCCGTGAAAAATCCGACGGAACCGTTCGCCCGGAGGAATCTTCGGCCCGAGACCAGACTTCTCTCCTCTTCACGCCTCTCTTTGTCGCATATTTTCAACCGTGATTCACGCGTCCGACACCACTTGACTCGAGACCGATGAAAAAATTAACGTCACTACGCACGGTGCGTTGGAACTTCGAAAAAAGTCCACTTCTTTGTCGCTGTTACAGCTCCGAAAAATAAGTTTTCGGTATTGTCTTTTTTATTTCAATACCCGTGACGTACAATACAAAATGTTATAATATGTTACAATTGTGTATTGTCTTTTTTATTTCAATACCCGTGGCGTACAATACAAAATGTTATAATATGTTACAATTGTGTATTTTCTTTTTTATTTCAATACCCGTGACGTACAATACAAAATGTTATAATATGTTACAATTGTGTATTGTCTTTTTTATTTCAATACCCGTGACGTACAATACAAAATGATATAATATGTCACAATTAGACTGTTCATGCAATTTGCTATTTCTGTAGACGAATTTCAAGAAACTCGAATCAAATAAAATTTTATTTACCATGGTAGTCACCTGCTGAGATATGAAATAAATTAAAATCGTACTAAATTCTGTTGTATTTTATATACTAGCTTTTTTCCAAATTTTCGAATGTCGTGATTGCACAAACATCCGTAACCTAGTAGTGAATTTGATTTTCTCCGGAATTCTGACGAGTTGCAATTTGTCAAAATTTCTTTTCATATATTTTATATCCTAGCATTTTTTCGAAAGCCGTGATTGCACAAACATACGCAATCTAGTAGTGAATTTGATTTTCTCCGGAATTCTGACCAATTGCAATTTGTCAAAATTTCTTTTCATATATTTTATATCCTAGCATTTTCTCGAAAGCCGTGATTGCACAAACATACGCAATCTAGTAGTGAATTTGATTTTCTCCGGAATTCTGACGAATTGCAATTTGTCAAAATTTCTTTTCATGTATTTTATATCCTAGCATTTTTTCCAAATTTTCGAAAGCCGCGATTGCACAAACATCCGCAATTTAGTAATGAATTTGATTTTTTCTGGAATTCTGACGAATTGCAATTTGTCAAAATTTCTTTTCACGTAGTAAACCAATTGTTCTAACGTCTCAAAAAGAAACATGTCTCAACATTTTAAAAAATTGATCGACTCTCGAGTGTCCATGATAATGGCATCTGTTTGTGTTTCATTTAAGTGTCCAGAGCTATCCCGCCTTTCAATTTTGTCCATGGATTTGTAAATTCGGATAAACGCCTATAAGCCTGACGCTGCCCGATGAAACTCGAATAGATTTTCGTCCAAGTGTTCACGATCCCGATATAACTCTGATTGATCGTCGGAAGCGCGAAGACTGCGCGCTCCCGGCGATATTTCTTAATTACCGAGTAATTTGAATCGATCGAGGAGCATGCGTTGTTGTTTCGCGTGGTTTATTGGGTCGAACGATAAAACGGATAGAAACGATGCGCGCCTGGCCTTCGTCCGCGAACGGGTATAAATAGCCATTAAACGCCGCTACTTGAACGAGCCCGTGGCTCGCGTCGTAAACTATAACCGAATTGTAATAGATTGTCCTATGATTTATGATAATGAACGTGTCGGCCCACGCGTGGCCAATTAAACGATTTGAGAGACGGTTGGTCGTGCCCTGGAGTTTTCTCCTCTCGCCATTCACCAACGGCGAATAGTTGAATAGTCACCAGTCGTAAACAGAAGATTGTAATGAAATGATGATTGATTTACGAAAATGAAGTCGTTAGGTTTTTACGGGTTTCGATACGGCTACGCTGCTGATGATCGATGGGAGAAAGTAAGTAAACATTGCTAATGAGTATTTGTATTTGCCAGGTGGAAACAATTCATTCGCGTGGGCTGCGCTGCGGCTGGATGAGATCGGGAAAGAGTCATTAGCAGCGAATCTGAAAAATAATCGTCCCTCGAGGTGATGAAGTCGAGTTTCTAACACCATCATCGAGATCCGCCCTTCCTATTGTTATCACTTTCTTATGCAGATTCTTATATGCATACACACTGACAGGCGTTCCATCAACTTTCACACGAAAACTTTTTCTTTGATTATCGAGTGATGTGACAAAATTCGTACGATTTTAATTAATTTCAGATCTAACAAAAGGCTACTACCACGGAAAATAACAATTTATTTAATTCGAGTTCCTTAAAATTTTATTAATATTATTATTTATTATAGACGGACAGAAGCTATTTTTACATAAGCATTTACAAAGAAAAGAAAAAAAGAGAAAGATACAAGACTACTTATCTAATAAGGAAGAAAAGACAAAATGATACTGGAACAATCGATACCATTTGAAAATTTTTCAGAGATTCAATGAAAAAATTAATACTGTTATAAATAGCGCATGATTGTTGCAATAATGCAATTCATTGGATTAATTAATCCATAAGTAGAAATTCGATACTACAAACATTGGAAACTGTAGAAATCTCCACAGTCTAAAAGTAACACGAAGCGATAAAAAATTGAGTGTTAGTTTCTGACTTTTCAGCGAAATCGCGTGACGAAATTTGCTGGTGACTCAAAGCTAAGGGTGTTCGAAACAGACACGGAACTCTTTACAGCTATGTTTTACGAGGTGATGCTATTGTCCGAGGTTACTCAGGTCTGTTGACTTTACAAGCATTATAGTTCTATTTCTATTGATTCGGAAAGCGACTGCAATCTTTCTGCCAGTACTGTAAGCAAGGGAAAAAGGAAACGTGTATTTCTAAAAATAAACGAACAATACCTTGGATGTATCTAATAACGATAATAACAATAAATCTATTTCAGTATCAAATGAAATTAAATATGCTGTATAAAACAGTGAAATACTTTTGAATTGAATTTTAAACAATCTTATTTTTATCAATTATATTGACAATAACGAAGTTCGTATCACAACATGCAATAATTATTTCATTTATATTTGCACCAATCTAATAGAACTTAAATATTATATAATCTAATAGAACGTCTGACAAGCAACGAGCCAGTTATCGTTAATTGGAAAAACAGTGATATACTTGGCGAGAATTGTTGTATGCTTCTTGATTCGAATTTTAAACAATCTTATTTTTACCAATTATATTGACAATAACGAAGTTCGTATCACAACATGCAATAATTATTTCATTTATATTTGCACCAATCTAATAGAACGTCTGGCAAGCAACGAGCTAGTTATCGTCAATTGGAAGTTCAGCGCAAGAAGCATCGATAAAAGTTTGTATTTGTCCTGAACGAGCACAGAGAGGGCGGAGATTGGGTTCGAAATGACCCGAGCATCGATTCGCAGAAACGGTCGCGTCGACGAAGTTTCGAAAAAGGGAGAACTGCGGGCTGCTGCCGCTTAAAAGTTCCTGCGAAAGGGCGAGTTCTCGTGTAATGATAGCTTGCACGGGGAATTACGCTGCGTTTGAACTCGGTTTCTTCTGTCTGGCTCCGCCCCCGCGCCTTAATCATACCTAACTTGCAGGAATCCGATACTGTCGCAACATCGAAATTGAAATTATACTAAACAGACATTCTCTGCAAAATTATGCAACAACATTACAATTAGGAAACGATTTATAAAGTCGAGTAAATCTTTGTCAGTGTGCTACGTCGGAATCCGAAACTTTTTAATCATTTTTTTTAATTCACGAATGATTCAATATTTACCAATCATGGTTCAGTAAACTTACGAAATGCTTTTACATTAACGTACGGTGAACGTGAACATGGTCTTCGCGCGTTAAGTTATTCTTTTTGTACTCTATGAATTTAAAAAAATTTTAATTTATTTTACGTTGCTTTCAACTCTTTGTTAAGATTATTTCGCCTACAGTTTATTAAGGTGGGTTCCGAACCACCTTGGCCACCACACAGTACAGTAAAGTCGTGTTTACTGTCCACCATCTTGTGTTCTGCATGGACAGTGATCGCATACTGACATTATATGTTTAAAACTGCATTTACCGCGCCCCCTGAGAGGTCCACCATATAGACTCTTTAAAACCTCGCAACTTGTATATTTGCTAATAAAGAAATGTTCGATACTTCCTCAATTCAAGTGTTTTGGAATTCTTTACCCAAAAACAAATAAAAAATATTATGTTTCCGCTGTA
The DNA here is from genome assembly GCA_028455615.1 of Lasioglossum zephyrum. Taxonomy (NCBI): domain Eukaryota; kingdom Metazoa; phylum Arthropoda; class Insecta; order Hymenoptera; family Halictidae; genus Lasioglossum; species Lasioglossum zephyrum. Next base: position 8,173,708 of record CM052324.1, on the reverse strand, counting down.
TAATACATGACAGACCTTTCAGGTTTATTTTTTGATTGCGCGTTCCGCAGAGTTAAACGTTTAGTAATTTCTTGTAACAATGTAAACAATATTTTAAATAATAGTACAGCAATTTTTAGTGACACCTCAGAGGCGTCTCTCGATTGCTAAGGGTTGAAATTCTTCCGATGTGTTCACCGTTTGATACTACACCTAGTCATTTCTGTCGTAAACGCGTAAACTCCGCTGTCATCACGGTGTACCGAGATACCGGACAGTTGATGATCCGCCGAAAAACGACGCTAAGCAATCCAGACTCGGAGGTCGAAGCCGGAAGAGTCGGTAGTGTCGAGTAGACGAGCATTCAGCGGGAAGAGCAGTGTTTCTGAGTCGTGTGCGCGGGGCCACGTGCGTACACACGTGGAGCAGAAATACCGGCATAGAGAGAAAGAGAGGGTCGGAGTCTCGTGATCTGGAGGGAGTGTCGGAGAGAGAGAGAGATAGAGAGGGAGGGTAGCGAACCAAAGCGAGACGAAGAGGCCTGGCACTCGAAGCCCTATGGCTCGTCGCTCGAAAGAGAGCTCAGTGCCACGATGGTCAGCAAGCGGACAAGTCGCGACAGTGAAACCGTAGCTCCACTAGGTTGAGTTGAGTCGGGCCCTGGTCCACCGAATCGGTCGATCGGTGGTACGTATAGATAGAGAGAGAGAGGAGAAGAGGAAAATGCGTGTCTCGCTTAATCGCGCCTAATTAAGACGATTCCCTCGTCCGCAGCGCGCATGCACTGTCATTGACCGTCTGCGGTGTCCGTTCGCCTCATAAATCATCCCGCTTCCCTCCGGACAGAGATGCCGGCTAATTGTGTCACGGTTCTCATACACGAATTTATTTTCGTCGGCTGCCGGACTGATTAGCCCGGGAAATCAGTTTGCAGTTCGCGACGCGCCGGCCGGGAACGCGGATCGGTTCCTCTCCCGGCGAACACGGGACACGTTCCGTACTTATTCGGTCACCACGCGAATAGTTTGTTGGTTGTTGCGAGTGAAACGTGGAAATCTATCGACGAACATGATCGAGAGGGATTCCGGAGGAGCTGGCGCCGGGAGCCTGTAAAGTGTTGTTCTCTCGCAGACCTGGAAGATACACCACGTGCTTCGCCCTCTATTCCACCGCGGAGAACACCACGTGGCCTCTCTGACTGTCACCACCCTTTCTCGTAAGTTTGCTTGCGCACTCTTGTTGCTGCAGCGTTGAAACGATAACATTCTGTTTGGAAAATTAGGAAAATTTCTCTGTGTGTTTTGATAGTTACTTTGACTTTCTAAAGCCCTTTATAAGAAAATGTTTGGAACTATTGTGATGTATTTTGCTTTGTAATAATGACAAGATTGCGTAGAAATCCTCAGTCTTGGTACGTCTCTCGCATCTAATATAAATATACATAAAAATGCACAGTCTTCGAAGTGCTTGTCTTCGTTCCAGACAGTACGGACACGCGACTTCCTTCGCTACATACATTCTGAAGATGCGGCGTGCATGGAAGTTTCAACTTTCTAACAACCGGAATTCACACTAAACACAATTCAAATTAATCATTCGAGAAATATCCTATTGCATAGCAAGCGTCGAGGCTGTTGCAAAGCTATCTTAATCGTTGGTGCAAGACAAAGAAATAGTGGATCGTTCGTATTGTTTATTATTCAGTACGTTTGATCATTCCGACGGCTCCGAACAATTGCAATTTTATCAAAAATTTCTCATTTAGTAAATTGATTGTTCTAACTTCTCAAAAAACATCCAAGTAGTATGATCTGATATTGAGAAGGTTGTCGTCCTTTTAAAAGTGTCGGAGTATTATTGTGATTGAAAACATTGGATGAATGTAAAATTACTGTTGCATTATTTAAAACCATTCCCACCATAACAAAGAAAATCAATTAATATTTCACGCCAGTTTTTTTTACTGTGGTTAAAAACATTAGATGAATGTAAAAATACTGTTGCATTATTTCCAACCAATTAAACATCCAAATATGCCAACAATAACAAGGAAAATCAATTAATATTTCAGTCCATGTTTATACTGTGGTTAAAAACATTAGATGAATGTAAAAATACTGTTGCATTATTTCCAACCAATTAAATTACAGTCCAGGTAAAAAATGTTTGCATGAAGATCCGTTGTCTAATAATAATAATAGTGAATTTTACTGAATCGTTTGGACAGTGACGCCGAGTACGCAGTCGGCGTATCTGGAATTCGCGTAACCTTTAGCATCTGTCGTGTAAATATTCTGCGTGTAAATAAATAGAAGATCGAATGTAAGCGAGTCCGATAGAAAAAAAGTCACAACAGTAGACGAGCTTTCGAGGACGAAACGCGTCGTCGTTGTTCTCGGAAAGCGAAGACCACAAGAAAAGAAAAGCCTCGCCTCGGTGATCCTTGGCGATCGTACGTCCTCTAATACGCAAATCCTCTCGCGACGTTTCTCTATGCTTGTACGAGTACACACATCGAAACCGGATATACAGCCGGTTGGAAACAATGTGCGGCGTCTCTCCCGGGGACTGACGTTTCGATACGCAATCTTATTTAAGAGAGGCATAAATAATTGCGCACTCGAACCGTATTAAGATACGAACTTATCGTGAAAACGACCAGAAAGCCGTGTCTGCTCGCGATAACCGACGAAAATAATTCTTCCCCGGTTGACACCTAACTGTTTCACTGCGCGCGTCAATCCCGTGAAACCTTCCACTCAGGGATCCCTGCTGGTTCACCCTCCGATAGCGAAAATCAGGCGACATGTAATCCTATTACATGTAATTACACTGTAATTGCGACACTGTGGATCACTGATAAAATCCCGCTTTTACTCATTATTTTTAGAAAGCTGTTTTGCAAGTCTCTTTAGGCTGAACAAAGTAAAAATAACAACTACACTCGATAATAAAATCACTGCTAAAAGAATACTAGTGAAATCTCATTTTTAACAGACTTCGAAAAAGGAGGTGGTTACTCAATTCGATCTGTATGTGCATTTCTCGCCTTTTTATAGGACTATTTTCAGAGAATAATTCACGCCGTTACACCAATTAAATTAGAAGACAGGATTTTTTGTTATAATAAATTTGAAGATTGTAAGAAATTCCATACGATGATAGATCATCAGACGAGATGTAATCCTATTACATGTAATTACACTATAATTGCGACACTGTGGATCACTGATAAAATCCCGCTTTTAATCATTATTTTTAGAAAGCTGTTTTGCAAGTCTCTTTAGGCTGAACAAAGTAAAAATGACAACTACACTCGCGATAATAAAATCACTGGTAAAAGAATACTAGTGAAATCTCATTTTTAACAGACTTCGAAAAAGGAGGTGATTACTCAGTTCGATCTGTATGTGCATTTTTAGTTAGACCAATTAAATCAGAAGACAGGATTATTCACTGTAATAAACTTGAGAATTGTAAGAAATTCCATAGGATGTAATATGTGTAACATATCCATTCATTTGCGAACGTGTAGATTCAAGAATGGAAACTTCTAATTTACATTAGATTGCGTATGCAGGTCTATAAAAATTTAAATTTGCATGAGACTGTGTGGTGCAGCGTTGTTGCAAGTGCATGAATAATCTTCAGTTAGACGACTGCGGTCGTAAAGCCGCCAAGTTAACAGGTTGAAAGCGAGAGAAACTGGCTGGAGACAGACGGTGTCTCTCGTTTCGTATCTCCAGGATCGGCTCTCGAAAACTGGCAGCGAGTGATCGGTTGATCGATCGTTAGATCGTTCGGAGACATCGATGATCCACGAAGTAACGAACGCGTCTGTGTGAATGGCCTGTCCCAGAGACTGCGCGTTCGTTAACCGACCACTCGCTCGTACAATTTCTGGGCCGTGCGTAATTCAACGCACTCCCACTTACGTCACGTGATTATATCGTTTCCGCGGCTGTTTGTACAGCGTCGTTTCGGTTTTAATTGTACCGGCCCGTATTGTGTGTCCGGTCGCGGAAATTGCGGTGCGCCAGACCCCGGCGAATCGCTTCCGAAACTGTTTTGCCGATGATTACTTTCGCCTGAACGACGAGCCGAAAGTGCACCCGGAGGAGAGGGGGATCCGCGATCGTGGAACTATGGAAACTATGGGAACATTCTCAAATACCATGAAATCGTCGAAAAATCAACGAACGTACAGAGTTTCCGGATTGTTCGATCCGGCAGGAATTCTACAGCGCGGGACAGAAAGATAGCATATCTTACATTTTTCAAAGTTTCGTAGTCAAAGTTACAGGTGGACCCGAAAGTATTCCTACAGCTTTCGATTTTTTATTTTTCAAGAATTCTCAAATTCCTTGACAAGAAATAATCTTTTTCTATGGGGTGTAAATAGTTGTAACAGGATTTTAATTCGCGTTCCTGAAGAAATAAATTCTCATTTAGACCATCGCACACCTCTACCATCAGTTTGACTTCTCTATGTTCGAAAGTACAAATTTTGTAAGTGACAACCTAATATCTAGTTCACAAGATAGCAGGACATGAACTGAATATATCTGCGTGTCGGCAGCTCGTTAACTTATTCTTATTGTATCGCTACAGTTGAACGACATTTATAGAATTAATCAGTAATTTCTTATCACAGAGAACACATGGGATTGCTCTGCTTAATGTATTTTAGTCAGATAGTCAAGATGCGTGTCATCGATCTGTTCAGCGCATACCGTTGGTGTTTACCTTACGGCGATATTGCATTAATATTTATTTTTGTTAATAAACTTATTGCTAACGCGTGCTTTATGTGCTTTATGTGTAAATGAAAAATTGTCTGCATCGACTGCAAGAAATAGAAATCAAATTGAATATTATATTTTCCCTTAAGGATTTTAAAAGAAGTCATTTATTGACATTTTCAATTTAAAAAATTTTTCAATTATTTCATCAACTCAACACATTATTTTCAATTGAACATGAAGCATCGTGCAAGGTTTCGAAATTTTAGAACTAGATACGATAATGGTATGTACTACATAATCAATAAATATGCACTACAAAATAAATATGTACATAAACGAGAGACGAATAAGGTCCATGCTTTCTTGACACTCGCCGCTTTCACATGGTACACATCATTTTCATATTCAGTATTCGAATTTCGAAACGTTGCACGACATTTCTTAATCTCCAACAGAATCTTAAAATAACTAACACGCCGGTGTGGACGGTGTCAATTTCAAAGTGTCTTTCAGTAGATGACTACACCATGTTATTTCGCAAGAGTCGTCAAACAGCACTCCTTTTTTTTCTGAAACAGATGTTCCCACAATCTTTCCGTAATCAAAAGTGTAAACTGTTCCGGGAAATTAAGTTGCTTCACTTGATAACAGGCGCCACGATCTTTTACAGCTCACTCGAAAACACTTCTACGAATTGGTACTGCTCTTCTTTTTCCTTACGCGATATACTTTCACTAGCTACAACTTCTCACCAAGATATGCTTCGTGGATCAAGATCTTCTTCTCCGACGTCATGTCTTTTTATTTCTATTTTTATATCGCATCGGTTCAGGCAGTGGATAGAATTATCAATGTTTATCCACGAAGCATGTATTTGACAAAACATATTACGTATGACTATAAATTTTCCAAACAAAACGCTGTCTCATGAATTTTGCAATTTTTACAATTTTATTATAGTCAACTAGCTGATCCGATAGACGTTGTCCTGCCTTTCAATAAATTTATTTGTGATCGTTATGTGAATTTGTAAAAATGAGAAAAAAACGTATTTTTGAGTGATCATTGCATCTATTAACGTCTTAAGTTCATACAAAATTCCCATAGAAAAAAGCACTTTCATTTTTCCCCGAATTTTCCATTTTGCCGGGCAACTTTCCCAATTTTTCTTTCCCTAAAAACTTTATTCGGACAATTACGAATATTTAAAAAAAATTAGCCAAATTGGTCCAGCCGTTCTCGAGTGATGCGTTTACCAACGAGCAGCATTTAATTTTTATTTATATAGAAAAAGAAAATGAAATAGTGTTGCGTGTAAGAGTGTTCGATTCCCAGACTCGACGATAGCGGAACAGATTCGGAGAACTGGGATTTCGATGGTTCCAGTAGCAATCGAAATGTTTTCGGAGACGCGTATCGAGAACTCGGGTCAAACATATCGTTTCTAGTGAAAACAATCAGCAATATAGAAAGATTTATGGGGTTGTAGATAACTCCGACTGAGTCATCCGCAAATAAACCTCGACTAGGTGAAAATCCCGCACAATAAATTGGGTATTTGCGGAGGATCTTGGAGAGAGGGCGGATCAAATGTTTCCTTGAATTTTGCTGACTAAATTTTCCGCTGTGCTCATATTTTATGGGACAGAAAAACTTCGTGAACTCGGAGATAAACTTCGTATTATTCTGAAGCGACGCTTCCGGGAAACCAAGATATTCTTCGATTTCAACAAACCGAACCAGTTTCGAAAAGTATTTACCATCGCTCGGCACAGTACACAGAATAATTTTCGTAGATTAGTTAATTATTTAATCTAGTTAACAAATTACCACCGAGATGTAGTAAAATGACCAAACTAATTTATCAGTTTCTTCTCAAAATAATTTTCATGTACAGTGGAAGTACGGTTTTAAAGTTATTTGTTAATAGACTTACTATTGCTGTAATTAATAATGTGAGTGATTAAAAGAATGTAATTAAAAGTTATTTGTTAATAGACTGCGGATCTTTATGCATTTATAGCAAAATTGAGTAGATAAATTCAAAATTGTTGATGATTTCTCCTCTATTAAAATCAAGACGGGGAGAAATAACATTCAATTTGATTTCCACTTCTTGCAATCGATGCAGACAATTTTTATTTTGCTTGATATTAATATAAATTAATTTATTTTATATTAAATACAAAAGTACTACACTGCTGTAATTAAAAATGTGATATATTACTGAAAATATATATGTATGTGCATACGTGTAAATAGTAATTATACATGTACAGTTAATATCAAATTTAGATATGATAACAATCTTACCTTTTCATTTTTCCTATAAATGCATTCATACAAAAAATTTCGAGAGACAGATTTTCGTTCGTTTTACAAAGCAATGCGAAATAGTCTATGTTTCATTGCTCCGTGAGCGGAGAGTGAAAGGTGCAATTTTGTGATGGAGTGCGGTAATCCGGTGTAATCAAGATCGCAACAAATTCGAATCGACAGCAATCTCGCTTGGTCGGAAACTGAATGAAGCAGCTGAATGAAGCGAATTTACTATTTGCGACGGCGAGTTCCGCGAATCCTTCGATTTCCTCGTTAAAGAAGCCGGTCGCGTACTCGTCGGGACAGTGGGAGCGAGTAGGATGAAAAATTCGCGCGCGCTTGCGAACGATCGTCGCGTCGTTTATCAATGACTCGGTGCGGCGAGCGAGGAATCACGGCCGCTGAAGAGGGATCCGTCCGATCGCTCGTTCCCGCCGATTGATCGGTGTTACGATCAGCGGGAACGTGAGCGGTCAAAGAAGACGCCCGTCCGGAGCACGAGCAAGCAAGCAACCAGGCAAAAGCGAGCGTGCGCGCGGTGAATGACGTGCGCCACGTTAGTATCTTCATCTATTTCAGTGGATTGCCTTGTCGGAAGTATCACTCGACGCCCAGCTTCCTATTGTGATAAAAGCGGGACCGTGGATCCGTATCTCGTGATCCCTGTGCCGTGTCCGAGCCGCGAAACGGTGGTCGACATTGACAGACGCGACCACGAAAAACGATAACCAAGATAAAAGATTAAAAACCGAACAAAATGAATACATAACTTTGTTTTGCTTTCAACGTGCCAGAAGCGTTCATTAAGTTAAGTAAAATATGCATTTGCATAAGCTGACGCAGTCCATTGCTTAAACATGTCTACGTTAACCTACCTTAGTCGTCTATTAATATTCTATGATGCAAATTAGTATTCTATGATATTGCTGTCGCCTCTCCTTGAATATTCATAAATCACTACCCCTTTTTTCTTCGTGTTTCATTTCCCTTCGTATTTTTAATGTTACGCGCAAGCTGGAACTCGTCAATGCAAACGCTTAAACATCATCGTAGAGATACGAAGAAATGGTTTAGAGAAAAGTTAGGCTGATGTTGAAGAAGCAAGTCACTTTTACGCGAACAGATTTAATCCATCTTAACTTCTCGAACACTCTATTTTCGAACATTATAACTAGACAGTGAATATTACTTCTTACTTTAATGATTTTTATAGAGGAGAAATCGTATATTGACATCTTCGATTCTGCATCTATTCAATTTTGCTATAAATGCATATAAGGAGCCGCAATCTGATTAAAACTTGAGGGACGGATAAGTGGTAAATTCTTCGAATGTTTTCACTGTTTTAAAAGACAGCTATTCGTTTTTGTTACAAATGCATAAAATCCGCAGGTTTATCGGATGGTTTTCCAGTGGCGCACTCAGTGCCCCCCTCCCCTCTCCGTAGTAAAAGAAACAAAACCCTGGATAATTAGTTAAACTGTAGATTAGCTACTTCCTCGCCGATGATTTCTGGATATATTACATGTAAAACTAAACTGTCTCCTTTGATCTCGATCGACAATTTTAAATAAATAAATTGATATTTACGGCGCACAGATTCTATGTAACTAATCAGTTTTGCAAATTAATCTAACATTTTTCAACGTTTCGGTCTAGTTTAAGACCATTTTCAAGAAATATATAATTGCGTCTGTAAAAATTAATCAATGTAAATTTTATAGTTCAAGCTTAATTCCGTGTTAAAAAGCGAAAAGAAAAGCTTTTTAACATTAAGCTTTTACATTAATTTTTATTTTTTGTTTATTGGCAATGATCGCAGAGTCACTTCGGTTACATGTCGCTAAAAAAGGTCATTTTGTTCAACTCGTCCCCACCTCCAAGATTAAATCCTGGGTGCGCCACTGCGGTTTTCCACCGCGAGTTTCACTTTCGCGAAGTTACTATAGAACAATTAACAAAAGGACCATTCGATTCGGCCTTCGATCCTCCACGCCCTCGAACGCGATTAGGACGGTCTGAGCACCGCTGACCCCTAGATAGGTTCGCGTATACGCGTTCGATGTATTCAAAGGTGCAACCCTTTCATTAGCGTGTGGGCCACGCGCTCTATTATCCCCAACAAAACATCCGATTCCATTGTCGCGCGGCGAACAATGCCCGGGCCGCGGTCACGTGTTCCACTTTCGATCATTATTCGCGAAGTGTGCATAAAATTGGCAAATTGCGCGGGAGATCCTCTCCTCGAGGGCCTGGTGGTGTGGGAGGAGGGGTGGCTTTCCTCGAGCGAGTTTGCGATGACAGCTGTCAGGCTCGTTAAGATCCTCCTTCCGCCGCGAAGATCGAGAAACGACAACATGCCCTTGGCCTCGCTCTCCCCCTCTCTTTCTCGATCACTTCAACTTCTCCAACACCCCTCCCGACCCTTCCACCAGCTGAGAACAATACCACGCGTATCGAGGACTAAATGTCTTTTGATTGAATCGAAATGGAGGTGATCGTGTCACGGTGCACAGTTTGTCGAACATAAATTGAATGAACGACTCCGTTGCGACTGTACGTCATAGTTCCTGACAGCTGTCGCTGCAATGAATCTCCTGAATAGATAAAACACTTTGGAAACGAGATCACGAATTTTTCTGTTACCAATCGTGGCCAACAGACTGCAGATCTTTATGCGAAATGAAAAGTGACTGCGTCGTTTTGGAACGAAGGAGACTCGCGCAAGAAATGAATTCTGATAATTCATTTACACTTCTCCGTCGATGTACAGTCAGTGTTTCCATTGTGTTCAAGGGAAAAGTTACCGATGTGCATTATCGTGTACACGAATCCTGAAAGGGTTAATTGATAGACTGTCAGATGAATATCTACACAAATGACTACTGGTCGAACGACCTTTTTTGTCGAAACGGGAACTTCATAAATCAAGATTTATCGCTGTTCCCACTTTTTCAATCTCGTCGATTTTCTCCACGTCTGCTATATTTGTATTTCTGACCTGTTCTTTCAGGGATGCATATTTTAGGTAAGCAATGCAATTTTTTAAAAAATTTGTATGCCTTGGAGAATGGCGCAAAATGTCAAAAAAATTGACATTTATAAATATTCTTATCGATTCATTGAATTATGAAATATTGACATTCATAAGACCGCACGACCGAAGTGTCTTCTATAGCGATTGCACACCCGTCCGTTTCATCTCGGAGCGTGATGGATCAGAATCGTACACTGTTCAGTAATTGTGTACCGGTGCGCCTCAGGAATAAAATTAACCCTTTGCACTCGGAGCTATTTTAACTGTAAAATTAAACATTTCTTCCGATCTGGAATATTTTCATACCTTACCATTTTTGAAATTTTATTAATTGTGTAATTTTAAAATGTTTAGTAATTGATTATATACCGATATATTTAATAATGTAAACAATATTTTGAAGAATGGTACAGCAATTTTTAGTGGTGCCTCAGAGGGTGCCTGACAGAATGCAAAGGGTTAAGGAAATATTGAAACATAATTGGGGAAGGTTCATGATTCCATAACGGTGTAATTGAAATTCTGAAAATTGAAATTCCAGATCGTAGAAATATCTAGATTCACCTAATTCGTGCAACATACGGTGCAGCGTTTATAATCGCGTTACCAGCGTTTAGTGATCGCAGTTGCGAAGGTCGAAGGGTTCGACCGGTTCGAAAGTATCTCTCCCCCTGGTCGTCGACCAGAGGGCGCGTGAAGAGGGTGGTGGTGGCGTGACCGTCATCGAGTGAATACGCAGAAATTTTCTAGCTTTGTCCTCGTTGTAATAGTGCCGAAATATAAAAGAAAGGGAAAAAAGAAGAAACGCGCCAGCGTTGAGTAGGAAGCAAAGAACCTAAGAGAGGCACGTGTTCCTTTTTCTTTTTTACTGGGGCTAAATTATGCCGAGCTGATTCTTCTATCTCTTTCTCTCTATTTTGGTCAGTTTGCAAACAGTTCTAGTTACGATTGGAGAAAGGAGATCACGGGCGAAGGGGAACAACGAAAATATTTGGCAACAATGTACTCAGCATTCTTCAGGGGGATTACCTACCTGGGTTGCACAACTTCGCCGAACACCCGTGACCCTATTCAGGGCCGTTGTTCTACAAACGAATTTGCTCTGGCTTTCCACTGTTATGCAAATTCGGCCGCGTTATGCAATTGACATTGATTGGCCGGACCTTGTTTAGAAGTCCCTTCATCCCCGGATTTATACACTTTCTTTACGGCTGCTCGCGCGCCTCAGCCATTCCGCGCGAAATTGGACACTTTAGATTTTCTCGAAATTTAACTACGGCCTACCTCCAAAGATTTTTCGCAATCTTAATAATTTGTTGACTTTTGCACACGTCTGAATGCTTCAACCATTTTTCATTACATTATATTGGCCGAACTAATAAATTGATGAAAATGATTTTTTGAGAGACTCGTCGTGTCTAATACAAATTATTTTAGTCGAAAATAAATTTGTTTCGCCACTTATTCTTTCTTCTTTGGATGTGTATTGTGACAATAAATGGCTAAATATTTAGATAAACACATGCTTATTAGTGTTTCGTAAATCTAGTGTTAAGGCCGAACAGGCTCTCGACAATAGACCATGAATATTATATCATGCTTCAATCACGATCGACTGTTGGCGATATCTAGAGCAGCGTTCAGTAATACATACTCCGGAATCGTCGATTGTTGACCGACGACCCACAGTCGCTGGAACGCCAATAATGCGAAAGGAAGCACCGTAATTGTTTCTCAAGTAATTGCACGCGAAGGGGATCGCATGGACAAGCGAGACGAGCATCCCCTCGTCGTTTATGCGAGCGTACTCTCCCAGGCCGAGACACTATCGGGACTACCAATGTCACAGTCTCAATGTGTACTTTAACCCTACGAAGGTCGCTGCCCCCCTATAAAGTTTCTCGCTACGTAGCTTGTTTCGCGAACCTTGCCCTGAACCGATCGGGAACCAACAATAAGTCGAAAAAAGGAAAATTGAGTTCGGATTAAACATCTACAAAATTGTAACTGGTTTACAGAAATTGAAATTTGAAGATGTCAATATATAATTTCTCCTCTATTGTTTCTCCAATAATTCATCCTCTAACATTCAGTTTCAATTAATCGAGAATTCCAATTAACAATTCAATTAATCGAGAAGAATTTTACTTTTATTCAATTCAGTTTCTATTTCTCGCAATCGATGCAGACAATTTTTATTTCGCACGAAGATTGCAGTCCAATTATAACAATAAAACTAATGTCAACTAGAATGGGTCCAATGGAAATCACCGACACTTTAAAACGAATCTAAAATCGTTACCGGGTAAATTCGTTGTCGATCCAACTCGTCTTCGGTTAAGTAATACAGTCATTTGGTAGTTTTAATTATGCAAAATTTTTTCGAACCAAATGACTGTCGGCCATAGTTATTGTCGGTGAAAACCGTGTCGAGGAAATTTGTGTCAGTGATTTCCATGGGACCCAACTACAATATGCAAGGGAAAGAAATATTTAATTTAATTAAAAACGACGACATACTTATTTACTAAACAGAATGGTAGCACTTCTTTTAAAACACCCTGTACATGTACTCGGTCTTCCGTGTCCGCGATAACGCCTCGGCTGCACAATGCTCAATGGAAGAAACCAAAAGCGCGATTGCCATTGTAACGCCGACACGGGGAACGTTGTTCTCGCTGGTTATCTAACGGTGTCGGCGATGGGAAAACGCGAACGCTGTGACCTTCGTTGTCTGCGATCGATCGATCTATCGTGTCGCTCTCTCTCTGGTCGGCAACTTTAAAAAAGACCAACCTTTCCACCTTTTTACAATAAAAATGGTGTAGCGGTTTGTACAAGTGACTCTGAATCACGCTTTCAACTGTTAAGGGTTGATATATTATTTCATCATTACATTGTTGCTCTTCGACGAGATGGAAAAGGATTGATGTTAATATTCGCAGAAAAATGAAAATACCTGCCCGCACAGAATTGTGTGTGAAGCATTGTTGCATCGACGATCTCCCTAAAAATGAGCAGATACTTAAAACCGGCGGTCCATTGTCTCCGCGTTGAAAAGCCGCATTACGAATTCATCTGTCCAGGCTAAAAACAGCTCGGTTTTACAGAGCCGCGTTCCATATTTATGCCGTTGGTGAATTGCGCATTGTTAGCCTAATGAAAATTTAACGAAGTCGAGAGTAGGAACAAGGTCTTGCTCGCGAGTGGCTCTAATTTCGTGTGTAAATATCGAGGGCTCGCGAGGAGGAAGGGACCGAGGAAGAGAGCCTGGCCTGATGGTTCGTTCCCGTAGCGAGGTGGGCGTTTTCGAATACATTCCGGCGCGATGCCTGTTCCCCAAGTTGGTTCGCCAAAAAACCACGAGAGAGGAATCCCCGATCGAGTCTACGTGTTTGCGGCTGGGATATCCGTGTTCTCATCTCCCGCGTCTCTCGCGATCGAAAAGTAGCTTGCCCGCCAAATATTTGTTCGCGACGTGGAATAAGGCCGAACATCCATCTACACGATTTTTCGGTGTTCGGATCTGAAACGCCCCTCGGAATCGATTATCGGAGACGATAACCTGCTTCCTTCCCCGCGAATCTGGAACGTCATCGATGAAATCGGACTTGAAGTTGTATTCAATTCCATGCTTTTTACCGGCCGAGATATATCCTTTTTCTTTGAAAGAATTGAATTCTTGGAGAATTTAGCGAGTCAATTGAAAAATCTATGGTAAAGTTCGTATGCACATAACTGTGCAAAAGAAAGAAGCACTCGGTGTAATTGTAATATACAATGACAAACAATATCTTTATATAGGAATTGTATTTTACAATGATTGATTTATTGCATTCAAAGTATTAGATAATCCGCAATAACACATGTTCTCAGAGTTATTTATTTAAAGAGCGGTATCCTTTTTCTTTGACAGAATTGAATTCTTGGAGAATTTAGCGAGTCAATTGAAAAATCTATGGTAAAGTTCGTATGCACACTACTGTGCAAAAGAAAGAAGCACTCGGTGTAATTGTTATATACAATGAAAAACAATATCTATATAGAAATTATATTTTACAATGATTGATTTATTGCATTTAAAGTATTAGATAATCCGCGATAACACATGTTCTCAGAGTTATTTAATGAAACAGCGGTATCCTTTTTCAAAACTTACCATATCTTTATTCGCGGCGCAAAGGTTCGATCATTTACAACAATTAGCTATTTTTGTGAATACTAGGACGAAACACCTCCTTTCTTTTCCTCGTATTAAAACATTTTAATAGTTAACGTGGTTCTCGAACCTGAAGATTCAAATCCGAATCCAGCGTTTAGTATTCACAAAAGTAACTAATTGTTGTTGTAAATGATCGAACCTGAAGATAAATTACGATCGATAACCAATTAATTAATTATTACCGTATCTTTATTTGATTTTTTACGCTTTTCTATTAAATATGGCCGGATACTTTTCTTTCTTTTGAACAGCAGTGTATATTGAACGATGCGATGTAGACAACCCTTCGCGAACCGAATGGGGTTAAACTAACCCTAAAAGTTTAAATACCGTGTCTTGTTAATATTGGAACATTCTCTGAAAAAAAACTGTTCTAAGAATCTACATGTATACGTAGTTTTCTTTTTTAAAAGCATAATTTTTCTAGAGTTGTGACGTGTTCTTTCAGGGGTGCGGCACGTTAAATATCTCCACAAAAAAGAGCATTGACAAAAAATCTCGGACACGTGTCTGCTGATTTTTTTTCTGTAGAATCGCCAGAAAAAATTTCATTAAAATTGTCGACCGTACAGGTGTGACCTGTCCTTGTCAGAGTCGGTGCAACCCACAGACGTCGCCGTCCCTGAGGGGTTGAAATCTTTCGAAAGACCTAAATTTAAGAGGCAATTACGTCGAAAATCGATGAAGCGTGAAATGGAAAGAAAATATTTTGCTTTCGAAAGTACGGATGTATTAACGGAGATTAATGGGTCTTCCGTAGGCGTCCGAGGAATCTCCCTGACAGAGTGACAGCCTGGGAAACACGATCCAGAGATTTATTATAATTACGTTCGGCGAAACATCGACCGGTGGGGTTTTTTTCTTTTTCAAAATCCCTTTTAACTAGATCGCGGAGATCTCCGACGGTCAGTAACATACATCAAATGAACGGTAAAGGGGTTAAACCGTGCTTCTAGATAAGTCACAATTCAATTTAGAGACGGCCGGTCAATGGTTCCGTATCTGATGGGTTGCGAGGATGCTTCGATTTATTTTTAAACGTCTCGACCGGCAATAATTTTGGCCAACAACGACTTTAGTATTATTCGACATTAACATCGTTTGCAGACTACCCCCAATTCTTCTTATAGTGTAATAATTATATTTGCTAATTATATAGAAAAGATCTGCGTACTCCGATTTTGATGAAATTTTAATATGTTATGCAGCAACATATTCTGAACAACTTTTTCCTTTTACAATATACGGGGTCGCTTTTAGTTTTTCAGATATTTGCAAAAAACTATAGCGAATACTGTATTGAATTTTTCGTATTCCTGCACGCTCCGCGGCAACGTAAGTCTGTCCCGGGGTTTACAATACAATACAATATAATTGACAATACAAAAATACAAACGAAAAATAAACAGTTGCGGCCCCGGAACAGGTTTACGTTGCCGCGGAGCATGCAGGAATACGAAAAATTCAATACAGTATTAGCGATAGTCTTTTGCAAATATCTCGAAAACTAAAAGTGCCCCCCTATATTGGAAAAGGAAAAAGTTGTGGAAAATGTCGAAATCTATAACATATTAAAATTTCATCAAAATCGGAGTACGCAGACCTTTTCTATATAAATTACCACAATGTTGCAATCGGATAACACCGTCGTCGATTAAATTCGTCGACGGTCAAAGGTATTGTCGATCGAAATCTGAATTCGGTGAAAAGTGTGTCGGTGATTCTCATGGGATCAGAATTTGGAATTAATAGATACGAAGGAGGAGCTGCTAGCCCCGTCCCGAATCCGTACTCGCGTGTATAGTGATCGGGAGTAGAACCCTAGAAATGCAGTAGGAGGAAGAAGCGAAGGGCTCGGAGCAGCAGCGTCCTCCTCGCTGACAGGGAAATTACATCGTGCTACATCGTGTTACGTGCGCTGTAAACGATACCCCAGCCACGCCGTCAGAATGCGAAACGAGCGCGACGCTGCTGTCTGGCCAGCGACGATCTAACGGTGTCCGTGAAACGAGAAACATCCGTGAATTGGACGATCCCCATAGGACTCGCGAGCACGTAGCTGGAGGTAGGGACCGGATGTAACGACGACCCGTGTTTCTCGCGATCGGTGTGCCGGTCCTTCGAGAACTCCCAGCGACACGGTATTCCAGACAAATCGAACCGTTTCGAACGTTGGAACGATGGAAATCGTGTTTTTTCTTTTTATTCTCTACGAACTAGAACTTTCATATCAAAGATTGCCGCTAACGATAATATTGATTCTTTCTATATATTGATATGTTTACGAACAACATTTAACTAACATGTTCTTTCTTTCTTGTGCGGAAAATAAATTATATCTATTATTATTAAATATAGACCCGTTATTTTTAATATAGACTATGTGACGTCAGGTTTGTTAGAAAGTGTATAGATTTTATTTATACCTCTTCTAATACATATACATTTTGGTAAAGCGAAAAATGAAATATATCTATTATTATTAAATGTAGACGCGTTATTTTCAATATAGACTATAGGACGTCAGGCTTGTGTTAGAGAGTGTATAGACTTTAGGAATAGCTTTCTAGCCCGTAGATGTGATCTTTTCATAGTTACGACCTACTGGTGAAACTTCAATGTAGCTAACAGTTTGATGGACATTAAGGTTTTTGTTTTTTATTTCAGGCCGTAACGAAACCCCTAATATACCATACGAACGTTCCACTGATTCTATTTGTGCAAATTAAGCTCGTAAAGTCGGTTGCAAAAACATCTGCAGTTTGATGATTATGATTTATGCCTGTGCAAATAACGCGCGGCAATCCCCACTGAGTTCATAGCTGCTTTCACGCGCGTGGAAGAGTGCTCGTTCCCTATTTCTAAACTAGTCTAATCAAGTGGTTCAGAGGGATTAAAAGTCATTCAGGGGAAAACTATGCAAACTAACTTTAACGATAGCTCCTACTCTAGCTTCGCAGCTATTCAGCGATTAGTTACCTTGTTTTTTTTATGAAAAGAGAGAAAACGAATGTTGAAACGGATCTTAACTTTTTTTAATTATTTAACGTCGCTTTTTTTAATTCTTACGTGAGAATTATTTCGCGACGGGACCTACAGTTTAGAATAAAGGATTGGCTGTCGAGAATATCGGTGTGGTCTGAATGATAGGTAGACTTTATGCGTTTACGGATTGTAAACATTCAAAAAATTGCTGACGCTTATTTTCGATCTGCGAATGTTACTGCCAATGAAAATAGGATTTTATCTGGTACCACATTCTGAAAAGCCTAAAAAATTATTGAAAATCACATGAACATCCACAGTGTAATGATAAGGAATCGTCTCTTGCTAGCGAGAACCAAGTTGAAGGGATCGTCCTCGGTGCACAGATGTGGATCTTCTCCGCTGTGGTCATGCGAGCAGAGTTGTAGAGACCGAGCAGACCGCGTGTGCTGATAGGAGAACCGATTGGTTAATTAATTATGGCCGCGGGGACGCTCGGTTTTATTGGCGGCCCGTTATCTCTTTTCAACGTTCGGTCGTTTTAGTCCGGCTGGGATCCAGGCGAGACGGAGCTCTCTCAAGGGTATCGAGTTCCCTTCCAAGGCTAATTTTCAATTCACATTAATACTTGTTTCCGTGGGCGTGTCTGGTCTCGGTTAGTTCTCGATTCATGAATTCCGTGACGTCTTTCTTGCTTTCTTTCTTTCGTTCGTTGTTCGTGTACGTTGACACCAGATACTATTGGCTGGCTGGGTACCGTGTAGCTAAGTCAGCTGGTTTTCAGCTTCATCAGGAAGATGTATCTTCTGTACCAGCAGCAACGTGTAGAAAGAGGATGATGAAGCTGTGGGCTTAAGGGTGAACGTCCCCTAGAGGACGACAAAGTAGTGTACTGGTTTGGCAAGAAAGTAACTTCAGTATTTTAAACCCAAGTTTTTTTTACCCAAGCGACAAACTTTAATCAATCACCTAAAGATCTGGGTTAAGTAAAAAGAAAATATATTTTCTATTTTGTTCGATGAGCCTTTGCCAACTTTCCTGTAGCCGCGGGTCATCATCGTTATTGCATATTTTCCCATTCAAAGAGTTTTGTAAACTTCGAAATAAATGACAATCTGATGATATGCAATGTCCGGGCTATATGGTAGATGTGACATCACTTCCCAACCAAGCTCCAATAATTTTTCACGTGTTACCTGATATGTGTATGTCCTAGTGTGATAATAGCGGAACTTTGGTGGTGACAGTTCTGTCTCAATTTAGCCAAATGCCGGGGTTAGAGAATGTCTATCTGAACGTCGAACTTTAACCAAGTGCTTTGGCAGTCAAATGACGAAAAACTAGAAAGATGTTTAATCGATTTAAAGGTGGTGTTTCGACGGAGTGAAAAGGATCTTGGGATAGAACACAGCTTTTTAAAACGAAAATAACCAAACACTCTGAGAATCCCGCTAAACGCGAAAACGGTTACTTGCTGAGTCGGTGTGTAAGCTCGGCCAGGATCCTTAGCGATCCTAACCGTGATCCTAACACACAAGACGGCTGTCGGCGGTTGTACTAAAATATAGAACCTTTAATTATCATTTTTTACATTGAGAAACTTGAATTTTCTTTACCAAATAAACAGCTCGTACACAAATTAAAGCTTGCGATGCAGAGAAGCTGGTGTTTCGACCGAGTGAAAAGGATCTCGGGATAGAACACAGCTTTTTAAAATGACGATAACCAAATACTCTGAGAATCCCTTTAAACCCGAAAACGGTTAGCTTGCTGAGTCGGTGTATAAGCTCGGCTAGGATCTTCGGGCGATCCGTGTGCAGAGAAACTTCGCTTTAGTTCCCTCGGAAGGAGCACAGGGTGTTATCTAAACGGTCGCAGCCCGTGTCTCGCGAAACTTGTAATAATAGAGCGGGAAATCGAGGGGGTAGCGAGTGGGTCTATCCAGGAGAAAGAGAGCCAGAGAGTGAAAGAGAGAGGGGGAGAGATTTTCAGCTGTCTAGAGTCGGTCCGGCAGAAGTAACACGGCACGTGGCACCGCCACGCAAGCTATTCTTGGCTCGGATTTCTGCGGCAGCTTCTTTTTGGCCGCGAGAGAACAAAAGATTCGTATGGCTCTCGCGGATCCAAAGGACACCGGGAGGATCGACTGATTTATTTTTCCGCGGGGCGGGCTCGCGCGGGAACGTTGAATGGTCCTGGAATCCCGACGATGCTTGGCCCAACGTCGTCGTCGCCTCGAAATAGATCCGACGAAAAGGGGTAGGGTTACGGCCGATGATTTATGGTTGCATCGACGGTCTGGACGCGCCGTGGAAGGACACTTTGTGTATTATTCATAGTCGTCGCAACGACTCAGCCCGATTCAAGGCCTCGAATTAATGATACGCGCCGCGATTACGGTTGTAAGCGAAGAAGACGCTGCGTCGCGACGTCGGGCGGAGGTGTGTCGAGAATATTCGCGGGACGGGGCTCGCGTGAAATGATGAACACTTTGTTTTGCCACACTTTGCAAGCTCGGATGACCAATGTACCGGGAAGTATCGAGTCGTCGCGAAAATGTTCGGCTTGTTCTTACACCCTCGTACAGTGGCGGGAAAGTACTTGCACAATCTTTAAGGAGGAACGACTTCAATTCGTTTGGTCCATTAAATTACTATTAACTTCCCTATCTTGAAACGATATAACTTTTCTTTGAAACATCTTGCTATGTTATGAATAGGCAGCGGATCTTTATATAAAATAAAATTTTCTGAACAGACTTCAGCGAAATAGATATTTACTTATGTTTTCAACACTTTAGCTAAAAATTTTGTTTATTGTTTGTTTCGATTCGAACGAAATTCGAACGAAAGTCAAAACGGAACGATTGAGTTCCGACCTGTGGTTCCTTTGACACCTTTTATCATCTCGATGAGTAGAACACGATGCAATTATAAAAAAATTTGACCTTCGAAACCTTAAAAAAGTCAGTCAAGGACAATTTTGCGGAAAGTTTTGTAAACAGATCTTTACCGATCATTAGGTGTGGAATCACGGTACAGTGGTCGTGACATATAATTTTTATACACCCTGTACAACGAAATGCACGAAACACACGAAGGAGCAAAGGTTCTTTCTTTTATCGTACCATATGTTTTAGTTCAAATTCGATATAGAAATAATAATTTTAATAATAATTGCTTAATTCACAACTGATATACGTTAATTAATAAACGTAAGGTCTAGGTTTGATCTCCCAACCTCGTCATTGCAACAATCTTAAATGAAACTATTAGATGACGTTGTTAAAGGTAACTTGTTAATTGCTGTTGCTTGCTATTAAAGGTTCGATTAAATTTGTTTAGCCATGTGCTATAAATATTTCAAAATTATGCAATCATCCCAGGTCGGTATATAACGGTCACAAATATATCAAATCCGCTGTGTAATCATGAATATTTTCAGAGACACAATTTATGTGTGCATAAGTAGCCGTTGAACTTCTCTTATCTTCCAACCGTCCTACGTAACCCTTTAAATCGAGTGCTGGTTATTAGCCGGAAAGTCAGGACCGAAATGCATCGCGTGATTCGAGGATCACGAGGTAAGCAATACCCTCGCTGCATCGAATCATCTTGCTGCTGTCGATTCATAATTCCACGAGAATTTATAGCCGGAGAGTCTCTCCTTCCGACTGCGTGCTTCTTTTTCTTCGGCACTCGTAGTCGTCGTTGCGCCGTCAAGTCGAGTCCTCGACGAGTTTCGAGTGAATAAGAGAGTCGATTTAATTGCTTGCAGAGGAAGTCGCGTTTCGAGAGGCGAATAAAAGTATTCCGCGGGTGTCTGAGGCGTCGAGTGCCCGCAAAGATTGTTCATTCTTTGTGACGGGAAATATTGTTGTCGGCTTGGCTATCGCACTCCAGATGCAAATTGTTCTCGAGCCGTATAGAGCACAATAAATTGTACAAAATACTTGTTGCTTGCAAAAATGCTTGAAACAAATATTGTTGGACATTAACGCTAAACCCACCGAGCCGTGAAAGTAGCCGACACATGATCCCTTCCAAAAATAACAAGATTAAATTTATTTGAACTTTGTGCGGTTCATATTGTAATATCTCTGATATGAAATGTATTTATTTAATCATTTACCATGAATGCATCTTTATCATTACGATAGGTAAGTAGGTTTAGTTCTCGAGCCGTATAAAGCACAATAAATTGTACAAAATACTTGTTGCTTGCAAAAATGCTTGAAACAAATATTGTTGGACATTAACGCTAAACCCACCGAGCCGTGAAAGTAGCCGACACATGATCCCTTCCAAAAATAACAAGATTAAATTTATTTGAACTCTGTGCGGTTCATATTGTAATATCTCTGATATGAAATGTATTTATTTAATCGTTTACCACGAAAGCATCTTTATCATTACAATAGGTAAATAGGTTTATTGTTAAACAACTTGTTTTTTCTTATTTTACTGTGTTAATCAGATACAATTTTAAATTTTGTGTTTCATAATGCGTATCAACGTTTAATTCTCGGATTAAAATACCTCCGATGGTAAAGGGTGAAATAAATGGTCATTCACAGGGAAGAGTTTCGTTGAGAGGTTAATGCACTTTCCGAGAGTAAATGTACACATCTTCGTCTGAACGAAGGAGCTCATTTTAAAATCTGAAGGAACTCCCAGTCTTAAGTGTTGCAAATCAACCGAAAGATAAATATATTTTGGTACGTCGCTGAGAGTCGCGCGGTCGATTGCTTATTCAACGAATTTTTCCGTCGTCTGGCCGACGACGCGAAGAACACGATAAAGGGACAACATTCGGGAAAACGAGGAGAGTCTGAGGGCGACAAAAAAAAAGAGAGGAACGCCGTCGGGAAGGCGGTGAAATATGGCGGACAAATTGGTCGGTTGCTTTAGACGGCCACAGTTGGATACAGATATTCATAGCCACTTGACCCGAATGCGAGGGAAAAGCAAGGGGACGGTACTGCGGCAGCCTAATAAAACGTAAACTACGGGGTGTAAGCTGCATTTCATTACTCCACCCAGCTGCGCGGCGGGCATTTCCTCTTTTCCGATTGATACGTCTTCCTCACTGCTCTCTTTTCCAGTGATGGGCGAAACGCATTTAAAAAAATATTCGAATGACGAGTGCGCTATTTTTCGTTCACTTTTAGAAAACTTGAATTTTCACTACCAAAAGACGAAGACACATGATTTTAATACATCAGACGGCTGTCGCCGGTTGCACTAAAATATTAAATCTTTAATTGTCATCTATTATGTTCAGAAACTTGAATTTTCTTTACCAAAATACAAAACCGTGACCCTGACATGCAAATCGTCTGTCTACGGTTGTACTAACATATTGAATCTTTAATTGTCATCTATTACGTTCAGAAACTTGAATTTTCTTTAACAAAATACAAAACCGTGATCCTGACACGCAAATCGTCTGTCGACGGTTGTACTAAAATATTGAATTTTTAATTGTGTCCTTAATTGTGTCTCTAATCGTTATCTCGTCAACATTGTATCTTTACTGTGTGCAACAAAAGTTCGCGGAGCTCGTTACATTAATTTTTTTATAAAAAAATTTAATATAAATTTCAAATATTACTAAATTTTTTGTAAAATAATCAATATATAATTTTTTTATTCGATTCATCGTAAACTTTCATAGAGTTCTGGTCGGTTAACGATAGTTTCTTCGCGCGTCGGGCAAACAGTGTCATCCGTTTCCTCGAGCCAGTTGAAATTCTGAATCGCTCCGCCGATTTATAGCCAACTGGAATCGATAAGAAGTTTACCACCACCACACACACCCACGATCATCCCTCAAGTTTTTCCGGGAGCGATCCGTCTCGCAGCCGATCGTCCGTGCGGCTAGTGTTTTGCGCCTTCAAGAATGATTGCTAACCCCCTGCGAATTTTCATCCCAGAAACTGCAGTTCCGAAACTATTCCGTAGACAAAATCGACATAACTCTGCTCGTTAATATTGTCTGTTATTTGTAGCGTTTCGCATGATTTGTGTTGCAAGTTCGTTCACTGTGTCGCTGGTAGCGAACGTACCAAATATAAATTCGATTGTGTGCTGATCTAACAATCAACGTATTAAATTTTGTATTTCATAATTGTTGTGTCGCGAGGGTAAAACGCGCCCTCGACGCGACGCTGACCATAAGGTTCTCGAGCCTAAGAGGACCGAGCACGTATTGGACCCATTGTTCGTCGTGTCGCATATGGAGGTTTATGACGAGCCAATTGCTATTGCGTTGAAAAGCAGTAAATCAATTTTTAGGGTCCCTGCTCCAACCTTAATTTGACGGAAACAGAAATCTTCGATTTTGTAACCAGGAAGAATTATTATCCAACTGTATTTCTTTGGGTATAGAGGGTGTCCCAAAAGGGTCCCATGGAAATCACCGACACAGATTTCCCCGACACAGTTCTCACCGATTCC
The DNA here is from genome assembly GCA_028455615.1 of Lasioglossum zephyrum. Taxonomy (NCBI): domain Eukaryota; kingdom Metazoa; phylum Arthropoda; class Insecta; order Hymenoptera; family Halictidae; genus Lasioglossum; species Lasioglossum zephyrum. The sequence goes on along the minus strand of CM052324.1, from coordinate 8,149,963 downwards.
ACATTTGACCGACAACGAATTTAGCCGTCAACGCATTTAACCGACAACGATTTTGACCGACAACAATTTTAGATTCGTTGACGGTCAAATTTGTTGTCGAAGGAATTTTGGGACAGCCTGTATATTATAAAAAGCAGCTAAACATTTGGATAGGCAAATTCTTGTCACTTCTATGAAGTAGTTACTTTTAAGAGTCGATGGACGAGTAAGTCGAGAAGGGAGAACCTTTTGAAAAATCTTGTCTTACTAAAAAACAAATTTGTGAGCTGCAATCTCTTCTTATTAATAACTGCAAGGTTTTATAATGTTCTGAATGGAGTCTGTAGTGAACGGCCGTGTAAAATGACAAAAATACGAAACGGAATCGGCTTGACGTGTCCCAATTCGAACGATCTTGCTCGTTAGAAGGTTAATCGGACGCAGGTACACGAACCTGTGTCGTTAATTAATTAGTACGAGTTGAAAGGCGACTGGGGACTAAGTAAACGCGATATTATCTTGTCTCGGGGAATGACGTTGCGGTGCGTACCTGATAATATTCACAATATTTAATTAACGTCGTGGGCGAGCAGTAGATAGGGAGCAAACGGTAGCGCGTAAACTGGTCCGGTGATACACATACATTCCGTGCCGGTTCAACCGTGAATATTAATTAGAATATCTTTTTCTTTTCTCGGAGTTCTCCGTGTACCATGCTTGGAGCACACGAAGCGGACAGTGCGACACCCGCGACCGAGAAAAAGTCGAAAGGTTCCCGAACGAGATTAAACGAGCGTCCTTGGCCGCGAGGCTCTCTTTCGCAGCTTGTAATTTCATAAAACGATCCACACGCTGCGCCACGGCGCGCTGCGCTTGCTCGCATTCGACGGTGCCGTGTTTTCGTTAAAGAAGGACCAGCTCGCTCGCTCTCGCTAATGAAATCCGTTCTCAGAAGCTCGCCTCGTAAAGGCCTCGCAGTAACGAGCGCCGAAGGGAAATTAAAAGCTGTCCATAGCCGACGCCCGCGCCTCTTAATCGATTTCCCAGGCCTGCCGGCGCTAGATACCAGACACTTCAGTGTCCGCGATCTTTCGCGCGGTACTTGGAAACCTTCGTCATTACAGTAGAGCTAATGCTCTTTGGTCGCCGCGTTGCACGGTGGTCCGGAAACCAAGAATTTCTAACCTTTTTAAAATGCAATCCTGTAGATTATCACCAGAGAATGCCGAAATCCACGATTTCATGTTAGAGGAACTAGCTGGTTCAAAAGTTACGCGTGTGCAAAGTTGGATAGTTTTTAGTTGAGCGAAGCAGAAGAAGTGGAGCATAATTTCATTGAAACCGGGTTCATCCAATAAAACTACCCCTCGAAAAATGATTAGAAACATCGTTCTTTGTCGTATGTTACGATTGCGAAATGTGAATCGATGAATCGGCGAAAGGGATTAGCGAGAAAGAAAGAATTTCTTGGAAACCAAGAATTTCTAACCTTTTTAAGAGAAGAACCTTTTTGGATAATTTTTAGTTGAGCGAAGCAGGAGAAGTGGAGCATAATTTCATTGAAACCGTGTTCATCCAATAACTACCCCTCGAAAAATGATTAGAAGCTCGTTCACTTTATCGTATGTTACGATTGCGAAATTTGTATCGATGAATCGACGGAAGGAATTAGCGAGAAAGAAAGCAGGAAATAAAAAATTGGAAAACTCGCCGGTATTGCGCAAGAGAAAGAAATGCTTGATCGCTCGAGAAGGAAAAACAGGCTCCAAGGAAATCAAGTAGAATTATCGCTTGTCGATCGCCGCACGGATTACACAATAGTGAGTGTAGCTTAATGGGACTCGGTGATCGACAACGAATCGAGGGGATCATTGATTATAAATGGGGAGGGGAAGGGAACGAAACGATTCGTTGCGGCTCGTAGGCGGAGATGTTAGGCGAGTGTTAGATACGTTGGGTACACAGGCCAGCATCGTAATTCGCTGGTAATTGTCGGGCGCAAATTGGTTTGTCAGGATGAATCAGTGGCGCGGGAGTCGTGCCGTTCGATCAGAGGATAAGAAAACCTGCTCCCACTTCGCGCAGAACACTCCTGCACTGTCATCGTGATCCATCCGTGTAAATTAATCGGATGCTTGCGTTTAGATCGAGGAATCGCGTCCAAGCAATTTCCGTTTCGCGTCGGCGACCATTCGGTCAATTATGTTAGCGGATTTCATACTTTGTAAACGCAACCTGTCGGTCGTTCGATCGATCATCTCTAGGCTCTATATCGCCTGACTTTATTACCCGAACACTATCCTGTAATTAACATTTTTTTAGACATCTCTACCGATGTCCTGTAGTCTTTTGGGCAGTGAGAATTTCGATGTACAGTAAATCCTCGGATACTGTCCAACAGGCGTATTATAGGCAAACAGCGTTTGCATAGATGACTTTATTTTTAACACGTTTTTATTAGCTCGCGTTCTTGTTTGTTTGTTTATCTGTCTGTTTGGTGACAAATAGTGCAATTGATTTCAAACTAACTTCCTGATGAGCTGCAGTCTTGAAATTGGATACATGGCTCAGAACTGGATGACAATGCATTATTCAAAAATTTTTTTTTAAAGTAAACTGCGTGTACAGTCAACGTTTACGTAGACGATCCCGGTCAGTGTTTAAGATTTTACTGTACATAGTTTTACTACAAGAAGAGTGTAGCTAACCATTCTTACAGCGTTCTTTGTCTCTCAAATCGAGCTCGCCAGTTCCGAATCACCAAAATCTATACTAACAAGAGCGACGTACTGGAAATAAGTTTTTTTCCTTTTTTCTTGGATCCACTATACATGTCTGCACCGCGAGATACTTGCTGCTACACCGAATAAACCAGTCGTTTTAAAATCGAATCTGGGGTTTCATCAGAATCCGACTGGTTGTAATATCGCGAAAATTCTTAAACCGTCGGGTCGGTTCCCAGTTCCGTGGAATTGTAATCCCTGTAACAAGAGGGTGGGAAGAGAGAAGAGACCGAGTCTCTGGTGTAGCATCGCGGTAAAGTGCATCGAGGAGAAGCGTTCTTGCTGGTCGTCCTGCTGAAGGTTGCGGAAAATTAAAAGGGAGCGAGAGATTTATGCCGCAGCCGGGACGAAGCGAGGTTGGGGTAGGAGGAGGAGGGGATTAATCTGAATAGATGAATCTGAATTCGAGAGAATATTCCGGAGCACGGGCAACGTGCATACACGGGGGGTGGGGTGGATAATATTTTCTGTAGACGTTACTCCTGGATAAACACGAAGTATGCGGCTCGAAGGCTCGCCGACGCCACGATAGTGCACGGTTAATCATAATTTCTGGCCGAGATTTAATAAGAGATGCCGCCCACCACCAGGGAATGGCTGCCGCGAGCTGATGGGGGTTGGACGTTGTTCTCAGATCGTTCCACGGGAAACGTAACTTAATTACTGATAGCCGCGATAAACGAAAGCCGCTCCTCCGACAGGGTAGAAAGAACCAGCAGGAAGCGAACTAGTCCCCTGAGAAGCATCGTTAGGATTAGTTCGCGAACTGTTTTTGTCTTTAATTAAAACCAGGAACGCTCGTGATCAGCAACTTCTCTGTTACTTAGGCATTTATCGCCTCCGTACATGTGTCAAATGCAAGGGAACAGCAGATAATATTATTTTTCTATTATCCGCAATACTGTCTAAAGTACTATCGCAAGTTACTCTCGACACTCAAATTTGACAATGTTCACGGTATTGGGAGTACTCTCGAGAGCGACTATCGACAGAAACTCTCAAATGGACACCTACCCTAAGAAACCCTCTAGTCAGACTTTGTGAACTTCCCCTGAGGAAGCCAAAAGATATTTAACCTTTTTAAGATGTAATTATAACGTTAGGAATTCACTGGTTGAAAAGTGACGCGTGTAAAGTTGAGCGATTTTAAGCGTTTTTAACAGGAAAAAATTAATTTTGTGTGTCAAAAGTGTGTTCACCCTATAACTAGTCTCGTGGGAGGGGTATCAAGAACAAAAATATTGAATTATTCGCGAATCACATAAATTGAGAGTACTCTCGAGAGCAACTATCGACAAAAACTCTCAAATGGACACGTACCCTAAGAAACCCTCCAGTCAGACTTTTTGAACTTCACCTCAGGAAACCAAAATTTTTTTAACCTTTTTAAGATGTAATTATAACGTTAGGAATTCACTGGTTGAAAAGTTGAGCGATTTCAAGCGTTTTTAACAGTAAAAAATCAATTTTGTGTGTTCACCCTGTGACTGCCCTTGTGGGAGGGGTATCAAGAACAAAAATACTGAATTATTCGAATCACTGTGGAGACGTGGCGCTTTCCAATTGAAATTCTTCGCGAGCCACGACAATAACAGGGCGACCCCAACGCGTTGACCCCGAGGAGGATTTCCCTCTCCCGATTAGTCTCTCAAATCGGTTTCTATACGATCGTTTAGGAGCCGAAGCTTCCCTCCGCCCGAAGATATCGATTTCAGACCGCGATTCGCCAGGATGCAGCACTCCAGAGACCCGGCAGCCTCTGGTGGTTAAATCTCTAGATGGGGGTGGTTCCTGCGAGGGTGGGAGCAGGGGATGAAAACGTGAGAAATCACATCTGAGGAGACCTACCGAGCTTATCGGCTATCTTGTCGGTTATTGAAAATCGGTTGTTCCCCTGGTCCTTGTAAGTGTCGTCGAATAGAAGTTGGGAAGGGGGATGGGTGAAAAACAGACTGGCAGGAATGTTCGTGAGGTCACGTTGAATCGATCAGGCTCGCGTGTTCATCGATTCTCGTTGATGCGTTCGGCAATCGCTAGCTGGAGAGGATCGTTTGGCCATCGGAAAGTGTTCAGTGGAAGTTGCTGGAATAGAAGGAGACAGAGAACATCAGGAACCAGATGGTGGGTTACACGTGTAGTGCTGCTCGTAAGTATTAGGGCACTCGTGGCGGAATTAAACGTGACAGTATCTGAATGTTGTCGAAACGTTAACAAACTTTTGCCTATTGCATTGTCTTCATACTAGAACAACCGAAACCGTCGGAATGACTGATTTCAAACTATTTATCATACAAAGATTGCGTTGATGCTTTTCTGGTCACTTAGTATTTAGATACATTTATGTATTCCAACATAGTTTATAATAAAAGTATAAAGTTTATAATGCGACTCTACACTTATATTAAACGAATAACAAATGTTAGGGTACCAATTGTTCTTTCAACAATTTGTTAATGTTCCCCTGACTGCAAGTCAGTATAGTCTTAAAATGCAAATCCGTGCAAACACGTTAAATACAGAAGCTTTTAAATAATTTATACATTTCGGTTTGCTTAATAAAAAAGAATTCCGAAAATCAAGAACGGGGCGTATCGATACAAAGTCAAATTCCTGAGGATCCAGCAGGTGTTCTAATGCTCGCTGACTACAGAGCACGTGTCTCAGTGATTTACTCGGTGCACCGTGTAGGAGTGAACGCGACTATCGACATCTTAATTGCGGGAAATATCCTCCGTTCCTCGGACGGTCTATAATTATCCGACGGCTAGAGATATCCGCTCCGAATGCAATAAACAATCCGGCGGAAAAAAGGAACCCGTCGTACCACGGTGCCGCTTGTAAACGTAGGAACATGTACGTATCTAGTGTATTTACATGCATAGGATCGCCGCGGCACGCCTCCTAAATTTCCTTATCGGGGCCCGAGCGAGACCCGCCGCGGGCTAGATACCAGGACGCGCGATAAATCATCCCGGGAATTCCTCGCGGAACTTTTTCCACGGGTAATCTCGACAAATGCGGCGGGTAGAGCGACGGCCGGTCTGTCGAGCTAGAAATTTTGTCACGTGAAACCAGTCGGGGGCCCGCCGTAAATCGCGAAAGGCGTGAACGTGGAACACGGGGACAGGTCGAACAACCGTTACCATCGTTCATTCGATATCTAAGGGGCACCAGAATGCGGCTCCGGTGCTCCAGCACCGTGTCCAATACCGTCTGGGAACTAAATGCACGTCTCTCTCTCCCTCTCCCAAATCGGTGACAGTTTTCGAGCAGAGCGGATCTGGCTCTCGAGACACGATCTCGTCAGGTGGATACCAATGAACAATGGCTCGCCGCACGAATTATTGACTCGATCTACCGGTTACACGCGTCTATTCGGTTGTTGAAATGTCCGATTTTAGAATGGAAATGCTACGAAGCGTTTCCACCAACAAATACTATTGCAATCTTCAAGTATTCACACACATCAGTCACAAAACCGTTTGTACAACACACTGAACAATTCTTGACGACATTCCAACAGCTTTTTATGTTATACATAACGATTAGACGGCGGACGTTTATGCAATTTTCAAGGTTCTGCAGGAAAATTTTTAAAAAGTGTGAATTTTACATTCCAGCATTTTTTTAAACTTCTCAGATGCCATAAATGCATAAAGATCCGCGGTCTAACTATGATAGGCAATATTGTATAACGTCGTCGTCTCGTAATTTTAAGTAACGTGGAAATTATGAAGGTCAAGGGGTTGCTAAGTATACTTTGAAGAGATATATTCATTTTACTTAAGAGTTTAATTGGTGGCAGGAGCAACGTTGGATGTGAGATCTATTTTATATATTATATATTTATTTTAGTTTTTATCACTCTCCTGTAAAAGTTGCACTTCATCATAATGTAATTTGAAACTTGGTGGTGCAGCCCAGAAAAGTTTCTCCATGTTTTCGGTTTGGAACGTGCAGGATCCAGCGTGCTGGACCGTTCGGTCAGGTGTAGAGGAACAAAGAAGCGGAATAATCTTTGCACTAGGAGAAAGATGAGGTCGGGCTCGAGGATTTAGACGTAGCGAAAATCAAGGGACAGGCATGACGTTCACAAAAAGATCCGTGTGGTTCTCTAGAGGGGACACGTGGGCGTCACAGTTGCCGGTAGAACCGGGAACAATTATCTCTCTCCCTAGACAATGGTTCCCTCGGGTGTCTTATCGAGAGCCGTGGTTACTCGTCGGCCGGACCTTCCGCTCCTTCTTTTGTAATTTCCAACGAGGATCGTAAAGTTTCGGGCCCGGCCGTGTTTTTGCCCGGCTTTCAATTAGAATCGCGCGGACCCGGTCCGGGGACTTCTGGTTTACGACTGGCCACGGATATGGATCACCCGCGACAATGAGCCGTATCGCGGCTCGATATCTGTGTACAAACAACGAAAACAATGCCGCGCCGTTGGTACTTAGCCGTGTTCTTTCATGGGGAAAGATAATCGTACGGGGCCTAATGGGTCTCGGTGGACGTGACTAATCCGGTCCAGGGGAGTCTATTACCAGTTTCCAAGTGAAAAATCAAACTTCGCCGATAGGGAATGTTTGAGGGACAGCCGAGCTGGCAGGCTGAAAGAGAATTTTCGGACCGAGAGATCCCTAATGCAATATAAATGCATACCAGTGCGCGTGACTTGAAATCCGGCGTCATGACAACGCGTCTTTCACGACGACAGTCACGACTCCAATGTCATGACAACGCGGTTTCTAGTTTAACCGACGATAAAAATCTTCACGGTATAACTTGTCGATTCGTTGTCACGTAAAAATACTGCTTAACCTTTGCGCTCCTACAGCCTACGTAATGGAACACCTCTTTGTAATCGATTTCGCGATAGGATTTCTTTGATTCGACGAATTAGCATAAGGAGGAAAGCTTTCTCCGTATTATCAGCGTGTTTTTTCGTTGCAGGTAACTACCGTGCCGGACGAGGGTGACCATACTTTCAAAATGCCCAGGGCTTCCGTAGTGCACATGACGTCGACCGCGACGAGGCCGCAGCACATGTCTCAGGTATATTCTCTCAGTTCTTTTTTATTTATCAATCCTTTGCGTGTCCAAAAACAATTGAACGAGTGTCTGGAAAAAGAATGTCAGGTCTTCGAAATTTTATAGGAGCGCAATTACGAAGTTATTTTGCTTCAACATTTAGCAAAACGAACCGTAAAAAAGTCTTTCAGTTTTCAATATTGCAATTCACGTTTGAATTGAAAATTGCACTCCTATACAATTTAAAGAACATCTCTTCTTCCAGTAGCAAATTCGAATTATCCTTATTTTTTGATAATGACAATCCTCGGGGTGGAGAACCCAAAAATTTTCATTTGTGGACATAGGATCAAGCGACATGGCCCGAAAAAAAGTCCCGGCTCGAGCCCACAATTTTGGGTACCGTACAGTCCCTGTTCAAGAAATATTTGCACTCAGCTTTGAGACAACACGGGAAACGTAATCCCGTTCGATTGTAATTATTAGCGGAGGATTTTCCCGACTGCATCAGCCCGATTTGCATCCTCTCAGTGTACCCGTGTACCTGCCAATTCCCGAATAATCCAAATCCAGCGAGCTGAGCGAGTCTTTCCTTCTTGGCATAGGTCCATATTGATATGCAAATACCGAAGATAACTGCGAGCTTAATTGAGTGGTCCGGCTTAAAATGCATATCGAGCGTTCCGGGATGGTCGCTCGACTTAAGCTCCCTTTTTCGTCCTGCATCTATTACAGCCTGTATTTTTCACAGAGACCCGCACTTAACCATGCTGGACTGACCGGCCATTTTCATAATACACCACGAAGAAGAAGACTCTCAAAGCTCTCTTTTCCCCGGGCACGTTTCTTTTCTCTTCATCCTGGCTCGTCGTTCCTTCCTTCCTACCTTCGTGTCGTCGTTCTCTTTTCGCTTATGGTCGGCTAACAGTTTTAAGCTAATGGCTCTCTCGGTTAACTTCGACCTAACTCAGGCACATCCTTTCTCGGCGTGGCTTGGCGCAAACGAGCTTTTAACGTCGCGACCCCCGCCAGAAGAAACGCGCGCTGGATAACCAACACACCCGTCCGAGAAATTCATACTCCCATCCGCGCCGCGCCGGGATCGTTTGCTTGAATTTTCAGTGTTGCGCCGCCGGGCACTGTTTTCCACGGGGTGTTCTAGCCGATTCCACTTTGCCGGTCGCGATATTCAACGAGTTTTACGAGACGCTGCCTCCGCTCGATGAATTCACGCTGTGATAATTGTACGCAATAGAACGCCGAGTCGGACGTCTTGCTTATTTACTTGTTTCTTAGTCAAGAATAAACTGTGTCGTGTCACGGTGAAGATTCTTTGAGACCTGGGTTCTCCTCTTTGATTATGGCGCGGCATAACTTCATCCGTTCGGCTCTAATCATGAACGCGACTCGCGAAGTCTGATAACGCGATATTAATATATATTTATTATTTTTATTATAACGCAATATTAAATAATAATAATAATTATTAGTATTATTATTATTGTATCCCCTGAAATGATTGGAGTGACGGTGAAAAATTGTAATTAACTGTGATTAGCAAGGTCTTATTGAATTACAAGTTCTAAAAATTAATACCGAACAGATAAGATTTTTCATATTTACAAATTCTAACTTTTGAACGTTTAATTTTGGCATGCATTTATAAATAAAACACTTTGTTTTTTTATTGAAAATATTGTATCGTAATTTATAATTGTTAACAAACTAAAGGTCTCATAGAACCATTCACTACGTGGGCACCAGAGTTAAGAAAATGTTACATATATTTAAAGAGTTTAGTTACGTTCAATATCGTTGTTAAAAGAATAATAAAAATTAATTTACATTGATTAAATGCAGTGTAATTTAATGTATGAGTAGTAACATAAAGTTAAGATCCACAACACAGGGTAATAGTTGTTAGGCAGTACCAGCTATATGTAAAGCAAAAAAACTTTCGCTGTGAATCGTTTTTCGTTTAAACTTTTTAAATTATAACCGTACGATATAACTATTGAATAAGAAACGAGAGAAAGATTGTCTCTAAAATCGTCCTATACGCTGGTTGAACTACGCGATCGTTCCATTTTATCGCCAGCGATGGGTTTAACGGCGTTGTTTGCACGCTAGAACAAAACCGAACGTACGCGATACAAAACCATTTAGCCGGATCCCGAAGGTGGGAAATTAGATTTCAACATTATCGTATGCGGGTCATGCATCAAAGCAGGGAATCAGGCTCGCCGAGTCTCGCTCTCTGAAATTATCGGGATCCGTTCGCACTGTTTCTAACTTTGAAGTCGTCCATTATACCGCGATTAGACGGCGAGGATAAACGTGTACGTCGTTCGGTAACTCTGTGTCCGTGTTATTCTGTCGCCCAGAAGCTGAATAGCCCTGTTACAACAGTCTCGAACACGCGGTTCTGGTTCGCGTTTATCGTTCCCGCTCGCTACTACCGAGAGCTGTTTGTCCCCTTGTTACTTCCAAATAATGCGGGTTCCCCCGCGTAAACGGCGACTGTGTAAATCGTTGTATAGGGTTTCATTCGGCTTCGTGGCGTGCGCAAACGTTTGACGGCCACGCGCGACGTGCCGCGACTGTAAACACTCCGCAAACGTCGTGCATGTCGCGCTAAGAGCCACCATCGAAAGGGTTAACGCGTTTGCCCTGGCTCACCGGGTGGACGGAACGCTGTCAACGGCTGTTGCAGCGACAGCAACTACTGTCATTCCAGTGCGCCATGATGGATCCTCGATCTGGCTGCACGAATCTCGTGGTTGCCAGAAGAAATGCCCCATGTCAAAATATTTAAATATTTCAATTTATTAATCGAGCTTCAAAGTGTAGCATCAACGTATTCGCCAGGAAAATGTCATGAAAAAATAATGCATTTGAATCGATGTCCCAAAACTTTAAACGGCTTTATCTCGAAAGTGAAAATATTCGGTGTGCGGCGTTCTTTCTGATAACCACAGATTTCACGAATTGAATCTGTCCCTCGGTGTCAAATTGACACAATTGTAAAAATTGAAAAAAAAGTAAACGATACCCCTCTGTACTCACACAAGTCTTATACGAACATTTTTCCACAGTATCGTAAATACCGAGCATATTCGAGGTGAACAGTTATATCCGGTATTGTTAATCAATTTCCTAGGCGCGGGAAACGACGATGCAATCAACCCTCATCCGTCCCTCATTTCGCGAATTGAATCTGTCCCTCGGTGTCAAATTGACACAATTATAAAAAATCGACAAAATATCAAGGTAAACGATACCCCTCGCAGAAATCTTATACGAACATTTTTCCACAGTGTCGTAAATACCGAGCATATTCGAGGTGAACAGTTATATCCGGTATTGTTAATCAATTTCCTAGGCATCCGTCCCTCATTTCACGAATTGAATCTGTCCCTCGGTAAAAGATCGAGAAAATAACAAGGCAAACGATACCCCTCGCAGAAATCTTATACGAACATTTTTCCACAGCGTCGTAAATACCGAGCAGATTCGAGATGAACAACGTTATATCCGCAGCCGGTATTGTTAATCAATTTCCTAGACGCGGAACACGACGGTGCAATAAATCTTGCGTGGCGAGCGCGGCCGAAAAAGACCTCAGAAAAATTGCAAATGCGACGTCGAACGCGTCGCGTGTACACGGCGCAGCTTCCCCGCGGAATCCGTAAAGCCGTGTCGCTTGCACCTGCTGGAGAATTCTGTCGATATTTCATATTAAACTCCGGCCATCGCACACACGGTCCTCGCCCTTATCGAGCACACTTCTACACAGACGTACACACATACGTATACTGGTTGGGAAAGGGGTTCCAGCGAGAGTAAGTACGTGTCGCGTCTGTTACAGTTTCCTACGTTAGGTTAAAGGAATTTTAAAAGACACTCTCAGGCGCCGATCCCACGTAAATTTGCATAGACTTTCAATATCTTGACCTCCCCACCGCACCCGTCGACAGCGGACGGTGGACGAGCGTGTATTATGCACGATTAAACGCGTGTCGCCTAGCCAGGCCTTTCCATCGTTGTCCGACACGGTCTCTAGCACGATCGAACCGTTTGCAAACAATAATGCGTGGGTCGCGTGCCGCTTTCCAATCGGTCGCGTTTTTTACCTGTTCCCTCCGATCGCGCGAAAACTGTAGCGCTACCTAGGCAGCTGTCTCCCGCCAGCTGATTGGCAAACAATGACGCGTGGTCGTCCGACGCTTCCCGATCCGATTACCTATCAATACCTTATCGAGAAGCTGCAGCCCGTAGATCTCCAGTCTAACATTTCAGGTCATACACGTCTGCAACAACTCTCCTCTCTTTGCTACTGTCCAACCTGATCATCATTCAAGCCAAATGTACGTGTCACTGCGGGTGTACGTTTTACTGCGATATTTCTTTCCGATGACGTTACGTAAAAATAAATATACGATTTTGATTCAATTTCAATATAATACAGTTTCGACATTTTAAGTAACTTTCTTCTATGCAGGTGATAGACGGTCTCTTTCAGATATTTGCACAAAACTGTTAGCCTATTACAAATATTAGGATAAATGTATCTATTACTGCGGGTATGAATGAATTTGTACAATTCACTCGAGAATGCATTCCCGTTGGCGAGGCAAACAAAATTGTCAATCACTGTCATATTTGAATAATCTCATTGTTGAAATATGTCAAAGATATCGGTATATTTTAGTTTGTTTATGAAACAATTTCAAGCCTGAATACTCCTCACTTGACGTGTGATATTTAAATTAAATAGACGTGTTTTCTTCGCGCTCAATAGTTGTGTTAATAAAACTTCGTTAATTGCGTAATCTAATAGTTGTAATTGCCTATGAACTTATTAGAAACGACAGTAATATTCAGGGTGGATAAAGTTATTGTTCGAAGAAAGTGGGGGCCGTTAGATCCTCGGTTGGAAACATATTCGACGACGGCAATGTCCAGCGTATCACAATCGCATTAGAAGACCGTGGCCAATAATGCACCGAACGAAAATTCAATTTCCACCAGGCCATAATTCAATAACCGACCAATTTTGTTCTCTTTCGCGTCGAATTAATGCACTTATCCCGCGCGATAATTTATTTCATGCGACACGACCCCGGCCCGGCCGGTTCGCGCCAATTGCACAATAATTACAGACACACCCTGCATTATCCGCTTATTACAGCTCGTAAATAATTCTTCCGAGCGTTTCGCGTTTCGGAAACGTATCTCACGGACTAGCCGGGAAAACTAAACCTCGACACGGATATTACCAACGTTGATGTCATCTCTATTTCTTAGGGAAACACGGATGTAAGCCTTCAAGCCGTTAGATAGAGATAATAGAGCAACACAGGCATTTTGATTCATGCGTTCAAAACGGTCTTCTAGATTTTCAATTTTGAAAATCTGTTTTCGCGTTCTCTTCAGGCGTAAATGTTGCAATTTTTATACTAGGTGAAATGACGAGTTGTAATAATTTTAATTTGCGATCATTAAGATTGTAAAGATGCTTCCCTGAAGAATTATTTATCAAATTTATTTCTGTGTATATATTATCGGAGAAAGGGCCAAATTATGTTTATAAAATAATGTGAAATAGTGTTAAATGTTTCGACCTTAAAACATTATATTATTATACGTACGAATTAATGTTTTTGGCGCAACGATTTCGAACAGCTATTTATTTAAAAATTGCTGCGCCGAAAACATTAATTCATAAGTATTAAATATTAACGATCGATACAATTGATTAATTATATTATTATAGTCAAAATAATAGAAAAATATGTTTGGCGGAAGCTGAATGCAAAACAGTCATTCGATTCCTCTGCAAAAATTTCCAAACGACGCGTCAGACCAGAAGAACCCCTTAGAAGATTCCTTTGCGTCATCCGGCTAATCGTAAATTAAGAGCATAGCGGATCAGAGTGAGTACATTGTGCGGTAATGGGCAGAAAATATTTGGTTCGTCGCGATAGGACACCGAGTCACTGTAAGTCGTCTGAGCCGGAGCCTATGAAGCTCGATAGAGATAACTTGAAGACCGTGAAATATGATAGGATGACTGTTGACCTACGAAACCCAGTGTAAATAACTCTGGGCCACTGACATCCGATATACTTGCGATTCTGAGCTACTGAAATGCGAGACGGATGACCTATTAGATCCAGTGTAGAGATGGTCTCGGGACTCTAAGAGGTTCGATATGATAGATTCTGGGCCCGTGACACTGGAGACGCTTGTTGTGGAACCTGATACCGACGATCTGGGACTGACGGAATTTAGGGACAACAGTTAAGAACCTATGCACACTATTCCACCGATAATCGTCGCCGTATTTTACGCATTTATGATAACAATGAGTAGGTGCAAATTAAAACGATAAATAAATTAGAAGAATTTAAATACACTGTTGCGTAAAACTTATTAAAAAGTAAAATTCAAGTAGAACATTTTTATATTGCATTTAGATTCGCTGTCTGTTTATCAATTCTCTCTACTCCTTAACATTTTTAACCCTTCATTGTATGAGTTTTTTAATTGGAATGAAAAAATTGAAAGAAGTTCACTTTCTGTGTTTTATTTAAGGGAAAAATATATAAAAAAAATTAAAACAACATTTTTAGAAAAACAAAAATAAATATACATGGTAGGAAAACACGTTCTTGGTTTCGTGGTTTCAATTAATTCTGCTAATCGGCAACACACGTCGTTTTAGTTATTATTGGCGAATTGAAAGCAGTCTGGTACAGCTATTGATAACGAGAACAGACGAATAGGTATTTCAAAAATATACATTTCGTATTTCGAACGTATGAAGCATCGAAGAAGACTGTACAGGCCGAGACTGAAGCATCTCGGCGAAACATAAAAGCCCTCGTGCACGCCACGTTATCTAGTACTTTTTATTTCTGTCGATCTTCTGGCTGGGTTAGACTGTATCAAGCGCGTTTCACGGGGGAGGAAAATTGAGTATCTCGGCTGGCTGGTATATCGGAACTACTCGTCGCTGATTGAAAAAGCTCGGCGACGCGCGATGGCGGAAGAGACTGGATTCAACAACGTCTTGCGTTCCTCGGGAAATTCCATGGTCCCGTAATTTCGGTTTGCAGCACCATAAAATCGGTGGCCTCGGCGGACCTGGAGGAACTGGAACACTCGACCATTGCCACGCGGCGGAATGTATGCGCTCGATGCACGTGGCGATTCGGAACGATCGTTGCGGAGAAGCGCACGCGAAATGTTCAGTATTCCTGGCGAAAGGTCGGGAGAGCTAGGCTTTCAATTTCCAGCCGACAATTTGTCCGGCCACGGTGTTCCTGTATTCGTTGGTGAACGAATTCGCGGTTCCCCGCGACGATGTGCAACCTGCGATCGATCGTTGTATTCATTTGAAACGGAATCTGTGAATTATGTACAGGGCAAATGATCACGTAGCTGTCCCCTCTAGAAGCTATTTAGTGGTGCAGTTTTCATTTCGAGAAATGAATACACTGAGAATGTGAAATTTTTAAAAGCGAACTTGGTGCTTACGAGTTAACGACAGCGATATCTTTGATGTCGTCAAAGTGAAATTTTATAATGAATAAAATCGACTTGCTGCAACCTTGCTGAATCATAAGCATAAAGTAAATTTAATGATAAAAGACTTAATTATTTATTACAGTAATTTAGCTTTCTTTTAAAACTATGTTAATAGGATTTGCTGATTTTTTAATTGATTCTGATTTTACTTTAGGTGTTGGCTACTCTGGCACTGTCGATGGGTACGCTGTCTTCAGGCCTGGCAAAGGGTTACACCTCGCCAGCCTTGGACTCTATCCTGGACAACCAGCCACCTCATCTGTACCAATCTACGAACAACGACACCTGGTAAGTCTCGAAACTCTATCTGACAAAAACATTTCAAACGAATTTGATCATGTATAGACTGCGGATTTGTCTGCAAAATAAAAATGCTCTTTGTCTGTTCCAAGGTAACACATGAATAAAGTAAAATTCTTCTCGATCGAAAATGTAATATATAATAAATCTTGTGGTTTCGAAAGCAGCAAATTTGCAATTATTTTGACATTCACCTCAACGTTTCGATTCGGTTTTTGAGAATGATCCATATAGGAACCGAAACGTTGAGATGAATGTTTAAATACCACAAATATTTATTGTGTAACACATTGATACTTGTAAATCCTTTTTCTAGTTTCTTCTATTTCGAACCGTTTAGAAGAGAAAGCCTGTGTTCCAATTTGCGTGGAACATCCTGTATACACATATCCATTGCACATATCCAACCTTCTAAAATGATTGAAAACAGAAAGAGATTCGTAGGCGACTTCTATTTCTTACAATAGATGCATAGAATTTTGCAGAAAAATTACCAGTCGAATCAAATCAGCATTCAGCAGATTTTTAATAAGCACCAAGCAACCAGTAGCGCTGTAGCCGTATCTCTATCAGGAAAAGTGAAACTTCGTAAGTAATTGTGCGCCATACACGCGTCGTGTCCGGTAACGATTAGCGCCGCCGTATAGATAAGCAAATTAAATAAATACCGCAAGATATTTCTGCCGGTTCCCGGGTCGACCCGACCCCGCCATAAAGCGCCCGCGAATATCTTAGATAATTCACTTAACAAACGCATTAACGTCACACTCCGTTCCTTTTCAAATGTCGTCGCACACACTTTCTCCGCGATAGCGGTTCGGTTTATCGTGTCCGCTATAAAGGAAGCAGCATAAAGTAGCGGGAGTTGAACCGCGCGATCATTCGTTACACCCTGCGTGTAATATTCGCCACTTAAATCCTTACGTAACCTCCAGATTTACGAGCAGCGGCTTGTCGTTTTTCTCGTCCGATCGAATTAACATTTAGTATTTAGATAGTTAAGTGTACGTGTACAATAAAAGAATTTTTTTTAAAGATATAAAAGAAGGATCAAAGCAAATACAGGAATAATTAAGATTTGCTAGGATCGTTTCCATACTTTAAAATACTGAAGAGCTAAAAACAGCGTTAAAATAAGAGGAACATACTATTTTCTTGTTAATTTGTTTGATATAATTTGAGAGTAATCGTGACTGATGAGAGAACGTTCCTGCGTAAGGGGTTGCTATGTAGGAGCTAATATTTGAGCACCCCTTACCGGTCCTAGTCTCCAGATCTAATTCAGCCCAAGGTCCGAGAGTTAATTGCTCCGGAATTATTAATTAGTAGTCCCATCGATTCCCTCGATAACCCAATTATCAAGCAGATCTGTATCGAGGGAGACGATTAAGCCCTGAATCTCCTGCAGACGAGGGTAGCAGCCCATATTCGCGACGGAGTACAACGAACGTTGTAATCTATCCTTGAACCGGTTACGAAGATCGATTGTACGCAGGTCGATCGATTGTGCTCGGTCGCGCGGCCGGCCTGGTATTAGAGGACGATTAGGTGGCACAGTATTACATTACGCGACATCATCTTAACCATCCGTAATCGTATTGCCATTTGTCGTAGGTTGGCTTTCTCCGTAACGCAACAAGAAGCCTCATGGGTCGCATCTTTATCGATGCTCGGTGCATGGTTCGGCGCTATGATCGGCGATTGGATAATGAGAAGGGGCCGTCGACTAGCATTGCGGGTCACTTCGATGCCTTTGGCGGCAGTCTGGGTGTTCACGGGCGTCGCGCCCTGCGTCGAAGTGGTCTACGTCACCAGCTTCATCGGAGGACTTTGCTGTTCGGTCATCACCATGGTCGCTCAGGTATGCCAGTCTCTCGCTCCTTATTTCTTGGAATGATTGTAGACTTCGAAAGGTCAATCTCGACTCTCTAAATTAACTGCTACGGTATATCACAGGCGCACACTTGTAGGCAGAAGTCAATATGGTAGTAGGAATAGTAGTCGTAAGCGTATTCAGCATGGAGAAACGAATAGAGTGACATATAGTAGGTATCAGAAGCTTTGGTAGGGGACGGATCAATCCTAAAGTTCAGCTGTACACAGGGATCGTAACCAACCCCTAACTCACAATAACTCTAGACCTTCAAACACCTACTCTTGTTATTTTAAATATGACTAACTCAATTTGTCAATTACAATTAGGAAAAAGTTCTTTACAAAGTAAGAGAAAAGTAGGTGACCCCAACCTTGTCACGTGTACCGTAGCATGGCTAACCCTTTTTGGGTACAAAGTTTGGAAGTAAAGAGTGGAAGAACCGACAAACCTCGGTGGTAACGAGCAAATCGTTTATGTTCGAATGTCTTCTTCTATTAGGTGTACATATCAGAGATATCCATGCCGGGTATCAGGGGCTGCCTGTCGGCGATGCTGAAGGTTCTCGGCCACGTCGGCGTGTTATTGTCGTACATAGCGGGCAAGTACCTGAACTGGCGTCAAAGCGCGCTGTTAGTAGCAGTGGCGCCGTCGATGCTCTTTCTGGGTTCGCTCTTTATACCGGAGACGCCGTCGTACCTTGTGCTCAACGGAAAAGACAGCGAGGCTGCGAACAGTCTGCAATGGCTGCGCGGCGACCACGTCGACATAAGGCATGAGCTGCAGGTAACGTCCGATACTTAAACTATTTCATAATGAATTTATTTATGAATAATAATAGAATTACTACAACTCTGCTTGCCTACACAGGTGATCAAGACGAACATCCTTGCCTCCCGTGCGAAACAGTACGAACTCACATTCAGGAACAGCATGTTCACGCCTAGGCTGTACAAGCCGATCGCCATCACGTGCGGGCTGATGTTCTTCCAACGATTCTCTGGAGCAAACGCGTTCAATTATTACGCGGTGATCATTTTCCGGCAGACTCTGGGCGGAATGAACCCTCACGGAGCGACCATCGCCATTGGCTTCGTGCAGTTGCTGGCCTCTTTGTTGTCAGGTAACCGAATGATGATTAAGTAATCTTCAATAGCTTGACTTAGTGGTTTCAGAGCGTCACCCAGTGATAGGCTACGGATTTTTTTTATATAAATGTCTTTCTTTAAGAAAATCGCAAAGAGACACATTCTTGTAGAAACTCGAAGACATTTTGAACAAAAATATACTGAAAGAGCTATTAGCTTCTTATGTTCAATAGCATCTCTTACATTTTCTCGAACACTTAGAGAGGATCCAAAGATATCTTACCTTCGAGCCTGACTCTACGCTACTACGAATTATTACCCTAACTTACCCAGTCAAGTTTACTTCTGCGTGCGTCTGATAAGCTCGATCCCATCTGTAGTTTTGCAGCGGTAGAATAATTGTGATTATCTTTTTTAACAGGATTTCTGATCGACATCGTGGGTAGGCTACCGTTATTGATAGCTAGCACGGTGTTCATGTCGTTGGCATTGGCTGGTTTCGGCAGTTACGCGTACTACATGACCCAGACGCAGAATCTAGGGTATCCAGACACCGCGGTGGTCGGTCAACATGACTGGATACCGTTGCTCTGCGTGCTCGTCTTCACGACTGCTCTGGCTCTGGGCATATCGCCAATTTCGTGGTTATTGATTGGCGAGCTCTTTCCCCTGGAGTATCGCGGCCTCGGCTCGAGTATCAGCACGAGCTTCAGCTACTTCTGCGCGTTCGTCGGGATTAAACTCTTCATGGATTTTCAGCAGGTGAGATGCTTTAATCGCTGCCAGATCGACGGACACGATTCTGGTGCTCAACACTTGATTGCTTACTGTTTCCTCTCTTCCTTTCTCTCCTTTGCAACCTCCAGAAAATTTTTAATAAACCCTCTGACGAATCATCACGACCTCTGAACACGAACATGTACAAATTTTTCATTCTTGTGTGTAGTTTCTGAAAAAATTGATTTCACACCCTTGTAACATTTTCTTTCCAGTTACAGTGTAAATAACAGTCGGAAAGTACGATGAACTACAGCAAAATTTCTTAAAAAGATGGTTTTTACTATACCAAATTGTTTCGATGTAATTTTCTCCGCTCATACGCCAGAAAAAAAGCTACGCTCTATTTCGAGTAGCGTAACGTTAGCGGCAATATTGGCGAACGTAAAAAGCGCCAGCAACAAGTGCCTTGTAAGCGAAACCCTAACAGCACGAAGCGAACAAAACTACACGTCGGTAGGCGGCGCGAGTGATAATCTCCATCAGAAACCTCCTAGCTTTCCCGCGTGCTATCTAAATAACCAGTACGGATGTTTCTCTCGTAATTCCCAATTAAGTACCCGGGACGTTTACCTAGCAATCTCATAAAACCGTGTTCGAATAGCAAACACCATGGTCGCAAGTCAGCTCCGCGTGACATCTATTTAGGTATCGGGAGTCTCGGCTATCTAATCCGCGGCGGATACCCTAATATCTCATTCTATTTTATAATCCAGCTAACGCTAGTAACACGTTACAGACGTTGGGTCTGCACGGCGCCTTCTGGTTCTACGCGGCGGTGGCTGTGTGCGGATTGTGCTTCGTGGTCTGCTGCGTTCCGGAAACGAAAGGAAAACAGCTGGACGAGATGAACCCGGACTATGCGCAGGCTCGGTAGTATAAGGCCTCGCTGACAGGCGGCCTGTCAAATCTCGAGAAGGCGAACAAGCCCCTGCCAAGCGGAGCCTACCCGAACGAACATGATCCACGGGATCTGTACAATGGAGGAGCGGCCAGAGACTCGCAACCTGCGGCTACCTATCAGACGCCGGGCCGAAGCGGTCGAAAACTGTCCGACTACTGCAACATCTTTGCCGAAAAGACGAACAGGATCGGCAGGAACGTGGGGAACTTCATGCATTCGCGAGGTTTGTTCACGGGTCGCCGGTCCACCGATGAAAGCAACATAACGGCCGCGCACAGAAGCAACGGCAACGTTATCAGGACCGACTATCGGTTGTCGGATCGATTGGAAGACAGAGGGAACGGCCGGGAGGCGAATCGTCATCGCTACGGTCGGCCCGAGAGGAATCACCGAGACAGATCCGTGTACCCGAAGAACGTATACCCCCAAGTGAGAAGCGACGACGCGAATTACGTGGATCTTAACGTAGATACGCAACCAAGGAGATCAAGACGACACGAGCTGACGGATACCTACCAAGATCTGGACACCTGGGCAGCCGGGCCGAGCGATTTAAACGGCTCCAAGCCGATTCTAAGGAACGGCATTAGTCACAGCAGGGGTGAACGATTCTACAGCTCCACGCTGCCCAGACGCAGCAGAACTATCAACTTCAGGGATCAATCGGGTTCCCTAGAATTCCGTCGCGGCTATCCGAAGAGTCTTCAAGATCTCTCTGACTTGGAGCTAGAAGACGGGATCCGGGATCATCAAGGTATGCCCTCTTTCCTATCGAACGATAGAGCGTGGAGGGACGACAGCATAGAGGATGGTTATCGACGTCGAAGACTTCACCGCGAGGATCAACTCGAAGATGAATATCTGAGACTGTACAGGAGCCTCTCGAGGCTGGACAAGTATTCACCGGGTGGTAGGTACGAGCCTGGACAGGTGCACTACGAAAGAGAGTGCCGGACATTCGGCAAGGACACTGTCGCGTTCATTTATTATAAAACTTGTTACTTGTGATGCACGAGGGCGGGTGACAGAATCGATGACCGGCCGGGAGGCCCTTTATCCAACGATCGGATCGTTACGGTACTGGGGCTAACGAGGACGTTGATCTTGATCGGCGGCTCGAACCTCTGAAGCCTCGTTCTTCCGATGCTTGTGATTAATATTCGGGTCTGTTGAAGGGATATATCGTGTCTCGTGACCACAGTAGTTACAGATTTCCTGGAGAATCTCCTTTCTGGAATTTCGCTCGATTCTGCTATTGTTTCTTTGCTGTGTCGAGGTGAAGAAAAAGAAGGAGATCTGGAATGAGTCTTGATTTTCTGCCGAGAGAAGAATCTCATTAGCGGTGACTTTAGGTTGCTAAGTTCCTTCGCGATCGATCCGGGGACCGGTTCGGTAATCGAACAACCGAGTTAATTGATCGGTCGGAATAGTTTGAGGATTATTATTCGAAGCGGCATTCTAAAGGCTCGTAATCAAAAAGTGTACAATTTCTGATACCTATGCATTAGCGTCTAGATAGAAGATAAGCGTGCAGCGACAAGATCGACGTTCGTTTTCTGTCTGACCAGTTTCTCTGCTCATCCGTTGCTCGTCACGCCGACGACGGGCAAAGATCTCTCCTTTTTAGAAGGTACTCGACTGAACCACGCGATTTTGTATTAGCGATCGTCTTCGTATATTTGCCTTGAGAACGTCGAGCCGGTGTATTTTGACCAAGACACGCATCGTTACATTGAATTAGCGTACAGCCACCGTTATTTTTCGTCACACGACCGTCGGAACGAACCCCTGCGGACTCTATACATACAAGGTGTACCGGAAGCGATGATCGATAGACGTTTCCCGTTTTGATTCTTGTGTCCGAGAAAATCAAGGTTGAACAGAACACAACTAGCTATTTGCTGATTGTATAAGGGGGTAATGTACAAGAATGTCCATTCTCGTGTTCGTCATGTTACAGGTATAATTTGGATATATTAATCGAGATAATATTCCTCGCCATTGAAACATTTTCCATTCAGTTACAAGATCGAGAATTTTATTATCAATTTTCATTATAAAATGGCAAATTTGAAGTTTTTCAATTCGACGATAATAACAGCGTCAAGTTTGGTTAGTTCGACACCTTCTATACGAAAACCATGTTCAGTGGTACCTGTAGACAGCGGGCCTTCATGCAATATAAAAATTGTCTATTCGAGTTGCAACAATCCGGAGTGAAATAGAAAATGATTTTCTTTATTCTCATATATGTTCAACAGATTGAAAATAATGTAATATCATTTACAAGTTCGTCTAACGTTTTTGTTGTTTGAAATTACATCTACGAATTTTTCTCATAAATGGATAAAATGCGCTGTCTAATGACGATGCTTTATTTGACGTTTCCGACGAACCTGTGGTCGTGTGACCGGTTACGGTACACCTTGTGCATCCGCGCTCGAAGGACCCTTCTTGTCGGGACTAAAAAAGAACGCTCTTCCGTGCAACGTGCCTTCTCAGAGAGCACGAACAACTTCTGGGTGCACCGGTATCGGTGCGCCATTGTACATACACGAGAACGAGGGGGGACAGCAAGTAGGTACATAGTCGTAAAACACTTAGAAATAGGCTCGATAGACTGATCGGTCGATGATCGTCGGCATTTCCCTTGACGTGTTTGCGATGCAGGTTTGCGATGCGGCACGTGCTTGGATCTCGACACCCGACAATACACAAAATAAAGAGAGAGAGAGAGAGAAAAAAAAAGAGGGAAGACTCGTAGAGAGGGTTGTAGTGTTCGAGGAAAACGTTGCTTCTTCCATGAGAACCGTACTCTCGTTCTTTCAAGCGTAACGATTGATCCGTCGAACCTCCTCTCTAGCATAGTTTCTCTAACCGTCGAGCACGAGGACATCGAGGCTAGGAAAACGGCCGATTTTCTTGCAGCTTGCGGCTCGAAAAAGCTCGTATTTAACGCGATCGCGGTGAATCGATAGGAAGAGATAATGGCACTTTTTAGCGTAGCGAACGTGTAGCTAACAGCGAAGAATACGTCTATTTTCTATTGAAACGCGGACCGTATAGAACACGACCGGTTAAAGGGAACGGGTACGTTAGTTTTCCATCGATCCCGCGAATGCAACTGTGTGCAATGTAGACCGTAGGAACTTTATACGGTCCCACAGACGATGGAGAACGTAGAAACGGAGGAATTAGAGAGGAATATTTTCCGACGGGCTGAGGGGTTTACTAACTCGGGCCTCGTTCTAAGAATTTAGCGCGGGGTGGCCATTGACTTAATAACGACAATATTAACTGTAGATATTATGAACATACGTACGCGTACTATCTATCATACTACGTAACTATTATGTAAATCGATTGCTACTGTGCGTTTTGTGTGTCCGGAGAGCCGCGAAAGTATTCAAAGGTTTCGTAGTCGTTTATCGTGAAAATATCAACGTAATTCGAAGTGACATATCGTTAGAAGAGGAAGATTCACGTTTTCTTGTCTTCAACCCTTGTGCAGCGAACCGGGTACACCCGTTTACTGCATTTCTTTCAACAATTCGTTAATGCTTCACCAAGGGTATTACATTTCGGTTCGCTACACAAGGGTTAATTTTTGAAATTTCCATGCGGTAAGATAACGTTAACAAGAACCACGTGCAATGTTGTTTGAATATTTTCGGTGCTCGCTGTACGAATGTGTGTATGGACACGCGTTTACCGTGCGTGAAACAAACTGTACGACAATAGGACTTTATCAACCGTTTTGCCAAACTCGTAGAGATCGGAACTCGGAAACAACGGCTTACCATGGGATCGACATTCTGTAACGTCGTCGACAACCACGTTGTAGACCCCAAAATGTACAGGATGCCTCAAGATAAGTGCGAGATACGATTATCGAAGGTTAAAAAGCATAGTCGCATTCTTTCCGTGACAAAACGAGTGCTACATTAACGATTCTATGAACGTAATTAATTTTCCACTGATTCGACGGTAAAATCAAAGCGGAGATAATTTTGTTGGAAACGTGACATTATCTTGAGTTAACCAAAATTTATACAGAAATATTCGAGGTCACCCTGTACATGGGACGTTCGAACGGATGTCGTCGACGATCACGCGATTTTCTACGGCGAACCATGCATTCGTCTAGACAGTTTCTAGACTATCGTAGAGTAAAAGCGATTCGTGCAATGATACCATCCAATCTCGAGTTTGAGAGAGAGGACTCCGTGTCTCTTAGGAGCGAACGAACAACAAGAAAAACAACGGCATTTGTATTTTGTATTTTTATATAGTTTGTAGAAGGGTCGAGTCTGCAGAGACGACGGTCTGCATCTGTGATCGAGCGGCTAGTCTCCACGGATGAAAATATTTTTCACGGACTTATGCTTGTTTCGTATGCGATGGGCCTGTAAAACGGAAAGAACAATCTTATCGACTAGTTCAACTACTATCTTCATTGTTTCATGGACATCATCGGCCGAGATCATGGACGTTGGCCTGAGCATATCAGTATAAAACATACAATAGTTCTCCCGCGCGATCGACTCGAGATCTGCGATTAATAATATTTTTTTCCGTGCAGTCTATCGGCATGAACTTCTTCTTACACCTGTAATCGTTTACATCCGTGAGTCATATCCCTGCCATATCCAATATTCTAACGAAGAGTGCTGTCTCTCTTGTACAGCAGCGTGTACTTAAACCTCGATGACAAAATGTCCTCGTTTTTTTCCCGATTGCCTCTAATACCGACGACAAAATAAAACAATGATCTCTACGCTCGATTCGCGTTCCTCGATCACGAATCCGACTGCGAGGAGTCTCCAGTAAAAACATATCCTCCCGTATTAGTCGTTAGGCTTTCTCGCTGTCTTACGAAACGTAAAAAGAAGAAAACAAAAGAGAAGAGCGGCACCTTCGAATCTCATATCTGTCTAAATGAATCTTATAATGCTCAAGGGCTTGGACGTAGTGTTGAATGAGAGAACAAAGGAGAGAAAGAACGTGTGCGAAAGTGGAAATAAGTTTTACGAATAAATCAGCGCAGGTGCAATGCTCGTGAAACGAGTGCACGTAGAATAATGGAACGAGACGAAAAGGGAAAAACTAAGCGAGAAGAAAAAATGTACTCCGCGGTTCTATATACATATATACTATATATATATACAATTGTACAGGAACAAAAAAAGAACATTCTTCGACCATCGTAACACACAACTATCTCGTTTCTCTTTAGCCGTATCGAAGCGGAAAAGCGTACGTTACATAGTATTCTTCCCGAGAAAAAATTTCTAGCGCCTCTTCTATTCTAAGTAGCGGAAACAAACCCCTTTTTCTCCCCTAATATAATGTATCGGATGACATCTTTCTTTCGACTATAAGTAGCTTAAGAAGAAGCAGCGAGGTAACAAGGAAAATCTGCACTGTGCACTCTCGTGAATTGAAGATTTTATTGTAATCAATAGGTGTAGCGGTTAGACCAGTCGAAAATCAGATACGATGATTCTCATTGCTGCACGCGTAGTTGCGCGATTGATCGAGGAGTCGTTTGATGCAGGTCGTGGCGGGGCTATCGTGTCGCCGAGGATCGAGGATCAATGAAGAATATTTCTAATTCGTTGGACAATTCGACGCGCTTCATTTTCTTTACCAATCGAATTTGTTTGAAACTGTTTAAAAGGAGAGGCAGTATACCAAAACTGTTTGCAATTATGTCTCCTAAAGATTCGTTTGCTTAGAGATTATAAAGAAACAATAGTTAGAAGATTGATTTATAAAGTAAGATTCGTTTGTTTGGAGATCATTAAAGACAACAGGTAGAAAATTGTTCTATAGTTTAAGATTCGTTTGCTTAAAGATTATTAGAGACAATAGATAAAAGTTCGTTTGAAAAAGTAAGATTCGTTTGCTTAGAGATTATTAGAGGCGATAGGTAGAAGATAGCTAGAAGAGAAAACGTAGAATGTGTGCAACGAACGAAATTTCTTCAGTCATTGGAAGATCGATAGTCCATTTTGAAATTTGCAAAGATTGGAAAGAGTATTCCGTGGCCCGCATCATCGCTCTCAGTGTTTGTATTATCCTGTATATCGTGTGCGCGAACGTTTGTATATATGAGCCGAAATAAGAATGATGGAGAATTGCTTATATGTGTGCGTGTTCGGATTGATCTTCCCAAGGGAAATAGATGTCGCCGAAAAAATCCGACACATTCGTATGTGTACGAAAAGGTATTTAGAAATTCGAGAAAAATGAAAAGAATAATTTCACGATTTCGTACAAGAATCTGGTTCTACTATTGTACCGAGAGAGTACGGCAACGCATCCGGGCATTAAAATCGCCACGGCCTGTCGAGTAGGCTATATAAGTATATAAATATATATATAAAAATATGTCTTCTATTTATCGACAATAAATTAACGCGAGCTATTTACAAGTTAATTGACAATAATGGGACACACACTCGAAGGAAGCGCTGGCCGTCACCGAAGAGGGATGTTCAAATTGTAGTTATGCTAAACGAGAAGAGAATATTCCGAGATCGTATTTTCCAAAAGCTGCGTACGTTAAGGATACAATAGTACTACTATACTAAATATATATATATATATACATATATGTAAATATATATGTATATGTATGTGTGTATATGTATATATATATATTTGACCTAGCCTAAACGGGTCGCGCCTAGCTTCGCTTGCTAGATTTAATATTTTTGTAATGACGCTTAGGTGTAGTTTGTTTATACCTTCACAAAGTGAAACCGATTTAAATTTGTGCGCCGTCGCTGGCGCGCGGTATTCAAACGAGAACGCGGTGGTTGACAAGCCGCTGGCAGAATTTCGATTCTAATCAACCGACTAAATCAAATTAATGAAAATCGGCGCTGTGTACGAAACACTAACGAACAGCTAAATGACGAATTTAGTTGTGTAAATTGTTAAAAAATCATTTCAGAATTTTGTTATACCTTTACGAGAATGTTAGACAAACATATATCGACCATAACGAATTAAAATATTTTATTGCTAGCGGTCATGACAGTCGAGCGTTCCCCTGAATGACCACCGTTCGAAGTATAGGTACTTACCGTTGTCTCCAATCGTATGTGAATTCTCAACGATAGCAAAAGCAGAAAACAGAAGAACGAATTTTCTCGGATTGAAATTACGCTTCTCCTTGTCACCTGTATACGGACGTTAACGATCCCCTTCGATTTACCTTAAATCTAGCTGCGCGCCGATCTACTGTACGTATATCGATCATCGAAAACGAGAGAACTCGAGTTGCTTAGCTGTTCATCTATCGAAAGTAGACGAGGCCGATACTTGTTTTGTCAACCGTCGAATGAAAGTCGATCGAAGAGATACGCGAATAGCACAAACAAAACAATCCTGCCTAAACGGTGGCGCGAGATTCGTATTTTGAAAGCGAGGCGCGCAACTTCCGGTCCAAACGGTATACGCGCCCCGTGTATTTGTGTTACACGTTTAAAAATGATAAAAAAAAACAAAACGTATGTACTTAAGTCATAAACTTGGTTAGCGTCTGCGTTTGTACCTCTCTAGAACGTAATGAACGAACATACCGAACACACGCTATCGCTAAACGACCTTCGGCGGAACCAAACTATTGCGTGTTTGTATAGTGATCCATATACACCTACGTAAATGCCAAAAGAAAGCAGATATAATCGTCAAACAACACACGGTTTTCTTATTCACCACCACCCGACACCTCTTCGCCCATAGAACCTCGACGGACATCAGAGATTTGGAATTTCAAATTTTTCAATATATTTCAATGATTTTCTTCTAATAATATATCTAATCTGATACAATATACATTGTCCGAAATCTCTACAAAACTCCCTTCATCGTCGCTTTTGTTTTTTTAATTAATAAGAACAATATGTCCAAAATTTGGATAAGTTTCTGCTCTCTTATTAAAGTGCAGATAGGAAAAAAATGATACAGTAAAAGATCGTATGTCACAATACGTCCTAACTTCCTATGATCTTATTTTTAATGTAGCTGCACCGATGCCCCAGCTAAATGCAATTGCACTTTACTCTTTAACCCCTTGTCCTACGATTTTAGTGATTAGAACTTATTTGTGAAACGAAGAAATATAAATTGTATGCCGATATGTTCTCCAATAGCTGTATATTACCAAAACCAAAATAGAATTTTCTTTCGGTTTAAAGGAAATTATTATCATGCATTTATATCAGAATCTGTTCAGAATAAGGCAAGGAATTAATGCAACCCAATCATTTTGTTAAACCAATCGATCCCTTTCATTATTCTACGTATAAAAGTAAGCAACCCAAAATCTTCGAAATGCCAATACTTTGCGAGATAGTTGATAATTTTGTGCCAGTGTAAACACGGCATTTCCTGCAGTAAAATACGTTTCAGACTTCCTATTTCCGTTGATTTTCCTTCCCCGACGTACAATGGCGGCCATCTGTGCTCGAGAGAGCGTACTACACGGCACGGAACGGAGCATTCTGAATATTCAATTTGAAAATTTAAAAATCACTCACCGAGCTGCTGCACGGACACGTATGTTTCACAATCCACCAAAAATTGACCAGTTTGTACAGCTCCTAGGGCGACCACTCTTTTCGTCAGGAATTCAATTGTCTGCGGGCCGGTTCTATTCTCGATCATCGGATACTGTTGCAACCTAACGTGTCACAAAATGCCGGTTACAGACAGTACATCGTTTCTGTTGAATTTACGTGGAGTCGATCGTTGAGAATAATCCGATTGTACAACTAACATCGAAGCGAGGGAATAGAGACGTTGTAGAATATTCTTTCTGTCGTAACATGTGCTAATCGCGCAACATAACCTACAAGTATCGAGAAATACGTGGCCGGCGATAAGTACGTGAAATTGGTCTTTAACTATTTGGTAAATAGTAAATATTAAAGGATATGTAAAGTAGCATGGTTTATTATGTTACTTACACGGTGACACCCATTTTTAGTAGCAGCTTTCCTACACACTTGGACGCACAGAAGCAACACCATACAAACACTTGTCAAACGTGAAAACGCGCGTAACTTAAATTGATTCTCGGTGTTGTTGCGCAGCTGTGTAGACTATCGATAGATGGCAGCAGTGATGTTAGGTGTGGGGAAAGTTACGATCTGATATATCGACATCGTTTCTAACCACTCGCACCGACGATCTTTGCTCACGGAATCTGTAAGAGAAAGAACACACAAGCTGTCGGAAATAATAACAAACAATTAGAATGAATAGCAAATAAACAATTCAATTTGAATAGCTACTCAAAATGAATGTGTACCACAATTCAATTAACTTTATTTCTATACCACGAAATGAATTTAAATAGGTTTGATCGTCACGACACACGAGCAAATTACAGCGAGAATGCATGACGATTCGAAAACCGACAGATATCAATGAAGATTAAATAAGATCACACTCTACCTCCGGAAAGCAGAAATTGTTGTCATTTTCATGTGTAATTCTGTAGATTTTAGCGAGAAAATGCGAAAAATCTATGCTTGAAGATGCTAAGCGGTCAGTGGCGGCAAATGGCGGTTCAAACTTCGTGTTTCAAAGTTTGCAATAACAGTACTCTCGTGGCGCCACCTAGCGACGCCACTCAGAAACATGAAAAACTCCGGATTAATAAGAAAAACTTGGATCAAGTTGAATATTTATTAATTGTTCACTAATTCTTTCAAAAAGGATGATCAACATAACTCAATATTATTGAAAAAACAGTGGTGCCGCTTACTGAGCGATGTCGCTAGGTGGCGCCACGAGAGTACTCTTCTTGCAAACTTTCAAACACGGAGTATGAACCGCCATTTGCCGCCACTGACCGCTTAGCATCGTCAAGCATAGATTTTTCGCATTTTCTTGCTAAAATCTACAGAATTGCACATGAAAATGGCAACTATTTCTGCTTTCCGAAGGTAGAGTGTGATCTTATTTAATCTTCATTGATATCTATCGGTTTTCAAATCGTCATGCATTCTCGCTGTAATTTGCTCGTGTGTCGTGACGATCAATCTGTCTAATTCGTTTCGTGGTGTAGAAATAAAGTTTATTGAATTTTGCTACACATTCATTTTGAGTAGCTATTCAAATTGAATTGTTTATTTGCCATTCGTTCTGATTGTTTGCTATTATTTCTGACAGCTTGTTTGTTCTTTCTGTTACAGATTCTGCGAGAAAAAAATCCATCCATTCAAAACATCATCAATGCTACATCTACCTTTTCTAGAACCAATATCCAGATGCCAACGGTCATTTCATATATTCATCAGCAGCGGCGGACGTGTCAACGTAAGTATCCGTTGTTTTTCCAATAATATTGAGTTGGGTTGATCATCCTTTTTGAAAGAATTAGTGAACAATTAATAATTATCCAATTAGAATTATTTATTTTTTATTAATTCAGCGTTTCTCTTGTGTTCTCTTGTGACGACCAATTGTATTTGAACTCGTTTCGTATTATAAAATTTTAGTTTCTTTAATTTCCGTTAAATTAATTTTGACTTTATATTTTAATTGAAATATTTATTTAGTATTAATTTGGATTTACTCTCTGACTGTTTGTCGATTGAAGTTAATGTATTTGTTCTTTCTATTACAGATTCCGAGCTTATCGACAACCGAGATGAATCAAAAAACAGTGTGACTAGGTAACTTAAAGGGCCATTTCTCGGAACGCGACGTTTCTGACAGTCAATCGATTAAAATTACATGTAATTATTCTTTCTTTTACAGGGCCTCAAGATATCAAATACTTCACCTGGATACCTTGATGACACCGACCCCCCGGACTCCAACGCCAGGACTC
Source organism: Lasioglossum zephyrum (assembly GCA_028455615.1). Taxonomy (NCBI): domain Eukaryota; kingdom Metazoa; phylum Arthropoda; class Insecta; order Hymenoptera; family Halictidae; genus Lasioglossum; species Lasioglossum zephyrum. Next base: position 8,118,789 of record CM052324.1, on the reverse strand, counting down.
TAAAGCCAGGACTCTTCTCTTCCCCCATCAAGTAGTGAGCGCACAAACAATTGTCTTTATCACTAGATTTGATTAGTAGTTGCATGTGATTTGGCAAGTACAGTGACTGTGGAAAACGCCAGGCGTTTTCCGCGGATACCGATTTATTTCCTAGCTAGGTAGGGTCTTTCTGTACGTGTTCTTTGCTATAAATTAACAATTTCAATAATTTAATATCTAACTTGGGAGAAAATAAGTCCTCCGTAATTTGGAATTCAATTATTAGAATCACTTTTATCATTGAATAAATCGTTTGTATTTGAACATTATTTTTAACTGCTCCAAAATATTGGATCAGATACGACGTACAAAAAGACAATTCGCGACGGATAGGTTCTTTAGACGAAGCAAAATTAATTAATTAATTGACCTGTATTACTTTCACGAGTACATTATATTTAGTAGAGTCTTTTTTCTATTATTTTGGAACTTTGCTTCGTCCAAAGGGTCGTCCGAGGGTTTATAAATATGTTCATAAATTCAGAGTAAATAAAACGATAAAAACAAATATGTTTATTAAAGTCTCTTTTACTTTCTTTTTGCTAGACAATTAGTATTTCCTTAGTGTTTTCAATTATTAAAAATTAGATATGTAAATTGAAATTAAATTTGGAATTGAAAGTAGAGCCATTTTGAAATAATAAAAGAAGGTAGCCCGTACAAAATCTAATCCTAATTATTTTTCTAGTTAGGATTTTCAGGATATTTAGATTCCCTGTTCGTTGCTCAAACCCTCTCGCGTGCCCAGGTGCTACTCGAGAGGGTGAGAGCAACGGGCATGGAATATTGTTTTATATCATGTGTGGCGACTGACAATGGTTAGTGTATCGTGCACGACACATATTCCACTTTGTGTGTGTGTGTGTGTTGATAGGCAGTGGAATTGCGTCGGTTTTTTAAACTCCATTCAGTAACACATATTCCTGTTGATCCGTAACATGCTACAAGGATCTTCGTGAAATATGTGTAGAGCTTTCTCAATTCACTAAAAACAACGTGTAATATTCAAAATTACATGTTATTTAATTCAGATATTTTTTCGATTTATTGATTCATTTCGCAATGGTCACTGCCATTGTCAGTCGATTTCAGAAAATATCGGTACGTACCTTTAGAGTGTGTGATTAAGGTTTGAACGCTAGGGTGTCGGAGGCGTCCCGGGACGTTCTCTCTAGGTGTTAGGTTATTGCACCCTGGCGTGTGTGTGGAGATCGTGTTGTGAATATGTTGGAGAGCTTGTGTTTTGCCATTTTTCAAATATAGGGATAGGTAGGTAGGTAGCTTACCTTCTTTGTGTGATTGCTAATTCTAAATAGGCAGGGTCCGGGGCTGGCTACCGTTTTCTCTTTCGGGTAGGCCGCGATTCGCGCGGTAGCCAGTCACTGGTAGAGCTCGAAGTTTCGTCTCGAAGCTAAATCGAACGAGGCATGACGTTCGAATTTATGCTTCTTGCTCGATTCTTCGTGCTGGTTTCTTAGCTTCTCGCGGACGCGGACGCGAACGCGCTCGGAATTAGGGGTTCTCGAAACGTTGCGATACAAGCTCGATTGCACCAGAGGAGCGATAGGCTTCTTTCGAGACTGGTAATTCGTCTCGGAAGTCGTTGATCGTTTTCACTCTGCGAGCACGTGTAAGGTTGCAGATGTTTGGCGGTCCGCCGAAGAGAAAGAAGAGGCTATATCCCGAAGAGGCCCCGACAAACTGTCGCTCAAGAGGGCAACTACAATGGCCTCGCATCTTCGGATGCGAAGTCATTTCATTACTTTTTTTATCACTGTACTTGTTTGTAGTAGTAGTAACAGTAATAGTATTAGTAGTATAAGTAGTTTAGTCGTATACATGGGCAGGCCTCGCCGCCCCAACGATCAGTGAACCGCCGGCACCACTGGAAATATTCCATGTGCTATCTAAGTACTGTGGTGCCCAAGGTGATTCGAAACCCATCATAAAAACAGTAGGTCCCCGCTGAAATTGGCTGAAATAGGCTGCAATTAGGCGATAGTGAGAGTGGAAAGTGAGGGAGATTGGTGTATGAACTTGAAACCCTGCGGGGACCAAGTATCTATCATATATACTAATTTTTTCAAAAAGGATGATCAACAACACGGAATTATTGAAAAAACAACGGATACTTACGCTGACACGTCCGCTGCTGCTGATGAATGTTCGAAATGACCGTTGGCGTCTGGACATTGATTCTCGAATAGGTAGATGTGTAGCATCGATGTTTTCAAGCGATGGATTTTTTGCCCGTGGAATCCCGCTATCAGTAGTTACAACACAAAAGCTATGTCCCCGAGAGATCTACATTTTACAACGTTGTCAACCTCTTTGGACCAGTCAACATTCTAATTATAAATATTTAGAATACAAGTTATGTACTTGTACAATATAGATAGTTTATATAAGATTTTACAATGAAAACATACAAAGATAGTAATATAAAAGCGTTGTATATCTATTGAATAACCAATTTTTTCTCGAACGTCCGACTTGACGTTGAGTTATACTACTGAGTTTGCGGAATATTGGCGTCCTTCGAGCTTGTCGTTGAGTTGCACTACTGAATTTTTGTGCCAACTCCTTCGAAATCATATTCTCCTTCTTCTTTACGTTAGGAAGATATAATAGAGCAAGAGATGGCACGAAAATTCAGTAGTCGAACTCACTGACAGGACAAAGAGCCGAAAGTGTTCAGAACCCTCGAGAGTCGACTCCTGCATTAGAAGAATATGATATCGAAGGAGGTGGCACAAAAAATGCGCAGCCTACGCACCGCTCTATTACTCAGTGCTTGAATATAAATAAAGGAATTAATTATTCCATGCTCGCTACGATTGTTTCGAATCCTGAGGGACCGCAGGCCTGTTGTTTCTTATGGTCATCGTTAATGCATTCCGTTTCCTACCCTTGTCGTCTGAAAAATCCCGGTGGTCAGTGAGGTTTAGAAATTACAGCTTATGCCAATCATTCCGCGGCGACCGTTCCCTCAATTGCATTATTAATAGGGAAAAGGGGTCTGAGTGAAAGTGCATCTATGCGACTAAAATAATTCATAAATAATGCATATATATAATATATACATTAATACATTAGTGATTTTATTTATGTATTTATCTTGTTTGTGCTAGTATTATTACTTATGTTATTCCTGCGGCAGAATTATTCCTGTTAACACGATTTTTAAGACATTTCCTACGATCTGCCAAGAAAATGTTTCCAACAAAAGTTGATCAGTATTTACATATACATAAATTTAGCTGGTAACATTTATGCATTTATTTCTATGATATGTAGAGGGTGTTTCAAAATTTTACATATGTCGTGATCACTGCAGCATGGAGATCTGTTACAAAATGGATTGCAAAATTGACCTTAACATCGAATCTCAAGGTCAAAATTGTATTACAAGGTGAAAATTGCTTCACTAATGTAGATTCATTACACACTTCTTCCTTTGTCGCGTGAACTACGCAGCATCCGGTAACAAGTTATTTAACTAGCTCACTAATTTCAACTAGCACATCGTGCTATGAAGGAAATTAAGTAATATTAACAATCGTGAAGACGACATTTACTAACGGGCTTATTCCTTGTTGCCCAATTCATCCGCCTCTTGAAATTGCAGCATCATCATTAAATAAGACCCACACAGCTTCATCAACTGGAAAGCAAAATTCAATAAGAAAGTGTTCAATCAAACGTACGTATAAATTATAATCGATGCCGGATTAAGCCCCGTAGCAGGAGTAGCAAATGCAACAGAAAATTTACCTAAAATTTGCTCGATACCGATCACACATATATATTTTTGCTAAAAAAAAAGGTCATTCAACGTATTTTATTACATTATCGTGTAAAAACCTAGGGCCCCGCGCTGGCTTAATCCGGTACTGAATATAATACGAATCTTACATGTCAAACACTGGTACAAACCACTGTGAAAGATTCTCTCGTGCAACTATAAAAACCATAGTAGTCGAAAAGGATCGACTTGTTGGCTTTTAAAAACATAATTAGTAGTATAGACTTTTGATCGACGATTGACCTATCGTACCACGGTTGATTGTATCTGTAATAACATGAATAAAATTAATCTTCGTGTTTAATGAATCAGACACATACTCGCCAACAAAACTGTAAGGTTCTGTGCAGAACTACACCCCGTGGCAGAATGTTTCCGATCGGAGCCATTGATACCGATTTTCGAGAAAACATTCACAATTTAGAAGTATAAAATATTACTTTACGGAGTTAAAACTGATGGGAAATGAAAAGGGGCTTATTAACGAATGAAAAACAACAAAATAACATAAGCTAACATTTATTATGGCAAAGAAACGAACAAAAAACAAATTGTTACTGGGGAAAAAAGTTTCCGATTGATACAACTGCTGGAAAAAAGTTTCCGATTCGATTTACACTGTCCAACACCAAATTTGTTAAACAATTGCAGTTGGATGATTCATATAGAGTATTTTTCGCTGAATCCGAATCTGCCCTCAATTTTTCCCCTAGACGCACAGTTTTTAAGAAACTTAATTTGAATGAGAAAATATATTTTTCAATTTTAAACAAATATTGTCATGTTATTATACAAGATATTGCACTGTTCTTTGCAGAAATAGATTCTGTAGACTTTCCCGACTACAGTGATAGCCAATATTCATATATTATGAATCTTTAAACATGTTTAAACAATTGTTAAAGATGGAGAGATAACCTTTTTACACCAATTTGTGAGGATATGTTTACGTTTATCTTATAAGATAAGGTTGCAGCAGAAAGTCGAACTATATCACGCGATAGAGCAGACTTTTATCTTGAGACTAACCCAACCCCAACCCTTTGAAGTTAAAAATCGACGTTTTTTTCGAACCCGAAAGCAAAATATCTCCGCCCGACCAGTTACCACCAGTGCCGTTGTGTATCTCGCCGTATCTGATGGCAACTCATGCTCTCGGGCGATGATATTTTGCTTTCGGGTTCGAAAAAACGTCAACTTGTTAACTTTAAACGATTGGGGTTGAGTTAGTCTCAAGATAAAAGTCTGCTCTATCGCGTGATATAATTCGATTTTCCGTTGCAACCTTATTTTGTAAGATAAATGTAAACATATCCTTACAAATTGATGTAAAAAAGTTGTCTCTCCATCTTTAACGATTGTTTAAACGTGTTTGAAGATTCATAATGTATTAATATTGGATATCACTGTATTCGGGAAAGTCTACAAAAACTATTTCTGCAAAGAACAGTGCAATATCTTGTATAATAACATCACAATATTTGTTTAAAATTGAAAAATATATTTTTTCATTCAAATTATGTTTCTTAAAAATTGTGCTTCTAGGGGAAAAAAATTGTGGACAGATTCTGATTCAGCCCAAAATACTCTATATGAATCATCCAACTGCAATTGTTTAACAAATTTGGTGTTGGACAGTGTAAATCGAATCGGAAACTTTATTCCAGCAGTTGTATCAATCGAAAACTTTTTTCCCAGTAACAATTTGTTTATTTGTTTGTTTCTATGCAATAATAAATGTAAGCATATGTTATTTTGTTGTTTTTCATTCATTAACAAGCCCCCTTTCATTTCCCATCAGTTTTAACTCCCTAAAGTAATAATTTATACTTCTAAATTGTGAATGTTTTCTCAAAAATCCGTTTCAATGGCTCCGATCGGAAACATACTGCCACGGGTTGTACACTTTCGCTCATGAGACTTAGGACACCTCTGATTTTTAATAAAACTCAGCTATTTCGTATAGATTACAAACCCTTAACTGTATTGACTATATAATATATATGTACTCATATGTTCAATAATAATTACACTTCGGTGTAATAGTTCATTAATAATTATGGGGCGAAGTGGATAGCTGGGTACGAAACTTTGGTCCAACTTCGAAAACACGTAATGGTGAAACGTGACGGATTCTTCGAAGAAAAGAAAAGATAATTATTTTTTTTTATATCTCGGTATGATTTTTGACTTCAACGATTATTTCATTTTTACACAATCCAATACAAATATGATCAATACCCTAAGACGTATGAGCGAGGGATCCTTCAGACGCACCTTAATGTTAAAATTAACTTCACCTGAAGAAATCAGAAATTTTTAGATTTTTGTATATACGATCCTCTGGATTTTGACGAGAAACTGTAGAAAATCCAAATGATAATCTTAGGAATCCACTGGTTCAAATGTTCGTTTTTCTTTTCAATTTTTGTAATATTGCGCACACGATTTTAATCTTACAGTAATGTCGCGAAGTGTGGTCTTCCGACAATAAATAGGTATCGAAAACTTACGCAACTGTAGGTAAATTAGCCGCTAAATCCCCGGTAGTTTGCATCAACGATTGTGTGTAGAACATGTAAAATAATTGTATAGAAGCTAAAATTGTGGCCAAATAAAACTCTTCGGTATTATGAGTCACACGTAAAGCAGTGGATATCTGAAAACATGCGCATATTTCGGACCATTCGTGATAATAGCGTCTACTTATCGTAACCGATGAAGGTACAGATTGTAATAGATTGACATACCCGGAATATATTCAATGCCAATGAAATGACAGAGAGCAGGATTTGGACGGCATACGAAAATCTGAATTTATCTCTTATGACCTTCACGAAGCTTTAAGAACAAAGAAACCATAGAAATAAGAGAACATATTAATATTCATAAAATCAAGAGATTTCGTTGAACCTGTGCTAAAGGAGAATCGTTCAGATGAACTTTCGATCTTCGAGATTTTTGATAAGTTACCTCTCAGTTTGAAATGGATATATCAATTCAATTCCCAAGCACAGCGACAATGAAAGCTCTAATATTCCACTCACGACATTTTTCGGCGAGTATAATATGATTTGGCGAATACTAACTGGTATCCCAGAACATCGAATTTAATCGCGGATACGAAACAATCATGTCTATAATTCTTTATCTCCTTCGTCGAGGCAGAGGGCGGTGTGCTGGCGAACCCTTTTTCCAAGTAGTGACTAGAAATTATTGGATGCAACATTCAGGATTTAGATTGTCCTGAAATTGCTACAAAATTCTCTAAGCGAAATATTAGCATTATAGCTAAAACTAATGTATAATAAATCTGTGGACTATAATTAGACTGCGAATTTTATGCATTTATGACAAAAATGGATGGATGTAATTTAAAACAGACAAAACATTCAAACGATTTAAGGATATCCATATGCTACTTCCAATTTATTACAATTGTTAAAGATAGAGAGAAATTTTCATATGGTTCCTGATTTCATATGCATTTAAAAGAAGAATTAGTTAGTGTAATTTAAAACAGTAAAAACATAAGAAGAATATAAAAATACTGTTATATTATTTTCAGCCTATTAAACGTATTAAGAAAGAATATAATTTTGCATAAAGCTACGCTGCCTCATAATAATATTTCTTAATTGAAAAGCTGCACAACATTTGCATTCCAAAATCGATCGTTTCATAGACAACAACGCAGTAAGAACAATTATCTGGCTCTAATATTTGGCACATAATATTTTACCTCGATATTAGAAACAAGGTGGAACCGTGTTCCAACCACATAATATATATCAACTCCGTAGACAAAGGTATTAATCCTACGATCCAGATCGCTACCGATTGATGTATTACTATCAAGAGAAAATATTCCGACATTGTCTCTTCGGAGACGAAATAGTTCGTCAATTGCGGGAAAGGATCCGAAAAATTTGTCCCCGGTGGTGCTGTTACAACAGCAATGTAGGTTTGGATGCGGACTATTACTGTTAAGACAATTGTAGGGAAAATAACACCTGGAACATAGACACAAATTTTGACAATTAAAAATGGCTCTTATAACTTATGTAATGCGTTGATAAGTCGCTCGAGCATCTGATTATGTGACAGTTACGCGATCTTTCTAACACTGCATTTTCTTAAAGCGAATATTATACATCGTAGAACGATTGTTTATTATTCAACTTTGTTGAAGACTATCAACGAGTCGTATTTCCTGACCTGTAAATAATTTTGTTCTTCCCGTCCCGATCTTCGTGTGTTTCTCTATCAGTTCGCGCTCCTCTTCGTTTGCCGTTTTCCAGGTATTCTTTATGCTGTCCATTAGGTATCTAACCTGTATTTACAATCATCTGTATAGTCCGATGGAAATTTACGCATTCATTTAACCAGAAATCGTTTAGCACTCACTGTGGATGCATGCAACCAGAAATAATCGTATTTGAACAAATTTGAAAGTGTTATCATTGAGAAGGCCAGGGTCTGTAGAATAATAGTGGTGTCAAGCTCAATGTCGGATTTCAGAACTCCCATCTGAAAAAATAAGCCATATGGAATGAAATCTGAATAGAGAGACACATTGTCTTCGTCGTTAATGACCAATATGTGGACAAGAACATTCTTCGTTTGAATCATTTTACTGTGGATTTTATGCATTTACAACAAAAATCGGCAGTATAAAACAGTGGACATGTTAAAAATATTTAAGGGCGTCAATGTATTTGTTTCAACTTAATACAGATTTTGCACTCCAAATTTCCCCTTTGCAAATAAAGTATTTTTAAAAGTAAGTTTCCCAGAATACGTCAGGCTGTCATTAAAGATAAAAACGGATTTTGTAACGAATGGGCAATTTGAAGAAAGATACGCATTCCTCGATAAAAAAAAGATAATACAAAATGTAAAACATGCTGCTCGTAAGTTTTTTTGACAAATCAATCTGCTTTGGTTACTCTAAAGGCATTCAGTTATTCTTAGAAATATCCTGTTTCTTTAAATTTACACCGTGATTATCTAACATTTGGCCGGTAATATATATACACTGGTATTAGAGGAAGTTTAAATGGATGTACCTGCACAATTAGGTAAAGTTGAGTCAAGAAATTTACAATTACGAATAGGACGACACGGAAGTTCAATGTGTACGGCCAAAGCCCTAGAAATTTCATAATATGAACGATGTAACCATAATGTCTCTCCACGTCATCCATCGTGAGCACGGATTGAAACGCGACTCGCCGGCTTTTTGTTTTGCAGTTTCAGGCTCCACGCAGTTTAAAGCTCCATAATTTTCTCGTACAATATAGAGAAATTCACGGATGTGAGCTTATTACGTTCGACGTGATCTGCAATTACAAACACACTTATGCATGCGTACGTACCAAGCGAGAGATTGATATGGTATATAAATTGCACATCACATATGAAAAAAAAGGAGTGAGTGTAATTCAAAACAATATAAAGTTTAAAAGAGTTTAACAGTGTTGAAATACTATTTTAAACGTATCAAAATAATTAATGAGCAAAATCAATTTTTACTTGGCTCCTGTAGATTTCAAATGATGCATAAAAACGTTATTTATAACTGATGTGAGTGACAATTAACCCAGTGTCCAATTAACAACAAAATATTTTAGTTGGGTTGGTTTCTTGTGTTGCATTAAATAATAAAGTGCAATTGCACCTGGCAGTGGTGCATCGGTGCATCCACATAAAAAATATGATCTTAATCATTTTCAAGATTAAAAAATCACGATCAGTGATTCTCCGATCACTGTGATTAATCACGTTTAGTGATTTTCGACGCCATCGCTAGTTGCAGCAACACTGAGAGGTTATAACGTTACTGTTTGGGCATCTGTCCCGGCCGTGACGTTATTCTAATTTATTTCAAAATGCGTGACATCAATGCAACGATGTGTAATCGTATGCAATTCCCGCTCAGTTCGTATGCGTTTAATAGGCTGGTAAAATTATAATGCACAGCGAAATGAATATTACAAATAGGTAGGAATTCGAACGTTTGTAAAATTCAAACCTTAATAAAACATACAGAATAAACTCTGTTAATAAATAAATGTTAATGAATAAAGTCTGTATCTCAAATACAGTTTATAACTGATTACTCCATGATACAATGGCAAATTCTTTGAAATTATCGTGTCCATTCTTTCCGTGTACTGTCGATGAGCATAGCTTATACATCTTTCGAGAATGTGACGTCACGCGGTTCGTTATCTTTACCGAGGGCAAAATTATCTGCGCCGGGTCTATTAGTATATATGGTCTAAGGTTAGATGAGAACCAGCGCGAGATCTGCCGAGCCCAGGGAATGCCTGAGATATTATTCGTAATGGGTACCGAGCCGTCAAGACGACTCGGTGATCTGTGGTTCGGCGAAACATCAGGAATCGAAGCACGTGCTGTTTTCACCCCCTATATCTCGCGGCGCAGCGACACGTGTGCGCAAGCTGGACTACTGGATATTATGTTCACCTCGAAAATATCACGGATTAATCCTTTGACATATGTTATTAACCCTCATCCGTCCCTCATTTCACGAACCGAATCTGTCCCTCGGCGAATCGACACAGTGATAAAAGACCGATCAAATAAATAAAAAAACAAAAATAACAAGAAATCTTTATTCTTGTTTTAATTGAAATTGAAATCTACATTTCATAATTCATAATTCTTAATTAATATTAAGAAATCTACATTTCTCAATTCATAATTCTTAATTCATATTAAGAAATGTAGATTTCAATTTCATTATGAAAAGTATTTAATAGGAGGCAAGACAGGAACCAAATAAAAATTTTAATTCCTCTATTAATTATCCTATTAAAATGTACATACCCGTTTTTGTTATAAATAAATAAATCGTAATATGAATTAAGAAATTTAGATTCGATGCTAGCGTACATTGATCTTTGCGACTAACTGTGAATCTAAACGTGTGTTATCTTTTTCTCCCGGAGTGTACATTGTTGTACTAACTTGTGAGGCACTATTCGAAGCATTGTTTCACATGTTACGGAATTTAATTAGAATAGGATTGATGTTAATATTGTTCGGGGTTAGTAACGGACGAAGTGAATATCCGGAGGACGGTGCGTAACAGTACAAATATCTCGCGCGCCTAAGAGCTATCACAATGACTGCCGGCAGCGTATAACACACTCACACATAGAGTGAGAGAGAGAGAGACCGGCAATTTCAGCAACTGCAGCACGCTGCCAATGACATCAGCGGCGAGGAAATAGGCATGCCTTCTGGCGTAGTCGCGAATAACTCATCCCTAATTACGTCATTAAGCGTGGGATACGGTAGCTGCGGACCGTCTTTGAGTCCAGGATTATTTCGATCGATTCCGCCGACAGATGCACGCTCGAGGCGTCCACAATTTTACTGCTTTCGCGTCCCGTTGATTGCGGCTGACTTTTTATTGCTATAGTTTGTTTGCGCTTACTTGAACGACGACGCGACGCTCTGCATTTCACAGAGACGAACAGCCAGTGCCGTTTCATACTATTTCTGCGACCGTTCCGAATGTTTCACAAAATAATTTTTTTATGGAATGGTGAATGGTTCCTAACAAAATATATTACTTAGTACAGAGTGGCCCAACAGTCGATAGACCATTTTCAAAATTCTTCAATGATCTAATAATTTTTCGTCCACCCTGTAACTATATCTGGTAGAAAGTTATTCTATTATTTAATCTCATTCTTTTTTTATGGAATGGTGAATGGTACCTAACAAAATATTAATTAGTACAGAATGGCCCAACAGTCGGTCGACCATTTTCAAAATTCTTCAATGATCTAATAATTTTTCGTCCACCCTGTAACTATATCTGGTAGAAAGTTATTCTATTATTTAATCTCATTCTTTTTTTATGGAATGGTGAATGGTTCCTAACAAAATATTAATTAGTACAGAGTGGCCCAACAGTCGGTCGACCATTTTCAAAATTCTTCAATGATCTAATAATTTTTCGTCCACCCTGTAACTATATCTGGTAGAAAGTTATTTGATTATTTAATCTCATTCTTTTTTTATGGAATGGTGAATGGTACTTAACAAAATATTAATTAGTACAGAGTGGCACAAAAGTCGCTGAAACATTTTCGAATTTATTCTTGTATAAACACTGTCGAATATTCATTGGTCTAATCATTTTTGATCTTCTGCACTACTTCCGGTGAAAAGTTATTCAATTATTTACTCAACACTTTGTTCAAAGGCTTCGTACAGACCTAAACAGCGCGCCGAACCGCGCGCCGAACCGCGCACCGAACCGCGCGCCGAACCGAACATTTGCACGAACGTTTCGCCGCGCCGAACGGCGAACGGAATGGATTTTTGCTATTTCCAGTATACAACATAGCTATTTCCAAAGAAATCCGGAAATAGCAAAAATCCATGCCGTTCGCCATTCGGCGCGGCGTTCGGCGCGGCGAAACGTTCGTGCAAATGTTCGGTTCGGCGCGCGGTTCGGTGCGCGGTTCGGCGCGCGGTTCGGCGCGCTGTTTAGGTCTGTACGAAGCCAAACATATTCACTCGTTGTTTCGCTGAACAACGAGGTCTTTAGAAACAAAAGATGCGAACGAATGTTTCACGTTTTGGTAAACGTAATTTGTAAAGAAAACAGTAGAGAGTAAAGTTCTTCCTAGCGATACGAATACTGTGTATAATCAAACGTTTCCGCCATAGTGTAGACACTACTACACTATCGCAGACCCTTTTTCAAAAGAAAAAAGGCCGGGTACGATCATAATAGCCGTCTACCGCACTCCAATTACTCTAGGAGAACAGCTGTAGGTCGGCTATTGTGACTATTGATCAACTAGTCTTTTGAAAAACGAACAATAATTTCCAATTAACGGGGTATTCTAGTTCTGATTGCCATTTTCTAACCAATTTTTCAGAATCTCTCCGGAAGGGCTATTAACCCCTTTTCAATCACGATTTTGTACACATATTTATGTATATCGCTCGTGTACAAGAAAAACGTCGCAACTCAAATATTTTCAGTTTACGTTTTACTGCAATCGAATACTCGCTAAATCAATGCAATGTAATTTCGACGATATTGCCAATAATGAACCGTTGAAGATAGTGCTTGTCATTTCAACGTTATATGAAATTAATTTAGTGTTAATATCCTTTTCTTTCATAATTATTCAGTCGCAACTATCGAATCACTTTGAAGGACTCCCCTAATCAATTTAATGTAATTTCAACGACATTATTAAAAATGAACCGATAGATCATGCATATCATTTCAGCGTTATATGAAATTAATTTAGTGTTTATTAACATATCATTTTCTTTCATAATTATTCAGCCGCAACCAGTGCAACTATCGAATCACTTTGAAGGGCTCTCCTATAAAACTTGTATTTTTATATTCGTATCGTTTCTCTAGTGTACGTGCGATATTTGAAGTACATACATTATTCATTAAAAGTAAAATGGATTAAATTTGCATCAGCTGTACGACCTGCTTCGCGTATGAACTGTGCTTATTCTCGAACTGTGCTGCTGGAAATAAAAGTTGGTCAATAAAATAGCGTGAGCAATCTCTCGAAAATGTCAAATGGCAACGGCGACAATTTCGATTTGGTGAAATCTCGGGTGTTCGTGCCGAGTCGCAAGGGGTCCATTGGAAAATCTCGGTGACGAACGACGGCGAACACTTTCTACGAGAGCAATAAAACGTGGTTGGCTACGATGAAAAGTTGCCTGGTTGTTCCACGTTCTCCTCTCTGGTCTGCGCCGGAGATTCTTAAACGTTTGCGTCGGCCGCGGTGAATACTAAGGATTGCCGCATCCGGCGCACTTCCCTTTAAATTCTCGCGTATTCATTTGGGGAGCTTTGTTTGGTGTGTCTGCGCAGTGGCGTCCACGATATCCCGCGTCGTCTCGTGCGAAACCTCCTGGACCGTGAATACAAGCGAGAGAGACCTTTCAGCCTGAACCCGCGTAAACTAGGAAACCTTCCCGTTTCTCTATGGAAGTCGAAAATGTTCTCTATCCACCTAACAGACCGGCCACGACTACCCCGTGCATTAACTCCTGCGATTGGAGAACGTGTACACCGTCGCACAACTATGTCTAGACCCTATCATCCATTTCTAGAGTTCCTAGAAGCAGTCTGTCTCTGACAGAGACCAGTTATGAGAGCCCGCCAAGTTTGCCGCTTCAGATTCCTCTTCGACGACGTTCCTTGGACACGGACAAATTCCGTCCAGTTCTCTTACCTCGGAATTGCACACGAAAACAATTGCATTAGTTTCTTCAGAAAGTCGTTTCGTTCTCTCAATGGAAAATCAAAGCCAATTGTTTTCGTTCTATGATCTTCCGCGATATTTCAGGCAACTTAAAGATCCCATGCTCGTAGAGTTTTTTTTTTATTAGAATATGATTATTAGAAATGTTCTGCTGTTTATGGGGACCGTGGTGTACCCAGGGGAAGAGCCAAGAAAACGGATACAAAACTTAATTCATATTAACAAATCTACATTTCTCAATTCATAATTCTTAATTCATATTAAGAAATGAAGATTTCAATTTCATTATGAAAAGTATTTAATAGGAGGGAAGACAGTAGCAAAATAAAAATTGTATTCGTCTTTGAATTGAAATTGAAATCTACATTTCTTTATTCATAATTCTTAATTCATATTAAGAAATGTAGATTTCAATTTTATTATGAAAAATATTTAATAGGAGGCAATACAGGAGCCAAATAAAAATTGTAATTCCTCTATTAATTATCCTATTAAGCTGGAATTAATACATTGGTGTCTTTAAATATTGTTAACATGTCCAAAGCCGCGGACGCTGCTTTTTGCAAAGGAAAATGTTGCTTCAAATGATTTTAAGGACCTCCAATTTCCGGATGTTGAAGGAATTTTGAGACACCCTGTATATAAGTAAATATGTGTGGCTACCGTTGACAGATATTTTTGCTAAAAAAAGGTCATTTTGTTCAACTCATCTCCCCACCTACAAGATTAAATCCTGGGTGCGCCACTGCACGGGGACCGACATTGCTTCGTTGTTTTACGTAGCGTAACATGTTTCTTTTATCATGGACTAACAAGACGTGCTAACTAGACAACCGGGATAACCTTTTCCGCCGAAAACCACGGATTACATATTTATAGACTGCGTTATGTCCGCTGCTCACGACGCGCATACACCCTTAAAAGCGTCGTAAAAGCTAGACAACCAAGATCATTGTCCTCTGTATTACGCGTTCAGTATCGTTTTGGCCTGGATTTTCGACTATGCTACCGGCCATACAGTCGGGAACAAAATTAAGGCGACGCTCTCTAAAGACCAATAAGATTTTCAAAATTGGCTCTTTAAGAAAGAAGAAAACTTGCTTTCTTTAAGAAAAGTGACACAAGTAAAAAAAAACGTAGTAAAGAAAGAGGAAGTTTTACGGGAGAACCGTTTGAAGATTACCTAAAATAGACAATTCTTTTTATTGTATATCATCAACTTGGAAATGTAAAATAATTTGTTGTTACTTAGATAATGTGCTGATTTGTATGTATTTATTGCCATACTTTTCTTAAAAATATATTTTCAAATGTATCAAAATGTATACATTATTTAAAACCTTTTGTATTTAACATATTCGCATCAGTTCTCATTTTGAGACTAGAAATTAATACATTCGTACATACATTGATACATACAATTTTTCAGCGAATTGTTGAAAAAGTGCAGTAAATGGTTGGCTACTACCAGTTCTCATTTTAAGATTAGAAGTTAATACATTCGTACATACATTGATATATACAATTTTTCAACGAATTGTTGAAAAAGTGCAGTAAATGGTTGGCTACTACCAGTTCTCATTTTAAGATTAGAAATTAATACATTCGTACATACATTGATACATACAATTTTTCAACAAATTGTTGAAAAAGTGCAGTAAATGGTTGGCTATGGGAGGGTTGATGTTTTCGCGAACTGTAAATAAATTAAAGATGGCAAAAATGATCACTGGTTTATGATAAATTCGCGTCTCGTTTGCGACTAGTTACGGGGATTTTCGCGAACGTGGGAGGCGCCCCGTTAAACACATTTCGCCGTGCACCCCGTGCGAGGACACCTTAATTATTTGGTGTACGTGCTCGTGTACGCACTACGTGACTCAAGGAGCCAGGCACCGTTCCGTTATATGCAGCATGCAGTCCGGTTAATGCGCATGATGATTCACAACGAGCCGAGCGTGATACTTTTAGATTCCATAGCGCGCGGTTATATTTGAAGCCGCGCACAACGAAATCAGCGGGCGTGTAACACAGAACGTTGGACGCGGGGGATAGCTGAAAAGGCCTCGACTTTCAGCCAGAAGGAACGACGCCACGCTGCACGCGGTTACCTTTTGTTTCTCTTACAGAACATCCGTCTCTGGATGCACTTCTGTGTGTCAAGGGCTGAATCATCCCCGCGACGGAACGATTTAGGGGATCCCGCTTTTGTTTCGGGAAAACGAAACTTTTCCGATGACTCAATCTCGTCTTTTAAAAAGGCGAGTACACTCGGTAGCATTTTTAGGGGAACAGGCTGCGAAGAAACGAACAGCTCGAGAACATTTTCTACGGTCGGACGATCGCGCAGCATTAGTTTAATCTAGCTTAATTTACTCCCTTATGAAATACAAGCTGGTACGTAAAAATTTGCACGGAACTGTGTCAGGGTCTACGTAATCCAAACAACAAAACCATTTCGACCACTTCGTGTTAGTTTCCCGAAGAGACTCTCGTTAGACGATTCCGTGTACTTGGCTTTAGAAATGTGGTATGGTGTGGATGATGGCGTGGACTTCGGTATCAAATAGACAATTATTTAGTTCGATATTATATCTAATAGTTTGTCAAAATCAACTTCATTATTGAATATATATTTCTTATCAAATCTAACCATGTGTTATCGACCATGCACAGGTTCAACCTGCTCCACGGAGTGTACAGAAGTATAAGAAGACATTCTAATGGCTCCAATAGCTTGTTCTTCAGTTCGATATTATATCTAATAATTTTTGTTAAGATCAACTCCATTATGTATTAAACACACATTTTCTATTAAAACTAACCATGTGTTGTCGACCATCCACAGAGTCAACCTGCTCCTCAGGGTACACGGAAAATCGGGAGCTGACAACATTAATAACAATCGTACTACGGGGACCAGCGAACAAGTGCTTACACCCCGACATCGTAACTCAAACTTCAGCGAAGCCACAGATGAATCGTGAATAATTGGAAGAGCATGATCGTTGGGGCGCAATCTCCAGGACACTTTGCTCGACGACACGGTCGTGGAGCGTCTAGTCGATTCGACGCCGTAAATCTTGATATTACCTATGAAGAATTGCTCGCCGTTGAGAAAAGCTTGAATGAAAAAGCGAGTACAAGTTACAATGAGCTTCTCATTAATCGAAAACACTTTAGGAAATCACGCGAAGCTCTTTCTCCGGCTGAACTTGTCCGGAGAAGCGTCTGGCTGGGTCCGCATTATTTATGGTTCGCTATAAACGTTGGCTGATTCATTAGACAGTTCAGAGTTCACGGGAACGATCGCGTCACTGGGTGAGAATTGGTTCAACTCGGCGAACTCATCTCAAGCGTTAAGTGCCACTGCACCTCTCTTATCCGTTCCCCCTCGTTTTCCTACCAAGTCACTCTCTCTCTCTCTTTTTTCGCTCCTGTAAGCTGTCTAGCCTCTCGCTTTTCTTTCTTTTCTTTTTTTTTCGTTCTATTCGTTCCGCACTTTGCTCCCCTCGTTTTCACAGCGATCCTCCTGCTACCTCGGACACCCACTCGTTACTTACTCCCCTTGATTCCGTGGTTTTCCCTGGTTCTCAGACCGCGTCGCGAGCTACGCGCGCCTTCGGTTTCAGAGATTTCACGCGCTCGGGAACGCGTTCACGACGATACCAGATGTCCCGGCCTGGCATTGACGCATCGTCGTTTTTATGATAGACGATTCGGTTAGCAGACACCACGAAAAAATCGTCTTCGTGCTACTCTCGTGATCCAAACGATCAGCGCGAACCAACGGAGACGAGACAAGAAGTTCCATCTGAACGCCACGGAGAAACGTAGAGAGACGCCGACGAACGATGACGGATGGAAAAGATATAGTATTTTATCTATATAAGTTCCCAACGTGGGTCTACCGAGCGACATTTATGCGGCAAGGACAGTATTCTTTTCCAACTTCTTTATTTTTCATAATTTTTTCATGGGACTTTGATGGCCATGTTTGTGGCATTTTTCTAATTAAAATCATACCAAATATGATATAATTCCGAAGATATTGACTTGTGTAATAGACAATTAAAGTTTCGGGCGCGAGAAGAGTACTATTTTTATTTCATTCTGATCTGCAAAGACTACTATCATTGAAAATAACATTTTACACAAATCCTCTTTCTTATTTGCCTACAAAAGTTGAAACGTCCGCAATTTAGTTATTAGTTTAGAATTCCATATACCTTATAGTTTTCTATTTATCATTCATACTTTTTCGGACCACGATGATACAAATGTTCAACAGAAAGAAGTCGATCGTTTTCTAATATCTAGAAAACGAAAATGGGCGAATTTTCACCTTGTGGAACGTGTGAGGACTAAGCAGAAAAATGTTAGAAAAACGTTGATAAGAGTATCATAACAATATAATAATCGTAATAATAATTTGACTATGTTTGTGTTCGGAATGGGTATTAATGGACGCGTGTGGAATGTTGTCGAGGGTGGTTGGTGTTCTAAATATTTGCAGTCTATTGTTTGCTTGCTGAGTGCATCGAAGACGAGAATAGAAAACATCGAGCGTGAATGAAATAGAGAGAACGAGGTCCCTCGCATTATGAAAGCAATTCCAGGAATCGGTGAGGACGATTCAGCGTCAATTGAGCAGGAAAATGGGTCTGTTCAGTTGTACCCTGTACAGACATGACTAATTAAGATGTATTGCGTTAATTGGTAAACTACAATCGGTCTATTGGTTTGTCACGAGGGTCCCGGTAACATTGGAAGACCATTTAAGTCTCGTAATCTTCACGATCGAGTCGCGATAAGGGATCAAGGTTAAGTGGACACTGATTTAATTACAAAGGCCATCTAGGACTTTATGAGAGAAACGTTGGAAGCATTAAATCGTACGATCCTTTCACAGATACGGCACGGCCACTGTGCCAAAGGGATCTCTTTCACGAGGATAATGAATGTCGTTAATGAACTTTTTCAGTTGGCTGTGCAACTAATGAAACGAGCGGGGCTCAAACGAATGAAGTGACGATTGCTGCTAGCGATGGTTCACAGCGAAAGAAATACGCGACCGTTCGTCCACCTAGGTGACCGCTTTTTATAAGCTCCATATCAAATTTAATTGCGACAATGTAAAACTTAATAACATTCTACGCTGCCTCGGCACTTTTATTTTTATTTATCTTTTTCTTACAGACGCAATTTTAAGTTAATCTTGAAAATGGTCCAAATCAGTGACCGAAACGTTGATTATTTAAAATAATTAGCAAAACTGCTTAGTTAAGTTTGTTTTTTACGATCGAACCATAGCACCGAGATCATTTAATAATTGTTACCACATAAAAAAGTTGTAAAAAGCAATTTTTTGTATTTTGTTTTACAATTCCGATTAATTGTAATTTTTGACAAAATTTTTATCATATCCTGTAGCAAACTAATTGCTTTAGCTTCCCACGAAGGTTCAAATCGTATAGTACAATATTAAAAGAGTTATAGTCTTTTTAGAATTTTTAAGATCTCATTCGTCATAATTGTCCGAATATTAGTGGAATTCACTGTATATCGTTGAAATAATGCAAATTTCGATTAGCGTGTGTGCAATAGGGTAGCTTGTAGACAGCGCACACACGCTTAGATTCCGATGAACTTGTCGGTAATGCGAACAGATGTTCGAAAGGAAAGGCTGGCTGCCGTCTACGCTCCATTATGTCTGGAATTTGATTGGAGCTTGCACACCGACCCTTACAATAACATTCCATCGTGCCGATACGAGCATCCCCGACGGATTTAGCCGATCTCCCGACGCGGCGGGGCGGTCTGAAAACAAAATAAAATCGTGAACGAACACTCAACCTTTTCAGCGACTTTGGAAACTCGATAAAGCTACCACTCGACCTAACGAGATCACGGGCAGAACGAGCTCGAGCGATACAACTCGGAACCATAGCCGCGCAAACAACAGAGTTTCGGGGCCGAGCTCGTCAGCTTGGAGCCGGGATCAACGGGAAAATAAAAATGGGAGCTGGTCCATACATTCCGCAGAAATTCCGTGGTACGCGGAACCGCACCAGTTATACCGCATAAATCTTCGCGCTTTGCTTGCCGAAGAAGTTACGTAGAACTGAACATTGCTCGCTGAACCAGTGCCTGCTTCGGATTGAATTATATTGTTGAACTTCGCAAGTAGGTCGTTCTTTATCCATGTAAAACTTCTATCGATTACAATCATGGTATAGTCGCTGTGGTGGAATGGTGTTCAACCGTTTCAGAACCTTCATTCACAATTTATGACGAACGAGTGATCAGAATGACAAATTACATTGTAATTTAATTGAATGAGGAAACAAGTATATTTTTCAGATCAGAATTATATGATTGAACTTCGCAAGTAGGTCGTTCTGTATCCATGTAAAACTTCTATCGATTACAATCATGGGGTAGTCGCTGTAGTGGAATGGTGTTTAACCGTTTGAGGACGTTTATTGACATACTGATGGCTAAACTGCGGATTTGCTGAATTTATGACACAAATGGCCACGTGTAGTTTAAAGCAGTAGACGAATTACGAAGATTTAAGGACATCAGTGTATTCATGTCAGCTTAATAAAACAATTAAAAGTAGAAAGAAATTTCTATTTGGCTCCTGTGTCTTGCAATCGATGCAAACATTTTTTATTTTGCATAAAGATCCACAGTCTGATGACGAATGAGTGACCAGAATAACAAATTACGTTGTCGTTTAATCGAATGAGAGACCAGAATTACATATTACTGTACAAACGATCTAATAATAGTACAAATTTTTTCTGCATCGATTTTTTAGAGGTACTGCGTTGAACACCACTTAGAAAGCGAGTACAGTAATTTCTCCGCGCGACAGTTACAAAAAAAATCAAACAAACATCGATAGATTCTGTCCTACCTATACCTTCACTTGGGATTATAATGTTACAGAAGGATTCTGCGAATGGTTGTCAAGCAGCATCGAGACCGATGATTGAATGCAACGAACGACTCGTCGACCCGAAGGGACACTTACGAAAAAGAGCCAAAAAGAAGAGGGAACAGTGTTGCATGGATCCAAGGACTCGTCGAGGATAGGAGAAGTTGAATTGCCGAGAAACCGAAGTGCTCTTCGATGATGGAGATGAGGAAGGCGGCTGCGTGGGTCGCATGCATTTAGACTCAGCTTGCCGTGTAGCAGCCCCGACCCGATACGAGTTTGCGAATGCGATTTCCGTTTGCGGTCGAAAGTAGGAGACCGTTGGAAAATGAATTATGTTTTTTCAACGTGTTGGCGGCTATGTCTTTGGCGACGTGTCACCGCTTGATAAATATCAGCCAACCCGTCGAAACTGTCATACATAATTGCCGCGAGCGATCAAATGTCGCAGGAATCGGGTGGTGCAAAAATATTGAAACGCAAAAGCGAACTGAATCGGGTCAAACTATCCGGGACGTTCGATACTCGTCGCGACGAATGCAAATGCACCGCTGTCACTAAGGCGAACGACTCCTTCACCTCTCCTCGAAGCATCGAACTAACCGAAGTAATTAAAGACAGCCCCCGTTCAGGAAAAGACTCATAAATCACCGGACAAATATTCGTTGTTGTCTGCACAGAAGCTTTCGCGTTTGCAAGAAAGTTGACGAGATAGGGCGCACAGCTCGAAAGAGGATCGCTGGGGACCTAGATCACACTTCCTGGTACAGAATTGAACGGAGAAGATTGTGAACCGCAGATATGGACTCGCGTCACGGCTCGTTCTCTCTCTCTCTCGCTCTTCATCTTTCTTTCTGTCTTTCGCTGTTCACCAGTTTTTTTTTAATGAGAATATCATCCGGAGACTACAGAGACGGCATTCATTTGCTGTACTAGTCGGATTTACCTTCATTACCAGGACACGTCACTCGACCGACGCGCTCCGCGGCTGGTAAGATTTAATTACTGAAGTGGCCCGCGAATTTCATCTCTCTTGTTACTACGCAGCACTCGGCGGGTCTGAGTTTGTTTATTTATTTTATTACTGCTTGATTTTCTTTAATTTCGAAGCAGAAATATTAGGCTGTGTCGCGCGTGAAATGTCCGGCTTTAAGGTGGGATCTCCTTTGCGCGTTTGGACGCAGCGTTTTGTTATCCCAACGTCTTTTATACTCCATTCTTTTTTATGCTAATCTTCTGTCTTCTTCTTCTTCTTCTTCATTCTTCTATCTTCTATCTTCTTCATCTTCTATATAAATAAAAATTAAATGCCGTTCGTTGGTAAGCGCATCACTTGAGAACGACTGGACCGATTTGGTTAATTTAAAAAAAATGTTCGTGATAATCCGAATAAGGTTTTTAGGGAAAGAAAAATTGGAGAAGCTGCCCGGAAAAAAAGGAAAATTCAGGAAAAAATGAAAGTGCTTTTATCTATGGGATTTTTGTATGAACTCAAGACCATAACTCACGATTCGAACGTTGGATATGCGTAATTCTTCTTTTTTTGTTTTGTTCGTTACGGCCCTGGAACAGTTTTCAGGAAAAGAAAATTCGAGACAATTACAAAGGAAAGTCGGAAAATTCGGGCAAACTGCAAAAATCATCTTCTGAACGTAGTCCTCTCAAAATTGAATATCCACGGCCACAATCGTTAATAGATACAATGATCACTCAGAAATACGTTTTTTTTCTCATTTACACTTTGTTCACACGTTTCCAATAGCTTTTCACAAATTCACAAAACGATCACAAACTTTATTGAAGTTTGGACAGGACAACGTCTGTCGGCTCAGCTAGTTACTTATAAAAATGTACTTGTTAGAACCTCGATCATTTGAACTCAAATGACATCGAACTTCATCGAACATTCAACATTATTACTTTCTGCTGATTCTACAAGAGGATATTCTTAATTACAATTTGCTGATGGATAGTCATGAATTCTTGAATCTTCATGTTTCGAGTTTCTGCCAGGTTGTAGGGACTGCGACCAGCGAAGACTCTGGGAAAGTCTTGCAGCCATATTTTCAGATACAAACAGTGTATTTGAAATTGTGTCCGAAAGCCGCATGAAACGGAAGAGAGAAGTAACGAAGAGAGAGAGAGACTGGTTTATCCATTTTTCCAAGCGCAGTTTGTTTTCGTTGCAGCAAGTATCTAGGTCGTATTAAGCACCGAAATAAATCGTACATGCCCGTCTCTGTGCAACGTTAAACAGACCAATAGCCTGAGCCACTCTCAGCCGGCGCAAAGCGGCTTTCTCGGTGTTATTCAAAGTAGATAAGAGCATTTCAGCGCGGTGCTGGAATTCAACTTTCCGCGATGCATCGGGAGGCACGGGCGCGGCGATGCCAACGGAGAAATTCGCTACTTCGTGGACTTTACGGTAAATGACGTAATCTCCTTATCGTAATTAATTGGACAATTATATTAGGTTAGAGCTACGAGTTCGATAGGACACCGGCGGAAGAGTCTCGGCCACTTCAATGCTATTCCTGCTACAAAGTTCGTCCGCGACGATTTTGCCATGCACTCTTTCGAATTAAACGAGTCTACGGCCTTCAGTTTCTATCTGAATTCGTTGACAATCACTTTGCAATTCAGGGATCTTTCCAATATTCCTGGTCCAATCGGAATTATGCGGTGAAATGATAATTGTGAATGAAATTGTTGGTTGCACTCCTCTCTGTAATCAGTGTGTTACAATTAAAGCTTTACTGCATGAATTTTTTCATTAGGGTGAAAAAATTCACTTCTGGATGTTGAACAAATTTTGA
>CM052324.1:8055418-8094788 GCA_028455615.1 Lasioglossum zephyrum | reverse complement strand
AACTTGTTACCGGATGCTGCGTAGTTCACGCGACAAAGGAAGAAGTGTGTAATGAATCTACATTAGTGAAGCAATTTTCACCTTGTAATACAATTTTGACCTTGAGATTCGATGTTAAGGTCAATTTTGCAATCCATTTTGTAACAGATCTCCATGCTGCAGTGATCACGACATATGTAAAATTTTGAAACACCCTCTACATATCATAGAAATAAATGCATAAATGTTACCAGCTAAATTTATGTATATGTAAATACTGATCAACTTTTGTTGGAAACATTTTCTTGGCAGATCGTAGGAAATGTCTTAAAAATCGTGTTAACAGGAATAATTCTGCCGCAGGAATAACATAAGTAATAATACTAGCACAAACAAGATAAATACATAAATAAAATCACTAATGTATTAATGTATATATTATATATATGGATTATTTATGAATTATTTTAGTCGCATAGATGCACTTTCACTCAGACCCCTTTTCCCTATTAATAATGCAATTGAGGGAACGGTCGCCGCGGAATGATTGGCATAAGCTGTAATTTCTAAACCTCACTGACCACCGGGATTTTTCAGACGACAAGGGTAGGAAACGGAATGCATTAACGATGACCATAAGAAACAACAGGCCTGCGGTCCCTCAGGATTCGAAACAATCGTAGCGAGCATGGAATAATTAATTCCTTTATTTATATTCAAGCACTGAGTAATAGAGCGGTGCGTAGGCTGCGCATTTTTTGTGCCACCTCCTTCGATATCATATTCTTCTAATGCAGGAGTCGACTCTCGAGGGTTCTGAACACTTTCGGCTCTTTGTCCTGTCAGTGAGTTCGACTACTGAATTTTCGTGCCATCTCTTGCTCTATTATATCTTCCTAACGTAAAGAAGAAGGAGAATATGATTTCGAAGGAGTTGGCACAAAAATGCGCAGCCTTCGCACCGCTGCCAACGATGGTCTCTGTATGCAGTAGCTCGCGAAATCATTTAGAAAATCACTAATAACAAAGACGTTTTAACTGTTGTAGCTGTGGAAAAGTAATTGAAATATTTGTAAGCTTTGTGTACAGGTCGGTGAGTCATATATGCTCGAAAGAGGGCGGGACTAGATAATTTAGAACAGTAAACAGATAGACATACAGAGCGACAGTTAAACGCGCAATTAATTGATAATTCGTGAGTAAACGTATAAATAAAAAGAAACCTTTAATTATAAAAATCTACGAGCACAAGTGCTATACAAACCTTGTACTGAGATAATATAGGGAAGCACAAACATTTAATTGCTGATTCTCTATATTTTTAGATTAATACAACACGTGGGAAGCATATAATAATTATTTATTATGTAATTAATAATAAAACTCTATATTTTTAGACGAATCAACCTTGTGTTTTTTGCTTAAGAAAGGAACCATATTATATATTTATGAACCAGTCTATTACAGGGTTTGCACCTCAAAGACTTTTCTACAGCTTCGATCCCGGGATTCGTTGTGAAACAGCGACGTGACAGCGTTTTCTCGTAATCAGTTTTTGTTCTCCGCGAATATTTAAAGAGACCTGGCGCAGGAAAAATGTAATTTCAATGTCGCCAGCTACGCGAGCGTATTTCTCACGCTCGAGGAACTATAACTTTCGACATTCCGTGTAATATGCATTAACGGTTTGCCGTTCAACGACAAAAATTCACATTTGAGCTCTGCGCAGCTCTCGACTTCTCTCAGCTCGGGTTTCGTTGGGACGAGGAAGAAGCCTGGCGCCGCGTGCGCTTAAAACAAATGGAAAAGCACGCGTTAAAGGTTTTACCCCTTGATGAATGAAGGAAGTACTGGTATAGCAACTCGGCCGGCTGGGTCTGGCAGCAGATTTTCATTCGTTCCTGTTAATAAATTGGACGTTTCGCGCGCTAGCGAAATCCAGGAAATCTAATTTCAGTTCCTTTGGACAGTTGTTTCGCAGATTTCTGACTGTCAACCAACTTCCACAGGCGCGATTCGTTCACCGAGAAGTTTCTCCGAACTCGGACAATCTTCTAATCATCGAGACGATGCACATGCACTGTTCCGAAGGGTATAGTTGGATAAGATTCTTCGTAGTTTCGAGTCTAAACTTCAAGTTTCGAGTCGGTGTCCCTGCCGCAAGAGTAGCTATAGGCTGAGCACGGTTCAATAAATTATTTCTTCAGTTTCGCTCAACAACAAAATTACGAAACAATTCAAGAACATTCTATCTGACAGCGTAGACTACTGTGAATTTATTCGGAATTTTTTAATACACGAGCAACTTTTAAAAAATCTTAGAAACTTAAAATTTCTGGTTTTATATTGAAGTTAATTGGAGTTAATTTATCGGCGCAAGGTTCGATCAATTTCTACGAACTAGCAATTCCAATTATTTTAACATTGCGATCGAAACTAAAAATTACTTATTTTATATTAAAGTTATGACCACGCTCATATTATTATGGTAGTTTTATTATGATTATAATTAATATTATTATGATTATTATTATGGTTATTATTTTTTTCAGATTTTGCAGATTATACGAAATGTTTCTTCCGCCACGATGCGTTGTGACGGGGCCACATCGCTAACAAATGGAAAGCTGGAATCTTTCCCGTTAGCGGGACGCGTCACTCAGTTCTAGAAGGAGGAAGGGCCATTGTATTTTGAACGACACGGCGAGCCCGCCACACGCACACCCTTATTTTTCCATCTATAGTCTGTCACCAGGCCGATAATTCTGATATCGTTTCGACCGATCTCCCAAATGTATCTGACACGCTCGTTTCGGATTCTACAGCTCTGTCGCTGTCCCCTCCGATCCTCTTATCGCCGAAAACGGCCCAGCACGTATGCAACACAGATCGTTAGCCAATTTCCTCACGATTTCTTTCGCAAGCTAGTTTGCTAGATGAATGCTAACGCATCGTGGACCGGATATCTTATTGATAACCATGGACGGTAGCCAGCCACCATTTTGCGTCGAATATATTTCGTTTCTTATGCTCTGCTGGTCGTCCCTTTCGCTTTTGCGATAAAATTACTAGTCGAATAAAAATATTTCATACAAGTATATATCTCGTCACCATGATTTTATCGAGAAATACCATTTTTCACTTATATTTCTCACTACATAGGTTAACTAGGTTTAAGTATAGGTTAAAATAGTTAAGATATAGAGTAGATGTAAATGCGGTGATTGAAATGAGGAAAAGTTTAAGGATTTGTAATCCTTAGAGAAATCAAATAATGTTTTATATATACTTTTATACTTATATGATAAATATAAAATACTCCATATTTGACAAAATTAAAGTTTTTACTGTTTCTTTTGTATGGAATGCTTGACTGCATCGTGAAATGCATAAAGTGACGAAACAATTTTTACAGAAATATCTGGTTTCCTTCGGCCATTTTTTTTTTGCAAATTACACGTTCTATTGTTGGAAGAGATCTTTTTCTGCGGGTTGTATTGTTGTGTATTAAATCTTCTGCATTGATCAAAATTATCCTTCTGCATTCCATACAACGTAAACAATCAAAACTCTAATTATGTAAAACATGGAGTGTTTTATATTTATCAGTTTTAAGCACCAACGTGTCTTGCAAATCGATCACTTGTGTTTTTACAAAGAAAATCATGCTGACGAGATATCTCGTTGACCTTTTCTATATAATTACCAAGGGTTAATAATTATTCACTGTTACAAGTAACAATGATCAACCTGCTTCTTGCATCAGCTGAAACAATAATCAGGCGCGCGTTGAACAGTAGACAAAAGTGGTAGAGAATCGAATGTTCGCTGTCGCATATAAAAGTGACATTTTCATTTTGAGATCAACATTATGCGTTCGCGGCTCCTTCCCGAAGGAAGTTGTTTAGCCTGGTTGGCATGAGACCGTCTGTATAGTCATCGGATAGCGAATACATATATGTATGTTGCGAAAATAGAATCGCGGAATCAAGGAACTTCCAGTCGACGGAGCCGGGGATACCGAGAGACCGCCGAATGTAATGAAACGCGGTTTCCGGTGACGCGGCGGGAGAAAAGTTTCGGGTAATTCACCGAGCAAACAGGTCACGTGTTTGCAGAGGAAAATTTCATGGGACTAGAACACGACTTGCTCTATTTCAGAAACGTATATCCTCGCCTTCGGCGTATTTGCTTTAATGAACAGCGAATTTCATTCGGACCCGTCCGGACGCATCCGACTTTCCTCGTATCTGTATCAAATTTCGATAAAAGCACTCGTTCGCTCGCTCGATCGTCAATGCACTTGGCTTTTTAATGGATGTTTAAAATGCTATCACGTCCGAATTGATTCGTGAATTTAATATTACGGATCGGATGACAGTGTTCGCGTTTATTCTCGTATTTCTAAATTCGGCGAGGTTACACGAATACAACTGAAAATTGTTCGCCCATTTCGAATATTGGATTGCAATATAAATTCGTTCGAGCGACGTTCTTTCGTCGGTCCATTAATTGGTGGCTGATTGTATCGTGACAATTTTTAAAAAATTTCAGTTTATGCATTATGCATTAGAGCTCGGAATTTTACCCGGGTACCCGAGTACCCATGATATACCCGGGTAGAGCAAAACTACCCGGGTATATCATAAGACATAAGTCATAAATGATTTCGTGCAATTTAAAACAATAATGAAATTAAAAGAACGTTGATATATTAATCGTAAATTAATAAAATCGTTCAAGAGAATAAGTAATCGTAATATATCGTCTGCTTTTTCCTATTGATGCAAACGATTTTTATTTTGCATAAAGATCCGCAGTGTATTCATGAGATACCCGGGCAATTGAATAATTTTTGTTTACACGAGCACCCGGGTACCCGAGTAATTTTTGTTTACCCGGGTATCTCACGGGTAACCCGGGTATCTCATAAGTCACAGCTCTATTATGCATTAGCCATTAGCTATTATTTTGCCTTACAATATCGTGACCGACTCATCATGAAGATTCCGATCAAATTCTCTGAAAATATTGATTAAAAGCTGCGACGTTCGGTTTTTTGTCGTATTGAAATATGATTGAAAAGCACTTTTAGTTTCTCGTCAGACTTTTGCGACATTTATGGATAAAATACTGTAAAACTACAGACACAATGAGAGCATTACCTTGTAAACAATTACTTTTATATTTTCCTTGGCTACATCTCAATTGTGAGACTGCCCGAACAATTTCCGGATGTGTCTCGACGACCTTGTCGAAAAAGGGGAGGTGGTGTCCCGCGCGAATCTCGGGCCGTCGATAGTTGGTAGGATAAACAACAGTAAAAATAATCATCCGCACCCTTTCGTTGGTCGCCTGAGCGGTTCTCAACAGAGAATGAGAGAGATAGAAGAAGGAGAGTTGGAGAGATGGAGAGAGAGAGCAGCAAAGCCACCCTCGTGGCGTTGCAGGGTGGCGCGCGAGGACTTCGATCGGCCCGCTGCTTTGCTCTTTGTGCTTGCAATATAGCGTTGCTTCCTCGAGGGATAATTTTGCGTGTGCACCACTGTCTGCTTACTCGGGGCAAATAGGTATGCAGTTATTCTGAGACTGCCGGGGTGAATGGCCAGGTTCTCGGCGGCGTTGCAGCTTCTCTCCGCGTGCTCGCGAAAGCTTAAATCAAATATCGCAGACCGCTGCCCGGTCCTTGCCCATGCCGGGTCTCGATCATCGTAATAACACGCCAGATTGTTTGACCATTCGAGCCTCTCTCTCGACCTAAATCTATCATACAATCTCTGAGAAACTCGACTCTAACCAGTTTGCTTGATTCCGAGTTTTGATCGTTGACCAATTTTGTCAGGACCCCGATTAGCGTGAATCGATTCTACCATTTAACGTAAACAAGCTGGATCTAAACTGAAAGTGTATGCTCTGAAATATCGCTTCAGATATCTGATCGTTTCGGAGCATTTGTCGGATTTGTGTTATACCGGTCAGTGGTGATCATTCGCTCTTGGTAGACAGCCTAAATCTGGCTATCTGTGTGGGCATGTTAATAAATAATGTTCGGTAGTTTCAGAATCTAATTAATTCATAATATTTCAATCTTCAACGTAGGCTCGCATTAAAAAGTTGCGCGAAACTAATCGTTTGAACGTTTTAAAAAATGTAGTTCACATATGGTAAAATATTAAAGAGAAGTTGTCATCTTTTCAAAAGTGTCCTAATGTTGATGAGAACACGTTGAACACTTTCTGAAATATATTTTTTGCTTGAAAAGATTAAACAAAGACCGAAACGTCGAAATTAATATATTGCAAAATTACTTTCAAGTGTAGTGATCGAACCGGAGCGTCAAAAACATCAACTTTGTTTAAACACACGTATGTACAGTATTTTAAAAAAATTCTTCGATCATGTTGGACGGGAATCTTCCGTATGTAATCCTGAATTTTTCACGATTTGTCTCGAATTCATTGAATCTACGGAATCCTTATGGATCGCTGTTAATTACGATTGGTTTATTAGAAAGAAGCAATCACGCGAACACCTCGGCCAAAAGTACACCGCAGCCGGATTATTGGATTCATCCGATTTCCATTTTCCGCGATAAATTATTTCCCATTTCCTGGATCCAGAGGCGACCGCAGGAAATAGACGTTCCACCAGCGTTTGCCGAAAATCAAATTTGCATATTATTTAAGCGACGCCGAGCGCGGTTATCGAACCGTGCACGACACTTGTGCATGCATCGTCTACGGAATTATAGTGCTCGAACTACTTGCTAAATATTTCTGTGCTACCGCGTAACAGAAACGGAGACGATACGCGAACGCATTTCCGTCCGTTCATTTATGTCACTGGCGCTCAACTAATTATTCATGTCATTCGCCGAATTTAAATGCGCACGCCACTTCGTGCTGAAATGTCTGTCATTCATACTGTGCTCACGTTTGTGGGAGGGGTAGGCAAACAGGCTTAGATCGGGAAGCTCCGACATTCTCAGATTAGGACGGCCCTGTTAAAGATACTCGATTAAAGCACGACACCCAGTACAGAAGGGTGGACCTTATTTTTCGACTATCGAATCTTAACCCCTAGAATGGTGCCACTGGACGAAAAAATAATCTGTGCAAAATTTGAAAATTTTGTAACTCGGTTTTATTATCGAATTATTGGTTCCCATTGAGTTCGTCGTCGAGCACAGCGTCGAATTTTTAAGAGATTGATGAGGTTTGACACGTATAATTTATATTTCCCGCTGTCAGTGTAATATGCGTGTATAGGTGGCGCGGTATATAATAGACCATCTATTCTTCTGTATGTGCTTCTACTAGTCTGTAAGTGCATTTGTCTTTTTCTCAGACGCTTCGTATCGCCCAAATGAGAAGCACGTGTATAACAAGTTATAATAAACCATTTTATCTTTGTTTTAACCCTAACAAGAATTAATAAATTAAAATAAAATTAGATTTATTTTTACTTTTGTATTATTCCGTGATCTGTACAACAAATTCGCTAACAAAATTGAAATTTGGACAGGACGACGTCTGTCGGGTCAGCTAGTTAGTAATAATATGGAATAGTTTCGATAATTGGAGAACAATTGGAGAAACAAAAGAAACGTTATTATGACGGGCATTGAACGGGCTTTAGCCTTGTTTCAAAGCGTTCGCGAACGTGAACAGGTCCGACTCGAGTTCCCAAGTAATTCTACGTTGTAGCTGGTCCGTTATGCTATACTACTCGAAATCCTCCACGGTTACGTAACATGCGTTTCAGCCAACTATTTGGAGAAGCAAGACATCGCGCGGCTGTTATTCCAAGTGCAGCGAATCGTGGCCGTCCAAGCCATGGCTGATAGTAAAGCGAAAGGGTTTCAAAGCGGAGATTGGTGTCGATCAAACGGCGTGTAACGCGAGTCTAGCGTTTATTTGCCATCATCCCTGGTTAACTGGAACAGAACAGCCCACGGAAGGACTGAAGGCAAGTTCTAATGGAACGTCACGCGCATGCTTGTACAGAGACGAGTGGCCCGTTACGATAGATATATATTTCTAATTAGCCGAACTACCAGACCCCTTACTCGTACTTACATATACGCCAGCAGAGTAGTTTGAAGTTCGCGCGCTTTCTCCGAGGAGGTTTCCGAAGCTTCCGGTGAACACTCATCAACGCGGCACGACACTTTCGACCAAAGTAATCGGCTCCCCGCGCGGACCACGCTTCTCCGCAAGAAACTCTAATTGTAAGACGAGTCCACAATCATCGGGGAAACTCGCCACCATCGAACGAAATTATCGCGAAACTATCGCCTGATTTCACGCTGCCACACCGAGACCGCTTCAAATTGAAATGATTATGGTTCGAGGCTCTCCTATACGCGGCCTAGGAAACTGCCGAAATGTTGTTGGATAGTTTCCGGAACGGATCTTTCCTTCGAAAGGAAAACAGTTGCGTTTACTTCGGAATTATCTCGGAAACTTTGATGTTTTAATTGTTATAGTATTGAAGTGATCTCTCGAGACACTTTCAGTGTTGTTTGCAAGCTTTGGAGATCAAGAATTTTTCCGTGGCATTCCTTATTCACCGTGACTGAAGAAGCTCAATTTTGTTAACCAGTGTTATAAACAGGTACACATTAATCCTTAGCGTTCGAGTGATTCTGAAGCACCTCTAAAAAAAATTGTAGCACGATTGCACGTTTTCCTTGAAAAGGAAAACAGTGGCGCTTACTTCGGGATTTTCTCGAAAACTCCGATGTTAGAATTGTTATTTGCAAGCGTGTGTTATTTGCAAATTTTGGAGATGAAGAATTTTTCCGTGGGACTCCTTATTCACCGTAACCGAAGAAGCTTAATTTTGTTGACCGGTGTTATAAACGGGTACACATTAATCCTTAACGCTCGACTGACTCTGAAGCGCCGCACCATTATTAAAATATTGTTTACATAGAACGAGCATAAAAGTATTTCTGATCGCAGAACGATGATAAACGAAGTAGCATGTTTCGGCGTAAAGCCGCGACTCGTCTACCATCAGACGTCCGGTCGATAATGCTCGTGGGTCTGTCTCATTCAGGAATATTCCAGTTCATTCAGAGGCTCGCTTTAACCGCTAATTGATGTCGCGTCACGACACGTCGTTCGTCTGCATTCAGTCGACTGCGGTAAAAGTATAACGCGAACGATAGAACTCAACGATTACGCGGAAACGGTTCGTTGATGCCTGATAACACCCGGAGAACAGCAATCGGTGGTTAACAAATCGATGTCATTAACTCGTTTTCGCCCGTTAACTTGCTAACGACGATTATTATCGCATTTTTACACAATTCGACGAAGGAATGACAAAACTTGAAATACTAGAATCAACTAAATCATGGATAATATTACATTCAGGTAAATTGAACATTTTTTTATCTCCTTAATGAAAGTTCAGCCAATGTAGCTTTAAAGGACCTCGGAATAAACTCGACTATTTTCCAAGTTAAAAGTTAAGGTGTCGGTAGTCCGCCGATGACGAACGTCGTTTATTTTTACAGTGCTGATTATATTTATCTGGAAGCGATTGTGGTTTTACTACGTTCTTTTATTATCTCGGTTTCTTGTCTGCCTGTTCGGTGACTTTTGCAATTATTATTAAACGAACTTCCCGATGAGCTAGAGACTTGAAATTGGAAAGATAGCTTAGAACTGGATGACAATATTCGAAATTTTTTTTTAGAAAGTCTATTTTAAGTTTTAAATCTTACAAGTATTTTCATAGCAATTCAAAATTCACAATCACAAATTTTCACCACTGCCTGTACGAGGTTAGGAATCAGTATGCGACTAGGAAAAATTATTTTATACTTTTTAGTCCGTTTTTAGAAACGTGGTATTTCTTAAAAATTTATTTTTCTCTTGATTTATCACGAATTACGAGAATTAGACCTCGGCGTATGTTATATGAGAAAGCAAACAGGATAACTCACGAATCTGTTGATAATCCGTGCTGAGATTCCACACTTATGCGAGTAATCAGAGATAACGTGGGAAGTTCGGCTGATTTATTCGATGTTCCACGGACTGCAACGTGACCAACTTCCGCTGACTGCGGTCTGCGGAATTTCTTGTTATTCGTAAGTTTATCTTAGCATATGTAATCGTATGTGTGGCGTAATTCCTGGTAGGCAATGTTTGATTAACTACACTGTCCAACAAATTTCAACTTCTTTCAGGTTTCCATATAACTGGTCTTAATTTTTCTCCTACAAACACAGGTTTTGAGAAATTTGAATTTGAAAAAAGACATATTTTTCGACTTTGAACAAATATTCTGATATTATTATATACGATATTGTATTGTTCTTTACATCAGAAGATTCTTTAGATTTTTTAGAATGTTTAAGCAACCATTAAAGACGGAGAGATGATGATGATGAACATGTTTAAACAATCATAGTGTATTACTATTGCACATCACTGGATTCGGGAAAGTCTAAAGAATCTTCTGATGTAAAGAACAATACAATATCTTTTATAATAACATCACAATATTTGTTCAAAGTCGAAAAATACGTCTTTTTTTCAAATTCAAATTTCTCAAAAAACTGTGCGTGTAGGAGAAAAATTAATGCCAGATTCGGAATCAGCGCAAAAAACTCTACAAGATCCACCAAACAGTTATATGGAAACATGAAAGAATTTAAAATTTGTTGAACAGTGTTATCAACGTTTATATGTGTCACTGTATTCCATGATATTAAGAACTAGTCTGAACCATGTGAGCGTTGGGAGAGAACCAGTACAAGAACAAAGGAAAGGAAAATGCCCTTCGAAACTCAAAACATTTCCGCTAATATACCATTTATTGTTATGGTTAAACAATTATACAGATAGATGCAAAAAAATTCCGCAGCCTAATGATGACAATAGAAAACACGTGTCTGGGCCAATCAGTGGACAATTATTGTGGCAGACGTTTCGCTGGTTCGATAGAATACTTATTGTCTCGAAGACCGCAAATCTGAATTCGATGAAATGTTTGCGGATATTAGCAGCGATTGATTGCGAGGACGGGGGTACAGCACGGCCTGGAATTCTCAGTCGGAGGAAGAAAATCGATTGGGTATTGTTCCGTTTGATTTG
Source organism: Lasioglossum zephyrum (assembly GCA_028455615.1). NCBI lineage: Eukaryota > Metazoa > Arthropoda > Insecta > Hymenoptera > Halictidae > Lasioglossum > Lasioglossum zephyrum. The sequence continues at coordinate 8,083,695 of CM052324.1, read as the reverse complement.
TTAGTGAATACCGCTCCCAACGCCTCGCATGCATTGGTTCATTGCGCTTCTGCAGTCGTGCATCGGCATTCCTAGGTATAAACACCTGACAACAAAGTTGAAAGGCCGACCTAGTTGATGCTATCTAACCGCGAGTCCGTGAACAATGGGTCACGAGATACGCATTTAACAGCACGCGTGGAACTGGGTACGCTCTTCTGAATCGAGGTGTCTGCGAATCGGCTGTTGCGGAACATTTCTGAAAATTCTGGGAAAATGTGCTTGCGAATCCAGTACAACGTACTCTTGCCTCCTTTGTAGCTACGCGCGAATCAAAAGCTTCGTTACTCTGAATAGCAAATATTTTAACACCGATCCTTCCCTAATGCCTTCAGAACTCTTCTTCCTCTGAAATTGAATTTCTCCGAATTCTCAGAAGAGAAATGTTGAAAATTTTGTCATGGACATGGCATTTCTTCGGAAACTCGATAACTCTCCAATTGAGGTCTTTAACACTTTTCCAATTTTCAATCGAAGCCCATTGAACTTTAATAATCTTTCAATTGGGATTCTCGAAAGTCCGATAATTCTCCTATTAAAATCTGAGGAAGGTTAATAATTTCAAAATTTTCATAATTTCACTTGAATCGTTCTCGGTTGAAAATTATCGAAACTTTAATCGCATCGACCGAAACGAAATGTCCCGAACTTTTCGTTCCGAATCCGTTAACGGCTGGAAAAAATGGTAAACCTTCGAGTCCCATCATTTTCGTACTTTCCGTTTGAAACTTTCAATGTTTCCGCCGCATTCGATCACTTTTTGTTTTCAGTTGAACAAAAGCAAAGCGTCATCTTCATATTCGGAACATACTCTATATTCGTTCCACGCGAAACAAAAAAGGAAAGCGAAATATTCTGCAGTTCGGTAGATTTGGTCGTGCTAGTTTGAAATTTATTCTTTCCGAAGTTTCTCGGAGTGCGTATTAAGCATGAAATTTGCATCGAAACGGACCGTCCCCGTGCCAGCAGAATCAATTCTCCACCGATGCGGAGGAGTAAGAATCGAGCGAGCGACGGAATCGGACATTAATTGCCGGTTTTGCAATCAACGAGTCGCGTTATTTGTGTCGCCGCGACGAATATCGTCCCACGTCATCTCCCAGGAAAGTCGCATTAGAATATAATTTCCAGAGTTGTGCAATTCGCCGCGTTTATTGTCCGTTTAAACGGTCTCGGTGCGAGCGAATCAGTTCCACCTCGATGAATACCGTGTTCCTCTTTTCATTACTATTATTTCCAAGCTCGACGAGTCTGTTTCACGCAAACACAGAAGAACCTAGATTCAAATATTAGAATTATTAACTCCATTAACGCTGTAAATAGTTTTCTCTAGATTCACTAAGAAAATTAATAAAGGACTGTCGTAAAGGTTGCAACATGTTTTGTTTTTTAATTGGAAAGGTATACTTGCCAGCAGAGATGGGCAGATTCGTATTCGTAAATTCGAATCCGAATTTGATTCACAGCACCTTAACGTGTCAATCCGAATACGAATACATTCGTATTCAAAAGTGTGAATTCGAATAGATTCATATTTGCAAGTGTGAATCCGAATACGAAATTTGGATTCACACCTATGAATCCGAATCCGAATCTATTTGGATTCACACCTATGGATCCAAATCATTTCGGATTCTCATCTATGAATACGAATACATTTGGATTCACACTTGGATTCACTGAAAAATTCAATTCAAAAGGCCAATATAAATAAATAAATGTCTGCCTGTACCTCGCTACATTAAAGGTAGGATGCGTTCTCGAATCATTATCTACTGCGATAATTTGAATTTGAATTTGAGTAATATAAGTAATATAATGAAATAATATTATTTATTATTCTTATTATTATTTATTACTATAAATAATATTACTCAATTATTATTACTCAATATAATTAATATATAATTTGAAAATGTCTCTTGAAAATGATCCATATAGGGATCGTAACGTTGAGATGAAGGTTTAAATAATTGCAAAATTGCTAATTTATTATATATTACATTTTCGATCGAGAAAAAGTTTACTTTATCTTGTATACAATTGAAACTAATACACTGATGTCCTTAAATCTGTTTAATATGTTCACTGTTTTAAATTGTACGTACCTATTCTTGTCATAAATGCATAAAATCTGCAGTCTAATAAATTTTTTTTTATACTTTCTTAATTCGAATCGATCAATACAAAACGATTTTTCGACTGGATAACTCCCAATCAAGCCACACTCTGTAATCATTAATAATGGGTGACGTCGGACGAAATGATTCGGGGCAGCGCACACGAAAACCATGAAGAAAAATCATCGCGCGCCTCGAGGGTGAGGACCGGAAGTGAAACCGATTTACATTCAGGACCAGCTTCCTGTTTTTTCGGCCGTGCAGAGCTTCCATTCATTATTCCAGGGAGCGTGGTTTCTCGGTTGATTCTCGATGATAATCATCGGAACGTTTCACGTGCAATATTCAGTTACAACATTAACCCGAAAGTGTAATTTCACACGATCCATGTGCATTGTTCGGGATCTGTCAGTCTGAATTTTTCCAACCAAATTCTATGTTACGAACACAATGGCAACGGAAATGAGAGGCGTTTCGGGAGTGCCCACGCGGAGCTTCTTCGAAGCAGAGTATGCTATTTGTTAATCAAAGAAGACTCGTAACTGTAAACTTTTCTACGAAGACAATCGAAAAATGAAAAAGTAGACCGCACATGATCACTTGAGAAATTCTTTTCTTTTCAGTTTCTTAGTGTAACATTAACTGTAAATTATTCAAAATCGAAATGAAAAATGGACGACCAAAATGACCGAAACAACAGCCACATAAGATTTCGATAAAAATATGTTTCTTGTAAATGGAACAGTTTGTAATTAACTAGACTCCGGATGTTTATGCAAAATAAATTTTTGGGCTACGATTGCAAGGCGCAGGAATTAAATATAAATTTATATTTTTCATTAATAAGTTGAACGTGATAAATAATTTTTAGATAATGTTTAAAGTCTTTTAATATTTTCACTGTTTTGAATTGCAGTTGCTCAGTTTTGTTGTGAATTAATAAAATCCGGAGTCAATAATAGTTATAATTTTTCTTTTTTCCGGTATTTGTACATAGCTGTGTCGCAATATTTTTTCAATCAATACTATAAATGTATTATTTTTCAGACGCAAAACTGTCTCGCTTGAAAAGTAATCCATATAGTGATCGAAATGTTGAGACAAATTAAATTGTAAATTTGCTGTTGTCTATTAATAATCGAACTGTGCGCCGAAAACACGAAATTTATTATATGAAAATGATAGTGTTATGTACTATTGACCCCTGGTTCTGCTGTTTCGTCGAAAACTAATATTAGTAGTCTGTTTGCCATGAATCACGTAACAGAAAGAGAAGAAAGAGAAAGTCATCGCGAAGCAAAAGAAGTTTCTCCACGAAAGGGGGTTAATCCGCATTAAAATACACGAAGCTCGGTGCTTGCAGGCCCGTCGAAGCTTTCGTTCGGTCTAACCCAGGCTAGGGTTCAAGCAGATTCTGGTATAAATAACTCGAACAGAGTCCACGCACGTATTCACACGGGAATATACTCGAATACGTGTACGACCGAGCTCCTCGAATGTTTCATTAGAAACCTCCAAACTGTTTCGGACCTTAAAGTTCAATTATGAAAGGCATAGCATCTTCTTAAATAATGAATCAGCTGGTACAAGCTCAACCGTTACGTCAATAACCATGTGCATGCTCGCTGTCAATTTATTTTTATAATCTTAGGAAATTCTTATTATCGACGTAAGAGTTAAATCTACTAGGTCATCGCAGAAGTAATGCGAACATCATAAAAAAAACATTAAAAGAACTTATAAATACTGTTATATTATTTCGATGCTACAAAACATGTTAACGAAGAAAATAAATTTTTATTCCACCTCGGTTTGTTGCAATTCCGATATGAAAACTTACGATTATGAAAGATATTGAAATTTATATAGAAAATTTATTATTATTGAGGGTAATATTAAATTAATATGAAAAATATTGAAATTTATACAGAAAATTTATTGATTATAATATTAAACTATTATGAAAGATATTGAAATTTGTATAGAAAATTCATTATTATTGAGGGTAATATTAAAACTTTGATAAAATTAAAACTTTTATTTTGATAAATTTGGTAATATCTCGTTAACGACATTAGGTTTAGGACATATATGAAGGTCAACAAATATTAGGTCCATGCATTTAAAGAAATCAAGGTGACCTGGAAAATGTTTACATCACAATATTTCCAACTCTATACCGTGCAACTGTTTGTATACATAATTCTTTCATATTATTACAAGAAAGGGACATTTTCAAGGTAGACAAAATTATTGGATCACCCTGGATCATGGAAAGTAGAGAAATGTATCGCTAGCAAAAATAGTGATAATTTCTTCTAGTTGGCAGAATAGTATTGATTGAGTGGTCCGCTGCTTGACAAGCGATTGTTTCGAGATGTTCGCGTGTTCAGGACTCGTATCATGCTTGTTCTCGATTGTGAATTCATTCCGAAGGCGAAACATGGCGCTGTCCGGTATGTTGCTAACCCTAGACCGGAGCAGGTCTCTTTTGAATAATGAAAGCGACGAGAGTGAGTACTTTGTCTCGGGTTATCAGAGTAGAATGGAATCGTGGGGCCCGCTATCTTCACGGAGAAAAACCGGGGTGGAAAGGAAAACATCCGGAAAGCTGTGGAAACAGGAAGAAGGGGAAACGTGATAGAGCGGAGTCTTGAATTGGAGACAGGTTCTTCAGCTGGGCTTGCTTACCTACACGTGTCGCGTTTCAGAGACTCTGGTCTTTCACTTAATTCATTGTGGTTGCAATCTCACGATTCCACACGGAAATGATTTTCCATAAAATTTTGTCTTTAGGACTCTTCCAAAGAAACACTAAAAATGATCAAACGAACCTCTGCAATAAATATTGTATTCGATATCACGGAATACAGTGACGCGCAAAAACATTGATAATTTACACATAGCAAGTACGATGAAAATTTAATTTACAGTTATTTTTGATCTTTTAAATCATTTAGTACACCATTCAGTATTTTTCAGACGCAAAATTCTCTTGAAAAATGTTATAAATTGCAAAATTGTTTTGTCGTTTTTTTCATCGAACCTGTGCGCCGATATCATAAACTAATTTCTGCAATAAATGTTTGTTTTTAGCCTTTCAAACCAGTCGCTTATCAATTATAAACACTCACGAATTTGTTTAATTTTCTGTACACTTTGTAATTTTTTAAATATTGCTACATTACTCGGTCGAGAATGCATAAATTAAATAATGATCGTTGTTCTAGACAAATCAAAAATAAGGTTTTCACTCTTCTGAAAGAATATGTGTCAAACATTTTGCAACAAACTATATCCTGTATAATAAAGTAGAGAGGGAAACACCGTAAATTCGTAAAGGGGCAGACACCGCCTCGATTTTCCGAATATCTATAATCTAAAAACAAATGAAAATATTTGGCAGCACGCGGCGCTGTTTCTCCGAGAATAGGCTAACCGAGAAAGGTTTCTAAATTCGGCCTCGCCATCACAATGGCCACCGATTCGCGGGAAAAACAGTTTCCTGTCGGCGAACGAAAATGAATTAAAGAGGCAAGCAACCGGACAGCTATTTCGGATTTCTCTGGCATCGTCGCGGTTTCAGAATTCAGTATTGTCGCGGGGACAACTTGAATCGTGGTCGCTGGTCGGAGTCTCTATATTAAGAAATGCTTTGGTATTATTCAACCCGCTGCCCTGCGTTGTCCGGATAGTCGAGATATCCCTCGTAATTGGATAATACATTCTCGCGGAATAATTTCAAACATCGCGCGCGTTTCCAGATCGTCGGACCGATGCTCCGATAGGACGATCCTGCATTCTTGAAATGAAAACGTCGCGTCGCTTGTCGTGAAATCGAATTATTTAAATAGTTTCCGTTCGACGATTCTCGCAGCCACGTTGTATCGATCCAAGTAAATTATCGTGCTTCGTTTAACAGATTTTATTCGTGCCGTATATTCCATTCTTTTTCTCTCTTTCCTTAAAGCGGCGACCGATTGAAATTCCACTAGAATAATCGCCTTTTAAACGAAACGAATCGAAGCGTAATCGCTGATCGTTAAAAGCATTCTTCATTTCAAAAGTTCCGCATTATCTCAGCATTGTAACAACTAAATATTGAAACTCGATAAAGTAGAGCTCAAACTTCCATGTTTCTCACTACGAACGTGATACTAAAAGCGTATTGTCTCTGTGTGGGGGTTCTATATATTTTAAACAAAATTTAACACTGTCATTTACACGAAACAATTTAGCCGTTTTTTAGGGGTTTGTAACTCGGAAATGGAGGCAGATGGAGGAGATATAATTTTGTACACTTGTTAAATGCTATCATGTCTCAATATTGACAAAACATTAATCTTCCAACGTTAGTAGGTTCCGAGATATAGGACCTCGAAAATCACTAAATTTATCACTGACTGACAGATCATCAAAACCTTTAGGGACTCCCCATTAACCTGCAAGCTTGAAATTAGGTACATAGGGGTCCACCATAACAAACCATCGAAGGAATAATTAGCAAAGTTTGAAATTATACACCTAAAAAAAAGAAGAAAAATGGCTGTACCTCGGTAACAGCAAAAAATGTTTAGGATTTAATGAATCAGGGGTAAGAGTAATGCCTACTTGATAATTGATAGAATTTCAACAAAAATTGATGAAATCCCAAGAAAAAAATCCTACAAAATATGGCCAAGTTCGTTAGCTTAGAAATTCCTGTTGCAATACTAAAAAAACGTTTGTAAAAATTAGTTTGAAGGAATGCTATTTAATTTTTAAAGAGTTAAATGGAGGGCTTCATCATTCAAACTTGGCAGTTACTTTTTAATGAAAAATTCGAGTCAAGTTTGAGTAATTTAGCCCTCCACTCTTTAAAAATTAAATATCGTTCCTTTACACTAATTTTTACAAACACTGTTTTCAGTATTACAACAGGTATTTCTAAGCTAACGAACTTGGCCGTATTTTGTTTGATCTCACAACTTTTTACGGCCATAGAGAACTTGGCTCCTGTTCTTGGGATTATAGAGTACATAAAATGGCAAGTTTGAAGGAGTACCCTTCTGATTGGTCTTTGTTGATTCACTGAAATCATCCGAAAGTGGAGCTGCCTTGTTATTAGTGCAGCGTCTTCAATTGTTGCGAAGCGTGCGACGAAGTTGGAAGACTTCGGGGACCGGACGAAGCGGATCTTCGCTCATTGAAGAAGATGGCCGATCGCGGGATGGAAACGGGAAGATATGGCGGAACGCAGATCAGAAGCGCCGCGGAATGGAAATTAACGAGACCGCGATTAATCGGGTTAATGGGCGAAGGCACGCGATACCCGCCGCGCTTCCAAGGAGGCGGGTTGTTGACCGGCCGACTGACACTCTCGGTTCCTCATCTAGGACACCAGCCTCCCTCGATTCGTCGAGAGGATCATTCTTCTCCGTAACGCCACTCAGCACGCCATGCGAATTACTCGTCGCGTCGCCACAGTGGGACGTTTGCCCTGAAAAGCTCTGAATGAAAGTCGACATTTTTATTCACTTTACTTCGGACACTTGCCCCAAACAATTGTTAACGGTCGATTCAAAATTAACCATCGAAAATGAACGAATTTTTTAGAACTTTTATCCTAACCAATAGGCTGAAACAAGCCTGCTTATTTAGGACCATTCTCCTGCGCTGTTGAAGCAACTATAAATGTTTACAATGTGCAATAAATTAGACATTCGTTACTAGACTACGGATTTTCATCTATCTATATTTATATAAATAAAAATCAGATGCTGTTCGTTGGTAAACGCATCACTTGAGAACGGCAGGTTCGATTTGGCTAATTATTTTTAAAAAAATTTTCGTAATACTCCGAATAAGGTTTTCTGGGAAAGAAAAATTGGAAAAGTTTCCCGGAAAAATGGAAAATTCGCGAAAAACTAAAACTGATTTTTTAATCATATTTCGATGCAATAAAAAAGACGAACGTCGCAGCTTTTAATCAATATTTCAATAGGAATCTGCATTGTCGACGTCAGTTTGCATTATCGATCTTATCAACATCCGCCAGTTAGTTTATTTCTATTCCAAATCAACGTCTGTCGGATCAGCTAGTGCAAAATAAAAAATGTTTGAATTGATTACAGGAGCCAGATAAAAATTGTATTCTTCTTTTAATCGATATTCTTGTGATGTTTATGTGAAATTAATTAGAGTTTCAGTTATTAAAATTCTCGCAGAGATCAAGTGTGTTTTAGGCAATGGAAAAATTGATTATTACTGGTCATCGATTCTATTCAAGTAAAAGTCTTCCAAGTAGCACTGATTCACTGCTTCGAGAGCAGTGGCGACCCCACCCTAAATCTACATAAGATTCTCTTCACGGTTAGTTCACTATGGGGTTCGATACGTCAACTTCCTGTAGTGGTCAATGGAACAAATGAGGTCAGCAGCACAAGACAGCATGACAAAGAACGATACATTTTATCTGGAACCAGCCGGCGGATTCATCAGGAAAAGCTCATGTCTCAGACAAGGGTGTCTGGGTTATCGTAGAAACAAAAAAATCATGGTCCTCGCTATCGCTTCACACAAGGATCCCCCGAGGGAACGATCCACTTCAATGGATTGATGGTTAGCTGTGAATCTTGCAGGGTACAGGAGTTTCATAGTAATGGAGGTCCTCCGAGGTCTTCCCACAATTGTACGAAGCTATCATGCTCCCATTCTAGATGTTCAAACTCGAAGATTTATTCGGGGACATCAGTATCAAACTGATATTCCATCCTGTTAGATGTACGAATTAATTCACAAAGAAATTCATAAGAACAGCGACACAACGCAATATATACATATAACTAATTATAAAATTAAAATAACTAATTAAAAATATTGACAATTTTAAGTTATTTTCGAATGGCTCTTCTGTAAAATTTTTACGTGTTTTCAGTTCTACCAATTTCTTCTGAATGAACGATATGTATATGTAATATATATATATATATATATATTTCCATGTAAACAACTTCATATTTTCAATAATTAAGGAATGAAAAGAATTCGTGCAGTTCTTCTCACAATATGTGTGCTTGGATAAAGACATTTATCGGATCAATTTCCATGTGAGCAACTTCATAGTTTAAATAATTATGAAATGAAAAGAATTTGTGCAGTTCTTCTCACAATATGTGTGCTTGGATAAAGACATTTATCGGATCAATTTCCATGTAAGCAACTTTATAATTAATTATTTAACTTCATACTTTCATGTACACACTGCATTTTCAATAGGAAAATGTGGTTATCTCAAGACCGACCAATCGTAAAATCGCTTGTTATTAATTCGTATAACCGCGGAAACTATATTTGGCTATGAAGTACGCCTCGAATTAGTGAGTACACGCTGCACTTGATCCCATCCCTACGGCAGGCCGTTAATCAATGAACCCGTGACTCTCGGCCAGGATTAACGCCGCCACGATAAAGGTGCGGCACGTTAAAATATAAATCGTAATTGCGTTTCCGAAATTTATCGAAGAGGGGGGTCGTTATCGCTGCAAGTTGGATCACCGGGAGCTTTATCGACATAGTCGGGTCGCGACAACGGGCCGGGGGCAATTTGCGAGCCGGAAATCTCGTTTTGTTCCCCGACTTTCCGCCGCTGGGTGGCATAAGAGCAAAGAGTGGGGATACAGCAATAGGCGACACTCCGAAAGAAGGCGAGTTTTGAAGAGAGACGAGATGATACAATGAATTTAATCGTCCATTCGGTAGGGATCGATTATCTTCGGCAATAGGGGTAAAGAATTTCAACAATAAACCTATCGAGCGCTGAAAGAAATTTAAATGTTTTAGCTTACAAAAATAACGAGGCTCTATTTGTTTGTATTATGTGCTTGGATGAAGTATTTCATCGCTTCAATTTCTATGACAGCTGCTTCATGCTTTCAGTAATTGTGAGGTGAAAAGAATTTGTGCACTTTTTATCACAATATTGGGTAAAGACAAACAATTAATTCCCATGCAAGCACAAAAAAAACTTCATACTTTTAATAATTGTAAGATGAAAAGATTTTGTGCAATTTTTAGTACAATATGTTATTATCACAATATTCGATAAAGAAATTTATCGTGTCAATTTCCATGTAAGCAACTTCATACTTTCAATAATTGTGGAATGAAAAGAATTTGTGCAGTTCTTGTCACAATATGTGTGGTTGGATAAAGACATTTATCGGATCAATTTCCATGTCAGCATTCATACTTTCAATAATTGTGAAATTAAAAGATTTTGTGCATTTCTTCTCTCAATATGTGGTTGGATAAAGACATTTATCAGATCAATTTCCATGTAAATCATTTCATACTTTTAATAATTGTACAATAAAAAGATATTGTGCAGTTCTTTTCACAATATGTGTGCTTCGATAAAGAAATTAATCGGATCAATTTCCATGTAAGCAACTTCATAGTTTCAATAATTGTAAGATGAAAAATATGAAACCGGAGGATGGGTACCTGGTTATCCCGGTCATGAACCAGGGAAGTTTTTGGGCTGTGAACAAGAGGGTTAATGTTTATTGAACAAGTCCAGTCACCTGGTCCGAAAACACCGTGAAGGTGGAAAGGTGCAAAGGCGCGGTGCCTCTGAAGCGCAGGGAAGGTGAAAATCGTTTGAATGTCGTGTTACGCGATGCATATTCAAGCGTGTCACGACGTCCATCGTCGAGTTCGTGGTTCCCGGCTCGCAGACGTCGCTCTGGAACGCGGACGTATTCCCCTGGACCCACTAGGTCAAGTGTCGACGAGGAGAAAGGCTGCGTCTTGTGCATAACGCGCGCACGATTAAAAGGAGAACTGCGATTGTTCTCCGCTCGACGCGTCGCGATGCCACGCGCGGAAAATCCACCGCTCCTGTCGCGGTTCTGATGTGTATAGGGAAACGCTGCTCTGAATCGCGTCCCACTTTAGGAGCGTAAAATTGCAAGTCTTAATATGAGTGTTACATTTTCAAGAAATTCAAGAAAAAAATATTAAATATACCATTAAAAAAATTGAAGGTGACCCTCGCATCTCGATAGAAATGCAAATCTAAGAAGAAACAGATTAGAACACTGTACGTCCCCAAGGAAATCAATGGATTGTTGTTCGAAACATTTTTTGGTAATTATATTGAAAAGGTCTGCGTACTCCGATTCTGATGAAATTTTAATATGTTATGCAGCAACACATTCTGAACAACTTTTTCCTTCTCCAATAGAGGGGGGTCGGTTTTAGTTTTTAAGATATTTGCAAAAAACTATCGCTAATACTGTATTGAATTTTTCGTATTCCTGCATGCTCCGGAGCCGCATATGTTTATTTTTTCTTTGTAAACACGTTGTGGAGATGAGAAGCGATAATACCACACCCACCCACCCAGTGTTTCTAAAAAGAAGGTTTCCGGTATGAAATAGCGGACTGCGTAGCGTGCAGGAATACGAAAAATTCAATACAGTACTCGCGATAGTTTTTTGCAAATATCTCAAAAACTAAAAGCGACTCCCTAAATTGGTACAGGAAAAACTTGTTCAGAATGTGTTGCTGCATAACATATTAGAGTTTCATCAAAATCGGAGTACACAGACCTTTCCTATAGTATAAGTACCCATTTTTCGTACAACAAATAACTGACGAAATATTTGAAATTTTGATATTCTTAAGGCATCGTCTCACAACTTTGATATTTTGAGCCTGTCATTACGGCGTCGAGTCGCAACTTCTTCCGCGCGGGGTGTTTTTTTTGGATTTCGGAAAGCGTCTCCCCTGATTAAATTATTGCTAATACTACGAACCTGAGTATGAATACTCAAGAAGTTCGAAGTGTCCAAAGAGGGGTAGTACTTCAGAGGCAGGTTGGGAAGATGAAAAGACGTTTTCGAGCGTTATTCGGTATTTCGAGAATGAACGACTTCCTCCGGGTAATCTGATAGTCTGACGCTAATAGAAAATGGAAGCTTCAAAGAGGACGAGCGAGTTCGAAAATAAATGAAACCGGAAGATCTTGAGAGGACTCCAGATGGATGCGAAAGGTTTCCAGCAATCCGTAGAGAAAGCTACGATTCGCGAAATCGATCCGGAGAGAGAGGTCGGGTACAGGAGCAGGAAGCATTTCGATGATAGAAACGTGGGACGCATGTTCCGGATGCGTCGCGGCGCGTAGCGTCGGGTCGGGTCAAGTACCAGGTCGAAAAAGGGCACGGCTTCGTACAATTAAAAGATGGCTGCGCCTTGTACCGATTGTTCGTCGGTTCGAAAAAAGAGGAGACACAGAAACACGTTAATGAACGATCCACTGTACAGGGCATTGTTCTCTTAATGGTGGGGCAGGGGCGAGGTATCCAGGATGTCAACGTCATTACGGATGCGCGCGAATCCGACACACGGCATTAACCCACTTTTGTTTAATCACAAAGGCAATCTACGATCCGGACGGGTTCAACGTCTCGTTGCACCTTTGGCGCCACGGGACGCTAATTGCTTTTCGATCGAAACCCGCAAACGACTAACCCCGTTTTTCTCTCATTCCAGCGACACTGACCATGGATACCATCTACTCTTCGATACTTTTTAGCTGGATTGGTCCATGGTGGTCAAAACTAGAAAGATCGACGTAAAAATGTGCGCTCCAAGAAGATTTCAGAAATAGAAAAATTGTTGAATTATCGAAACAAGTTCTCTGTAAGAAATGTCCTGGTTTAAGTAACAGGTTTAAGTCTGGTCTTTTCAAATGAGAAGGAAAATGAAGAATTAAAAAAATATATATAAAAAAACTTTTTGAAAAACACGTTTCTATTAAAATGCACTAAATAGGAGAAAATAATTTTTTTAGATACTAGATACGCTTTTATTTATAGTCACTAATATTTAAAATATTATTTTCTCATTTTTAGTGCATTTTAATATAAGCGTGGTTTTTCAAACGTTTTTTTATTTTCTACTTTTCAATTTAAATCTCTTTATAGAGATTTTTTATCTCTTAAACACACGGTTTTTTTAAATATCTTTTTTAATATTACATTGAATATTACATTTAATATTACAAGTCTCTAGCTCATCGGAAAGCGACTTAAAATTCTATTACAAGATTTGACACATACAACGTATAAGCGTGGTAAAAAAATAACCAAGTCTATAATATTTAGTTTACTGTATTTTCAATCTTCGATCGTCGTTATTCGAGTAACTTTCTCGAAAGCAAATCAACAGCATCAAATCAAATCTAGATCATCAACTGCACCAAAAGCAAGCAATGAAGAATAAGCAAGTATTAATTTAATTAATAATATTCACGGCACTATACTTTTTCAGTTCTCGGATCACGTCACACAGTAAGATCACGTAAAATTCTGTCGCGTACATATATGTAGAGCTGACGTGGTGGCGTTTCGACAGCGAAAAACCATTGTGAATCAGAGTAGCTTTCGGGATCCAAAGAAGGATCGAGCCGCACATAACTTCGCGAGCTGTCGAGCTAACCGAGCGCACGCAACAATTTGCATGGTAACTCGTCGACGACCGAGTTTGTCACGGCAACAACCCATTTCTATGCCGATTGTTTCCTTATACCTACTCGCTGCTCAATCCCTTCCGGTGACACCGCTGCAACCCCTCCATCCAGAATCGCAAGGCAACGGGAAAATCTCTCCGCCACCTTCGGAAACCCCGTGGATCCCCTCCGAGGATGATTTCCGGCGACGAGTTTCATCGTCCCAGCTTCTGAGAAGCTGAGAAATCGATGTCGCTGATTCAAACTTGCTTCTTATTTACTCGATTTGTTCGTACATTATCACACGGTGTCGATTTCCCTGCGGATTTTAGTCAATTCGCATGCTTCAGTAATTAGTATACACGGGAAGTAGAATAGGTTGGTGATGGTCAGACTAGCTCCATTCTCAAATTTCATTTTCTCAAAAACGGAACTGGGAATGAAAAAATGTTATACCGAAATTATTTCCTGTTTTTTCCGGCCTACCCTGTGTACCCAATACGAAAACATCATTCAAGTGATCAAATTGTGTTGGAAATCTTATATTGAATACATACAGGGTGAGTCACCTAACGTTGCCACCTCAAATATCATTGTCGTTTTTAAAGATACGTCAAATGTCTGAAGGACAAAGTTGAATGGTTCAGTGGAGCTCACGCGATACCAAAAATATTTTTGTTCTTATGTGATTTTTTTTAGAGATATCAAGGTCACCTTAATTTATTTAAATGGAAGTACCCTGTTTTAAACACCTACAATGATAGACAGAACCAATCAACTTTGTCCTTGAGACATTCGACGTATCTTTAAAAACAACAAAGATATTTGAGATGGCCACGTTAAGTAACTCACCCTCTATACGTCGGAACTTCTGGAAACTTTTGGCAACAAACTCTCGAATAATTCCCCAACACAACAATTGTATTATTCGAACATATAAACTTTAGTAATTTCAACGCGTGCGAGGTGAAGGTGTCCCGCGAGTGATTCACGAAGACATCCTGGTTTCCTCGGCTATTTTCAAGTGCGTTTACGAAATCAATTGCGTGTGTCGGTATATCCGGTCTCTGAGTATGACTATATGGGCCTTAAATACCGGTGCCTCGCCTTCTAGTTACATACTCGTCGCTCTCCATCAGTATTCACTCACGGGTAATAATTCGATCGAGCAAATTATGTCACGCTGGTCGGGAGGCGATGCTTCATTCGCAACATGATCTTCCTCCTAAAATTTTCAAGTTTGACAGCGTCTTCGTATGTTGACCATCATAAGTTGATCAATCTTCATGGAGTCGAATGTAAGAATCTAGAAAGAAGATTTACTCAATATAATATGTGGAAAATTGTTTCATTTGAAATTAGAATGTTGACAAAATAATTTTGCTAGATCTAGATCCTAATTATTTACTACTTAATCGAGATCTAGATATTAATTTGGTATCTTTTTAATTGTAGTTACGTATGGACTAGCATGTGAGTTAATTACTTCATGGAATCGAATGTAAGAATCTATATAGAAGATGTACTGAATATAATATGTGGAAAATTGTTCCATTTGAAATGAGAATGTTGACAAAATAATTTTGCTAGATCTAGATCCTAATTATTTACTACTTAATCGAGATCTAGATATTAATTTGGTATCTTTTTAATTGTAGTTACGTATGGACTAGCATGTGAGTTAATTACTTCATGGAATCGAATGTAAGAATCTATATAGAAGATCTACTGAATATAATATGTGGAAAATTGTTTCATTTGAAATGAGAATGTTGACAAAATAATTTTGCTAGATCTAGATCCAATTGCGGAGACGATTAGCTACCCACCCGAGTTGCCTCCTATTAATTTGGTATCTTTTTAATTGTAGTAACGTATGGACGTAACATGCAAGTTACTTACTTCATGGAGTCGAATATAAGAATCTATATAGAAGATTTAATTAATATAATATGTGGAAAATTGTTTCATTTAAAATGAGAATGTTGACAAAATAATTTTGCTAGATCTAGATCCAATTGCGGAGACGATTAGCTACCCAGCCGGGTTGCCACCTATTAATTTGATATCTTTTTAATTGTAGTTACGTATGGACGTGGCATGCGAGTTAATTACTGAAACGGCAAAATATCACGCAACCTTCCATTTTTCCAATTTTCATTTGTTTCTGATTATAACGACCGGCGCGCACTTAATACCCGAGTAATTGCAGAAGCAGCTGAAATATCACGGAACGTGTCGGTTTTTGTTCAATTATTATTCATTTCCGATTATAACGACGCACATATGCACTCGATAAGCGACTAATTGCTAAAGAAGCTAAATATGAAGCACGCGAAGCGATTCAAATGTCGCTTCTTTTATTTTTTAATTTTTCTTTATTCTTTATTGGGGCATCGCAAAGCCAGCCAACATATGAATATTGCAGAGCAGATGGTTCTCTGTTATAGCGAGCCACGTCGGCTAAGGGATTAAAACCGGGGTTATTCTGCCATTCCGCGAGAGCGAAGTACCATTTTTAAAATTAAAGGTCGAAATTAGTAGGAGTTCCAGAGGTTGAAGTGGGTCGATTCCGTAAACAGCTAACGGTCTATGAATTAGGCTAGATTCGAGGGATCGCCACCGAGTTTTATGGAAATGAAACCCACGGGAAGGCTCGGTATCTCGTTCGTTCGGGAACGGCTGCGATAACCTGCGCTTTATCATATCAAACGACCCTTCGCGTCGGTATTTATGCGCGCATCAAAGGGATCTAATCAAAGGCGAAGAAAAAACGAGATCAAAGACCATCGATCGCGCGACTTTCATGCGTTGGCGAAACTATTTTTATCCGCAACGTGATTTCAAAGGAGAGGGAAAACCAACGAGGAAAATAGAGAGAGAGAGAGAGAGAGAAAGACAACGCTCCCAGTATTTTATTTCGGTTTTGTTCCACCTCGTCTGGAATGCGCGCCCATTATCTGGGCGCCACGTTAAAATAAACTTACGACAATAGAATCTGTGCAATAAACATTTTTAGAACTTTCGTATGTATCAACTTGACTGATCGACGACCATCAATAACCGTGACAACACTGCGAGTCTTTATGCATTTACGTCATGTAATGTACGATAAGCACAGTGTATCTGAAAAGTATTTGAACGCCGAATTTCCGATTCTCGAGAAATCATCGATATATTCGAACTATGATAATTTTGTTGAAATAAAAAAGAAACAGTGGAATAATTTCTGACTGTTTTTACACATCGAAATCTTTTCTGGGACATTTACGCATGATATAGACGATGACTTCAAATTGAATCATCTGTAAAAGCGTCAACAAAATTCATTTCAGAATAAATCTATTACTGGATTTTCCAAACCTTTAAATCAAAGATTAATGCAAATGTTACTTTCAATTATTCGCTAAGCAATAGTCGAAGTATTAGCATTAGTCGAAGCTCTCAGACTAGTAACATTAATTTGATGCAACTTTGTTGATACGCATTTCCACTGTCTGCCCACTTAGCTTTGTCCTCGAACGTATATCAGGTATCCTCCTACTGTCAAGCCTTCCACTATACAATTCCCGATTCAGACGTGAATACTGTTGCCAATAGGTTATCTAACTTGGCCAATCAATTTCCTAATGATTACTTTTTATAAACGTAAATTTGGTTTTCGATCGTATATTCTGACTAAGAGAAATTTTAAACGTGTTATCGGCGCAACGGTTCGATCAATTGAAACACAATAAAGCAATTGTACAAATTAATTAAACTTTCGACGTTTCGATAGTTATTCCTATCATTCTCAAGAAAGATAT
This sequence comes from Lasioglossum zephyrum, assembly GCA_028455615.1. Lineage (NCBI taxonomy): Eukaryota > Metazoa > Arthropoda > Insecta > Hymenoptera > Halictidae > Lasioglossum > Lasioglossum zephyrum. Next base: position 8,066,236 of record CM052324.1, on the reverse strand, counting down.
TAAAAAACTGCGTCTGAAACATTTATAAATATAAAGAGTTATATACGATGAAAATTGTGATTAAAAGATCAACAATTTTTATTGTATTACTGACCTGCTTTATACAAAAATTACTAATAACGAGATTGGATTTCAAAATTACAAGCTTCCTTCATGGTGTCAGTCAAGCTACTGAGGACACACGTGAGATCTTCGAGAATCGCAATCAAGCGGAAAATCGATAGTCAATGTAAACACACCAACGAAATTTGGCGGGTAATTCAAACTGTTGAACCAGACACAGTACCACGAACCAATTCTCACTTTACATAGAATGATAATTAAATACATATGTAAAATGAGAAGAGAAAAGCAAAGACAATATGTATTTCAAAAAAGTTAATATACTTAGGAAATTACTTAATTAGAAAGTGATTCATCATAAACGTTACTATCTCAGTATTACTTTTTATGCTCAACTATAACACTGTCCAACAACAAAAATGTTTCCATATAACTGTTGGGTGTATCTTGTAACGTTTTTCGCGCTGATTCCGAATCTTGCCTTAAGTTTTTACTACACGCACAGTTTTTGAGAAATTTGAGTTTGAAAAAAAGACATATTTTTTTACTTTGAACAAGTATTTTCATGTTATCATATAAGATATTGTATTGTTATTTACAGCAAAAGATTCTGTAGACTTTCCCGAATCCAGCGATGGGAAATAGTATTATAATACATTATGATTGTTTAAACTAATCGGGAATTTAGTTTAAAATCAATAACAAAAGTACCGAAGAGACAAACAAACAAGAAAGCGATTTAATAAAAAAGTGATAATAAAGCAAATTCTATTCTATAATCAAAGAGTTAGGAACCCCATTTTTGAAATAGTATTTTAAATAGTAAATAATTAATAATCCTATTTATTTTAAAGTACATGTACAATTTTGAAAATAGTATTTTATTTTAAGAATATTGAAAATATTTGGACTTTGTCTTTATGTTCAGTTTCAATATTAGATATTATTGTTGAAAATAGTGGTCCGCATTCAGTAGATTTAGGAGTAGAAATAGTTTCCTGGTGATAAGATACACTGTACGCTTATCAACCAACCTGGGTAGGCACAAAAGATACAATATTTTATTTTGTGGTTCCGATTGTTAAAATAGAAAAAATATTTTATTTAGTGGTTCCGATTTTTAAAATAGAAATATTGTATTTAGTGATTCCGATTGTTAAAATAGAAATATTTTATTTAGTGATTCCGATTGTTAAAATAGAAATATTTCATTTTGTGGTCCCGATTGTTAAAGTAGAAATATTTTATTTTCGAAATTGTACATCTTATTTAAAATACTATTTTCTTTAAGCAATCTAAAGTCTAAAATATGAAATGGCATTCGAAGTATTTGTTTGGCCAAATAATGCCGAGCTCTGGTCCAATGCGAATAATTCGTTGGCATTTTACGGCGCCGCTACAGCAACAATAACAGGGAGCATCCACAATTTCCGGAACACGCCGCTCGATCAAACCAGCAGAAAAGCTCGGAAGGGGTGAGGCGGCGAGTAACCATCCACAAGAGACCGACACGTGTGCAATTGCAGGAGTGGAGTAGAGAAAGATGGGTGGAGGCAGGCGTGTACACTGCGCACACAGCACCCGCGGTTGCGTGGTGCTCGCGCGATCCCGACCCGGTCCGCACATGTATTTTGGCGTCGGGCCAGGATTAGTCATCGGAGACGAGGATCTCTCGCGTTCTCTCGTACGTGTGCGCACTCGGCAAGGAACTCTCGCTGGCCCTGTTTAGATTTCGAATTTCAGGTGTGCCTTGATACCCTCGTCCGTCGACTCCGTGGCAATTCCTTCGGGAGTGCAGTATCCGGACGCGATTGTTGCGAACGGGATACGGGGGAGGGTATCAGGAGGCCGGGGATGGTTTGGAGACGCTGAAAATTTCAGATAATACTTGCCGTCGAGCCGGCTGGCTTACGAGTTAGACGTTTCTATAGGATATTAGTTCCCCGATCTCGCGAAACTTTTCTCGGACGATTGCGCCCCGCGACGCGATATCGCCTTTCGCTGCGGATTTATCAATTTCCAGGATGATTTATCGTCGAACCGAGAGGATCCTTCCGTTTCTGGGACTCGCGGCAACTTTCGAGATGAACGTCCGCATCTTGGTTCCACGGTGTCTTACTATTGTTCGACTTTCCTATCTACCTGGGACCCTGACTTGTTTTATAAATTACAAGATATATTACAGATATCTGATAAATATTGTTAACACTTTTTTATGGGGGATAAAAAAAACTAGAAATATACTGTTTCATTTAAATAGTCGAAGTTAATCTTTCAATCTCTTGAACGTCTCCAATTACATAGAAGTAGTTTAATCTCTGATATACACCCTGTATATACGAAGCTGAAGAGGCCTCGGTCACCGAGAAGTGTAAACATAATTAATCCAATTACAAAACGTCTTTATTTTTCATTATTTCATTATTTTTTTGTGGAACTTTCACCGAAATATTCGTGGCAAAGAACAGTGTCCCTGGCGGATAATTGTCGCTGGGCAGACCCGTGTTGGGGACAATTATCGATAAAATACTGTACAACCTTCAAGTTTGGTATACAGGGTGTCTCAATATTCCTTCAACATCTGGAAATTGGAGATTCTTGACATCATTTGAAGCTGAATGTTGAAGTGAATGTTTTCTCTAAAATCGGTATCAATGGCTCCGATCGGAAACATTGTGCCACGGGGTGTACACTCTTATTGAAATTTTGATATACATATGTATTGATGTTTGTAGACGTGTTCAGTATTGTTTTTACGCGATCCGATTCGTTTCGTTCTTGACGGAAACAAGCGTGACAGGTTGGTTGTATCGCGGCCGGGCCAGTGTTTCGTTAAAATCTTCCGCGTTATTTCACGACTTTCGCGACGGGTTTGTTCTTTCCGTTGGTCGTAACACCCGTCGGGAAACACCCCAGCTATCCCGGCCGGGAAACGAGCCACTCAAACGTAGACGAGTGCTTCTTCTCTCGTAACGGACGACAAGTAACGAGATGGTCTTGTTACGTTGCGTTTCCTTTCCTGCGTGGCGCTCGCCGCCACGTGACTCGCTGCTTTCCTATTTTTCCATACACCGCATCGTGAAACACGTGGTTCGCGGTACTGTCTCCTTTCAAGAAAAAGCCGGCTCACAAAGGCGACGACGTCTAGTCAATTTCACCTTTTTTTAATCAATTTCTTTCACCCTTTTGCAAATCAATTTCACCTATTAACCCTCATCCATATCTCGTGTCAATTTGACACAGTTTCCCCACAATAAATAAAAAAATATACTGTTCTGTTATTTTCAGGTAAATTTTCCCGAAAGTTTTTGTAAATCAATTTCTTTCACCCCTTTGCAAATCAATTTCACCTATTAACCCTCAGCCGTATCTCGTGTAAATTTGACACAGTTTTCCCACAATAAATAAAAAAATATACTGTTCTGTTATTTTCAGGTAAATTTTCCCGAAACTTGTGACTTTTATTTCTTTTTTTTAATGTGGAACACATAACCGAAAAACCTAAGATGCAAATGCTAACTTATCAAGCTGAATAAAAAAAACATGGATAAGTAACTGTTTAATTTGGTATTTGAACGATCTTTTTTATCACTGTGTCAATTTGACACCGAGGGACAGATCAGTTCGTGAAATGAGGGACGGATGAGGGTTAAGAATATTTAACCCTTTGCTCTACGATTTATTTTACGGTGTTTAGAGACTAGAACTTTTTTCTGGATTATAACTTCCTAAAAAAGGAGAATATTTATATAAATTGTATGTCTATTAGGCTCTCCAATAGCTGAATATTGACAAAACCAAAAATTAACATACATTTTTATCAGAATGTGTTGAGAATCTTCACCACGTGTCAGACACGATATTGTAAGGCAAAAGGTTAAAAATAATTGCTAGACAGCGGATCTTTATGCAAAATAAAAACTTTCTGCCTGATTTGCAACATACTGGAGCGAAATAGAAATTAATTTACCTTCTTAATATATGTTTAATAGGTTAAAAATGATATAACAGCATATTTTAATTATTTTAATGTTTTCACTATTTTAAATTGCACCTACTAATTTTTGTCATAAACGTATAGAATCCGCTGTCTATTAATTTCACAAGAGGGGATAGAGGCGATAACGAATCATCGCTCTTGTTAATTATAACTCACAATCAGTCTACGGGTTTTCCTTAATTTTCGCTTATTTTCGCGACGTATATGTATTCGGCTGGGAACGAAATCGAAATTGAAGTGACCGTGGGCGGGGTTCGATCAAGGTCTGCCAGGAAACCGGCCAAAATTGAATGGCGTACCTGCTCCGGGCTAACGAAGCTGATAAAGCCGTACGTAAATATCGTTTTCGTGGAAAACGGTTTTCCTTGGAAATCGCAGTCGGCGGACGGAAACGGAGAACCAGGAAAATAATTGTGAGACGCAGTTGGCGCCAGTCAGACAACTGTCTGACACTACTTTGATCAACAAGTTTATCGAGAGAAAAAACAGACCGATAGTGTGCGAAGAAGAACGAAGTACAAAAACTTCTATGACGATTGCACACCTGTCTGCAGAGTTGCCTTAATTTAAGTACATTGTAATCGAATTACGTAATTTAGGTACGTTGTATTTTATATAGAGAGTAATTCAATTACATTGTAATTGCATTACAAAGAGAAAATGAATAACATCGCTAAGAAAGATTTGATGATAAAACAGGCCAGTGTGTAGTGTACAATGTAGACGCAACGTTCTCAGTCCGCGAGCATTCTACCCAATTAGAAGTTTCCGCGTTTGCGTGAAAAAGAACAATCCTATTTTCCCTTTGTCCGCTCGCTCGAGGACGGTTCACGGTCTCCCGGCGATTGTTCGCGGAATTTTTTCTGGCAGCAATTACGGAAACTCGATTTTATCGTCGCCGCTTTCCTCCTTATCTTTCGGGCGTTTCTCCCCGGCTGGCATTGCGGGGAAAACAGAAATGCGTGAACTTGAACGCGCGCCGTTATCAAGGTGGAATGCGCGGAACGCGAGCGAACGTAATAATGAATTCATTTTCCTGCAGAACTTGATATTGTAAAAGCCGGTGAAAAAATTTATCGGGTACCCTGCTGCATACGCCGGGGCTTCGTGGAATGTGCGCACAACATATGCTTTCATTAATTAGCTGACTTTATTCACTAATGAAATTGATTCGAGTGCTTTGCATAGTCAGCAAGTTGATTGAACGATTTAAAAACTCCGACTTTAACGCTTTGCAGTCGGTGCTGTTTTAACTGGAAAATTGAACACTTCATCTGATCTAAAATAAGGTCATATAATTTGACGGCTCTTTACCTTGACGGACTCAAAATTTCAGCCTTTTTCCAATTCATGTAATGGTTCAGGTTTGGTATATAGGTAATTTTAGTTTTCGATCGTAATATTAAGATAATTAGAATTAATTTTTATCGGCGCACGGTTCGATCAATTTCTACACACTAGCAATTTTCTCGCTAGTTACTGAGATGTCATCAATCAGTATAAATAATTTTCCTCAAACGCCTTCGAACATCCCGTGTCTAAGGCGGGTCCCATGGAAAAATCACCTTTTATTTAAAAAAATCGTTAATTAAAAAAATCTATGAGCACAAGTTCTTTAGAAACCTTGTGCTGGGATAATATAGGGAAGCAAAAACATTTAATTGTTGATTCTCTATATTTTTAGGTTAGTACAACACGTGGGAAGCGTGTAACAATTATTTATTATGTAATTAATAATAAACCTCTATATTTTTAGACGAATCAATCTTGTGTTTTTGCTTAAGAAAGGAACCATATTATATATATATATATATATATATATCAAAAAATATAATAAAATAAATACATAGTATATAATATATACAATAAATAATAATATGTAAATATTATTATAAATATATTTTATTATATTTAAATATGACTTATTTATATAATATATAACATATAAAAGAACATAAATAAATATATATATACTCACCGCGCCGCTCCACTATAATCGGACCCTTTAGTGTTAACAAATGCATAAAATTCTCAGTCTGGAGATATTGCAAATAAAACTGAAGTGGAAAAGTTGAATTCTTGTAAACGTAATCCAGACATGCACAATAATAACTCGCCCGGTAGCTCATCACCTAATCAAAATCGAATATACAGCCGCAGTAATGAGCCACATATACGCGTTCGGTTATTTATACAACACGCGAAATTCTGCGGTGCTCAAATCGGTCTCACACGTGACGGAGGACTGACAGTACGGTTGTATTAGCATAATGATAATCTGCACGGCAGCCGGTCATTACGCGGGGATTAAACGCGCCGACATTATTGATACTCGCGCCTTGTAATATCTACTCGTTCCTCGGGCTCCGGTTCAGCTAGCCGCGTATAATATCGCCCTCGGCCGATACCTAGAAATCGAAACACGGTAATTCCTGGCGATCGAGTTGCCGCGGATTAAATCGGATTCCCCGGGCATCGAATGTAAATCAGAATTGTCTCATCGAGCGTGGCAGCGCGTTCTCGCGTGCTCGTTTCCAATTGGATTTATTCGCGAGGCGGGCTGTTAGTGTTCACCGACACGCGTGATTGAATACATACCTTGTGAAAATCGCCGAGCGAACTAGTAATAATCGCCCGGCCACCACCAATACAATTGATCATTTCGAAATGCCGCCACTTCTTGATCCGTCCCTTTCACGGTTTTCCGATTACTGCGGATTTCGTGCATTTATGACAAAACTTGGTACATATCATTGGAAGCAGCGACATGTTAAAAATATTTATGTACATCAATGAATTAGTTTCAGCTTAATAGGATAATTAAAAGAAGAATACAATTTTTATTTGGCTCCTGTGCCCTGCAATGAATGCAAATATTTTTTATTTTGCATAGAGATGCATATAATTTGAAGCAGCGCCATGTTGAATATATTTAAGTACATCAATGCATTAGTTTCAGCTTAATAGGATAATTAAAAGAAGAATACAATTTTTATTTGGCTCCTGTGTCCTACAATCAATGCAATTTTTTATTGTGCATAAAGATCCATGCAATTTAAAATATGACATGTTAAAAATATTTAAGTACATCCATGCATTAGTTTTAGCTTAATAGGATAATTAAAAGAAGAATACAATTTTTATTTAGCTCCTGCGTCCTGCAATCAATGCAACTTTTTATTTTGCATAAAGATCCATACAATTTGAAGCAGCGCCATGTTAAATATATTTAAGTACATCAATGCATTAGTTTCAGCTTAATAGGATAATTAAAAGAAGAATACTATTTTTATTTAGGTCCTTGGCCCTGCAATCAATGCAACTTTTTATTTTGCATAAAGATCCATGCAATTTGAAGCAGCGCCATGTTAAATATATTTAAGTACATCAATGTATTAGTTTCAGCTTAATAGGATAATTAAAAGAAGAATACAATTTTTATTTGGCACTTGTGCCATGCAATCAATGCAATTTTTTATTGTGCATAAAGATCCATGCAATTTGAAGCAGCGACATGTTAAAAATATTTAAGTACATCAATGAATTAGTTTCAGCTTAATAGGATAATTAAAAGAAGAATACAATTTTTATTTGACTCCTGTGCCATGCGATGAATGCAAATATTTTTTATTTTGCATAAAGATCCGAGTCCACTGACGTATCATGCTACGATCGTGCTTTATTTTAATATCATTCCTAGGTTATCATAAAATAACATCTGTAAACATTTTACGGAAAAACGATGTGTTCTGAATACAAAAAAAAATTGGTGGTATTCAGAACCTAATAAAACGTACTCAGTTTTGTTATAAAAGCATAAAATCCACAGTCTATGAAATGCCATCTTTAAATTGAGATTCTTCCTCTTTGGAAGAATCTGAGATTCTTCATTTATATCTTGCAATTATGAACACGTTCTCGTGAGAATTTATTTACTCAACTTCTTTGTTCGAGCACTACAATAAAAATTTTACGAAATCTAAATAAATCCAATCTTAATATTATTATACAGCTACGCATGTGTCGGTTGAATTTATTGCTTGGTAATTCTGGTATCAATAGCAGTACAATGGATACATCAATTCTGCCTGAAGTTATTTTATTATATTGACTAGAATAAAGTAAGATTGCTCATCGCCGAGTTGAGATTTGGATAGTTTGCTTTGAGTTTGCAAATTGGCAGACTCGGAATTATTCGGGGCCACTTTTCTTGCCGAGGATGCATTAACGCCGTAAATGAATCCCCGTGTTCTTAGTGTACGAGGATTCAGACGTTTCCTATCTGAACGATTCTCACGGTCGCCGGTCAAGTTTAAACGATCTCGCCAGACCGTTCACAGGTCCTTCCTTTCTCTCGGATCTTTTATCCCGTGGTCCGGTTGTTTTCTAAAATTCCAGCTTTTCCGGCGGAACGTTAACAACCCCGGATCACCGGAATGGAACGAGCAGAGGGAATTGTTACGTCCGCCGGAAAATGGTCCGAACCGTCGCAATTCCGCATCGAAGTCGACAAGTACTTTCCAACCGGTCAATATCTCTGTTTCGATACGAGCCGCTGAACACAAACCATGAAAACGTATAGACAAAATATATATATACAATGAAAACAGCGAAATACTCGCAAGAGGTTTCGATACCTAAACATTCCTACCCTTAATACTTTCGCACAAAAGATCTCGATCGAATAGATCGATTTCTCATTCTCGAATTAATCCTATCATTTTTTTCGCAAAAAAAAAATTGAAACATTTAATAGACTGTGGATTTTATGCTTTTAAAAAACCCAAGGTGGTTCGGAACCCATCTTTATTCTAAACCGTAGGTCCCGTCGCGAAATAATTCTCACATAAGAATTCAAAAAGCGACGTTAAAAAATAAAATTTAAAAGAAACGGTAGCCACACATATTTACTTATACATATATAGGGAAAAGTTGTTCATAATTTTTAATTTTACATATAACATATCCAAAATTCATCGAAATCGGAGAGGAAGCAGCTATTTTCTACGGTTTAGCTAATTTTTTAGTGTTTCATTGCCTTTTTCTTGGAGGGAGACTTGGCCCCCTGGCTCCCCCCTGGGTGCGCCATTGCTATTCGTTTTATTAGAACTTCCCAACTTCGGAAGTCTTCCAGTCGCCATTAAGAAACCCGCTACCGGCGGATGTGAATGCAACGCTCTCGTAAATAATTCGAACGATTGATTTTCGATTTTCGGTAGCGGACCGTGATTGCTTTCCGATTTGGAAATGGATACTTCGGCGCGGGAAGTAGGACGCGAAAATAGCGAAACAACCGTCGCCGCTCGACGATCCCGGCTACAGCGGAAATTTATTCGAAGCGAGCATCCTTGAGGATGGAACAGTTCCGTGGAGAAATATACCGGATCACGTACAGGTATCTTGAATAATCCTGAGTCCTCGAATTTCAGATGGACAGTCTCATTCCTCTTACCCTTAAAGCAATGAATAAATAGTAATAATAATAACACCAGCATGAAAAACAATATTGTTCGTAAATAAACTTCTTATATCGATCGTATCATTGCTAATAACAATTGTTAAATGATCTCGGCGCTACGGTTCGATCGTAAAAAGCAAACTTAACTAAGCAGTTTTGCTAATTATTTTAAATAATCAACGTTTCGGTCACTGATTTGGACCATTTTCAAGATTAACTTAAAATTGACTAAGAAAAAAAACACGAAAACATACAATTTTCAAAAGTATTAACTATTAAATGTTTAAATGTAATAATTATAGTTCGAGCAAATATGGCGGGAGGAAAGAACTGGTCCTGGAAAAGTAAGTAATAATGTAAGGAGGATAACGTCGAACCTTCGGGCAAACGTATTTCCTCCACGGTTCATCGAGATTTTTCGATTTGCCCGCATCGCATCGGGACAAATTTACGAGGCGCACTTTCTACCGGAAGCGGCCTCGCAAGTAAAAAGAACGCTCTCCGCGTGCAATTGCTTGTCTTCATCCATCTCTTCTCGGGCCACTATAAAAGCTTGGTTTTTGCGGCGGCTTTTTTTGCGAGCCGCGCGTATCAACCGGGAGCAACTAATTAAAGGAGCCACTGTTATCTCTTCCCCTCTTCGAAACGGCGTTACGCTGTCGCCTGAAAAAACAAACGTCTGATTGATATTGTTCTCCTGAGCCCTTTACACACCTATGTACACGTAGACGCCGTTTGGCTCCGGAGGTGAACTTCTACTGAGTGAGATTTCTCAAAATACAGAATTTAATTACTGTAACAAGAAACGGTTGTAGCTACCTATGGATTTGAGATCCGTTGTTCCGTTGGCCGCAGAAGCCGTCGGTTAATTAACGCTGGAACTGAATAAATTCAATCCTGTTGTTATTATAGCGGTAATAGGGGAGACCGGGGCAAAAACTTCCGCTGCGTCCAACGACAAATAAATTAACAAATATAAAGAACCTATTGTATTTTAATTTTAATATTAAGGTTTGCTAAAATTCTCTATTTTAATTGTTCAGCTAAAATACGGCTATTTTAATCAATTACTATTTACAAAAATTTTAATAGTAGCTGCTTGCATAAATCTGCGACATCTACATAATGTTGAATAATGCAATTTACACCTCGCAAACGTAAAAAAATAAATTTTTAAAAGATACCACGTTTTTAAAAACGGACTAAAAAGTATAAAATAATTTTTCCTAGTGCCATAAAGATTCCTAACCTCGTACAAATAGTCCTGAAAATTTGTGATTGTGAACTTTTAATAGCT